>WNGS01005641.1:2177130-2221875 GCA_020271785.1 Procambarus virginalis
GAGTTGTAAGGCTAATGCGAACCTTGCCCTTTATAAATATCAAATACAGTGTTTGATGAAGATAGCCACTGCTTAGAATACTATTTTTAATGTAAATGAAAACTAAACCTAATAAAAGTATGAATCAGTTAGACCATTAAATGGCAATAATTATGGCAAATTTTATCATTTGTACTAATTTAGGTAAACTAAGTTTTCCTGCAAACCAAATTATATTTTAGGACTATAAGCATGTGAATGTCATAATGGTTACTTATTTATCATTATTTGCAACATGTGTATAATATTGTTAGTGTATAGAAGTTTTTGCATGAATGATATTCTGAGTTTTTACTTGACTGAGACTACATATTCAAACATGAAAAACATAGCCTAGTAATGTATGTTATGTGATAGTCATAGGTATTAAGATAACAATATCAAATTACACTATTAATAAGCCGCCCTACAAAATACAGTTACCGCCATCTGTTGCGTGCCCATGCACTATCAATAGCCAAACAGCAACCCATAAGACAGGGTTGTGGTGTGCTGAAGTAAGAATTCTCTCGTGTGATCATTGGTAGATATTCTTTGTTGACATTCACCACAACAGCCTATCACAGGAAGGAATCAGCTAAAGGTGCCCACCCACTTAATAAATCGTCTTTGTTCAGCACACTAGCCCTGCTTATGACATTCTATTTCAACTTTAATCTACCTAAAAGTGAAGTATTAACTATTTAAAAGTATAAATAAAGTGATAATTAGATATTGCAGGATATGACAGATGTTTATAGAAAATGGCCTGGCTACCTAACGTGAGACGTCTTCAGTGAAGGTTGCCTCACAAATAATAATAACTATAATAATAATAATCTATAACATCGATGATACGATGCTCACCCTCTTAGTGGACTACATTATTAAGTTTGATGGAAATTTCTATCAGGACTAAAACATGTGCAAAAGAACATATTTCTTAGTTGCATTTCATTCATAGAAAGAGTGTTGGCATTCCCCTGCAACAGCCAATCACAGGAAGGTATTTGCCACACGAACGTAATTATCAAAAGAAGGCACCAAGCCGGGAAGGGTATGCAGCACGTATTTGCTACATGCTCCGCCTTCTATTGAAATCATCATCTGGAGCGTTCAGTACACCAGTCTAGCTTATGACAGTCTGTTTTATCTCTTTTTATATGCAAAGTATGAAATTTCCATTACTATGATAATTAAAAATATAAAGTTGCACAAAATGGCTAAATTCAGTCATTAAAAGAGCTCATAGTGGATCTTGTAATAGAGTTTTATGGGAGGGGTTTCTATCCGAGGGATAGAATTGAATCCTCTATTAGAGGATAGAATTAATTAATCTTCTCTTCTAGATATAGAATTAATCCTCTCGGACGTAGATTCGAACCCTCGTCACGGCCCTTGTGAATTTGTTCATATAATTGAACTTGTAGAATATTGGGGATAGAATTTCAGAGACAGCTTCAGCGATTAGATTAATGAGAGGCCGGAAAGCTAATAAATTAATCCTCTCACTTCAAAAGGTGGGGAGAAATGAACAATGCATCTTAAAGTGTAATAAGAGAGTAAATATGAGACCCTTATGTTCTAATGACGAGTTAGAGACTGAAATAATTTTCTTCAATGACGGAAGTTTTCTTCCATGGCGAGTACTGGGGAAGTGAGATAGTAGTAGCAGCCATCCTGCAGTCTTGGGAGACTATGGAGGTACGCTCTGGCTGGCTCTCAATATGACCCCTTATAAGTGGTCTCAGTGTGATAGGATCACATAAACCCCAGCTCAGGTAGTTTCAAAGTTTGGGGGAATGGGAAATTATCAGAGGAAAGAGCCAAGCCATTACGACTATATAGCACTTGGAAGGGATCAGGATAAGGATTTGGGATGGGACAGAGTAAAGGAATTGAACCCAACCACTTGGACGGTCGGGGATTGAACGCCGACCTGCATGAGGCGAGACCGTCGCTCTACTATCCAGCCAAAGGTTTGTTGGGCTCCAAAAGTTGGTGGGCTAATCCCTTTACCAAAGACATTATCAACTTCAGGTCGGATAACCCAACGGAAACAGCAGGGATCGAGTGAAGTAAAAGCCGGATACAAAGTACACGTGTGTGCTGCGGTCTCAGACCAGACGGGAGTCCAGTAGTGGACATGTTAAGGGGAGGGAGATTGGCGTGTCTCCACTGAAGTTCATCACTACTGTATATTGAGTAAGTACTGGTCCCTTACATTCTAACGTCACGTGTCGAGAATTCTAATTCCTATCTAGGGAAGATAGAGTAGGATCTTAATATTGAAACGAATTAAATAAAAATATAATATTAATCTGTCCATCAGCCATTCGTTCCTGTCTATTCATCCACAGAGTTGCTAGGCCCAGATAACCTTTGGGTATCTCCTTAAGTTGTGGTTGTTATTATTACATGCTACATTATCTCCCTCGCACCCTTAAGGCGTAATTATCAAAAGTGCTGAAAGTAAAGAGAGGTGAGAATTGCTCCAATGTCAATTCATTATATCCAATTCTTGATTTTTTAATTAACAAACTTAGATATACGCAGTAATGTGCTGCTATGTACGTACGCTATTCTATAAAAGATTACACAGCGTAGATAAAAAACTAGCTATTAAGTTCATCCAATATTCCCATCTCACAAGATGGTTAGTCATACATGGAGTCACGGGAGCAAATACCTGCCTCAATACAAAAACAAATAAACTCTGACAAAAAAACTAGCTATAAGTATATCTAATATTCCCACCCATCAAAGTACTACTAGTGTCAAAAGATTGTTATTTGCTAACTAAACGAACTAAGGAGTTCAGTTCCTGAACCGATTATGTGCCTCTGTAACCCTCTACACCACCGCCCATGGGATGGGTATGGGGTGCATAACAAAGAAAGAAATTGAATTAATATTCCCATCTCACAGGATGGTTAGTCATACGTTAGTCATACAGAGTCAGGCGAGAAAATACCAACCTCGATATAAAAACAAAAACAAATCAACTCTGACTAGAGAACATGAAATGTAAGGCTGATCTATTAGCCTCCACTAGCAAAATCTGGGTACAGCACAAGAATATCGTCCAATATTCCTGAGTGTATGAAGTAATTTAGAGGTTTGTATTAACAAGATTAGATACATAACAATGCGCACCTGCCCTCTTTGAGAGCTTACAGAGCTAGATTAGGTTTATATATTATTATATCAACCTCTGTAGGATTAAGGTCACAACAATATTTTAGTCCTGAGTATATTCTAGGACAATAATGTTGTATATACATCGAGAAGCGGGTTACACCTCTCGGTATAACTTAAAATTTCAGCTTTGCGTGGCTGCGTTTCATACCGTTGCCTTCCTTAGCACAAATATATTTTTTAATTACATTTTCTAGTAGTGGCAATATGTTTAACATTATTTTTTTACTTTATATTTTTTTAAAATTTAAGAAAAATTAATGATAGAAGTGTCAGAGTCATATTTTGGTATTCGACTGTAATTCCCCATGGCATTATTTTAGGGACATGAGAACACAGCCGCATATATTATATTACATGTGGTGAAACTTTAAACGCATATTTGACGTAGGCAAATGAAGTAAAAGCAGAATATAGATATATGTACACAAGAGAAGTTTCCACACCCCGTCATTCATTCCGGTATACGAGGAACGAGGAACGGACCACAGAGAAAACAGCTGGCAAGAGGAGACTGACAGCAACATTGTTTGAAGTTCTATAATTTTTTTTCACTTCGGTATGTTAGTCTTTTGTGTTGACCTTGAAATAAGAGTATGTTTAATACGCGTCAGCAATTGGTTGTCTTGGTGAATAATTGCTATGTAAAATAAATTTGATAGTACAAGAAAACTAGTTTGTCAATAATCTGATAATACTTCGTTTTCCATCATTTTCCCATTTTATTTCGAAGTGGTTATAATATCATAAATTATAATATGTGGCCAGAACATTATTTTGACAACTAGTTGCTGTATTTTCTTCCCTGGAGCTAAGTTGAGGCTTTTATCAAGTATGCCGGGGCAAAAATAATGTTTTTTTGTTTGCTTCCATTAAAAGGCATAATATTGTATATTGGACTCACTCGCATAGGATAACATATGATAGATGAAATTATAGTTGTTTAGTCAAAGTTGGTTGGTGTTTGTATTGAGGCTGGTATTATTAGATGAACTTACAGCTACATTTTGATCTACACTGTGTAATCTTTCATATAAAATAGGGTAGCAGCACATTGCTGTGTATACCTAAGCTTTTTATTAAAAAGAAAAAGAAAAAAGAAGGAAGTTTTAGATAGATATAAGTGGCAATGTTACCTGTAGGGTCATTCGTATAATTAAAGCTTACAATTAGGGCTTAATGTCTGAAGGTCTTTGCTATTGTGAAGTGATCTGGCAGTATTTATATTTGTATTTGACCATTTCGGTTCAGAACGGACCGAAACGTCGTCGTCCCTTCACCTTCTAAGCGTGTGGTCTGGTCAACATACTTTAGCCACGTTTTTGTATTTATATACAAGAAGGTACATTGGATTTATGAGAGTACATAGCATTGATGTTTTTACATTCTAGCTACTAACATGCATAGCACATCAGGCAGTACAGTCTTACAAGTATAGTAAATTTTGTATCACATTGAAAAAAAAAATACAGTATAGCCTAATACATTGGCTGATACAACAACATCTGTTTAAGGCAAAATTTTATATACAGTGTCTTTTTCATAAACAATTCCAGTCCAGAGCTTAGAAGAAATGGTTACAGTTGAGAGGAAGCTGTTATTGCTTAGAGATCTGTAGGTAGATGTTCAATTAAATAATAATAGTGTGGTAGTGAGAGGAAGGTTACCCACATAGTTTACATTTTGTGGGAGAGGATGATTACCCACATAGTTTACATTGTGTGTCAGAGGAAGGTTACCAACATAGTTTACATTGTGTGAGAGGAAGGTTACCCACATAGTTTACATTGTGTGTCAGGAAGGTTACCCACATAGTTTACATTGTGTGAGAGGAAGGTTACCCACATAGTTTACATTGTGTGAGAGGAAGGTTACCCACATAGTTTACATTGTGTGTTAAGGGTCATTGCTGTCACTGTATTTCCAGGTGTTTTCATATCCAAGTCTCACTCTAGCTACAATAGCCTGTTCTTCCCTTGTAACATCCAGGCTTACAGTTAATATTTACTATTCTTGGGACCAATAACATCATAGATGTTTTTGGGTCCTGCCAATGTTTTTCAAAGGTAATATATCTATGCAACAAGCGCATACATTGTCAAGGTTATTTCATGATAGGGTGAGTTGTATCCACATCTCTGATAGCCACATCATATTTTTAAATGCATGAAAATTCAAATATGCATCTTCATCGTATATTTTTCAACTGTGCAGTACTGTATAGTGTTTATTCTGCAATGGAATTCAGTGTATTTCATAATTTATCACTATAACTTGTTAAACATTTTTTGTTTTTAGATATAAATGTGCAGTACTGGTATTTTTAAATGTGTTTTTATTTTAAAAGTTTTGTGTGCATGACCAGATGGACAACATAGCTCGTGATTTCCACAAAGAAGAAGGAATTATCACTGCATGTGTAATTTCAGTTTAAGGTGAACCCCATCTATGAGGCATTTCAAGAGAAATGGCTTACTTGCCACAAGTGATGTAAGCTGATTTTTGTTTCTGTAAATTAGTGTTGTTTGGTTCTGTGGTATGTAGTTAATTTGTTTTGTTTGTGATGTAGCTTTTTTTTGTATTCAGCTGGGCATTCAAAATCAGAAATGGCTGAAGCCAAACTCATTGTTACTTTCTGATACTTCAGATTTAAGATTCTTCTTACCTAAATAATATATCAAACATATGGTGCAACTTTACCAAATTTTAATGTACAGTACTGTAGTATGTTATTTAACATGATTTATTTGTACAAGATAATTAATTGCATGAATATGCAAGGGTATGTATGACATTGCAGACCTAGTGTACACAGATACAAAATAATGTGTATTCAGTTGTCCCTCTAAGGGGAGACAAAATATGCTCACAGCTATAGTCCTTAAGGTCATAAATGATTTTCCCAGAGAAGACAATCAAATACACCTTTTCCTTTGATTGAAAAAACACCTGCAGTAGTAAGGGTAATAAAAGCATGTCAGAGACACTTAAAATAAGAAAATAAATGAGAACAATTATTAAATAGAAGAATAAAGTACAGTACTGTACATAAATATTATTGGCATTACAGTAGGTGTAATAAGTTATCACCACTGAGCACACAGTTGCTATACCTGATTGATACCTGCTTGATGCGGTTCTGAGAGTTCTTCTACTTCCCAGTTCTTCTACTTCCGACTCGAGGCCAAAGTTGACTTGTGAGAGTTTGGTCCACTAGGCTGTTGCTTGGAGCGGCCCGCAGGCCCACATATCCACCAGCAATTTATATCCTAATCACATAACTACGAATCCTTACACTAGAAAGAATAGGAGTTTACTCTGTACAGCATACGACTGTTTAAACTAGTAAGATGGGTCCAAGTGCTAGTCTCTAAAAACATTAGTAAACCGTAACATTATCTTGCATGAAGAGGAGGAGGGTAACTGGAAACCTCACCCAGGTTGCGCGATTAATCACCCTCATCCGTCGGTCATCTGTCAATCACTCATCTGTCATCCATCTGCGGCTTGCCTTCCCATTCTCAGAAATGGAGAGGATGGTCTATGTCCTCAATTTCCCTACTACATAACACCCACATATCATACCATAGGCCCACATATCACACCAGCAAAGAATTCGCATCTCATGAGGCACACAGAAAAAATCTTGCAAATTTGACAGGTTTGCAACTAGACTAGTATCAGAATTGAGAGCTAAGCAACTGACAGGTCTAGGGAACTCACCTTCACAATCTCTGAACAAGAAGGAACAGAGACATATTAAAAATATTTGGGTACAGTAGCCTTGTCTTTCATATACGATATTAATGCATTTTGATGTCGATTTGCATTGTATATATACAGTAGTATTTTGAGATTATCTGGTACCATGTGTACTGTACAATTCATCAAAATCATTTAGATGTACAAATGTATTTTATTTCATCTAATAGTAATTGTTAGGTAACAAAGCTATTATTGTCTTGTATGTAATGAATAATTTTGTGCAGTATTGCCATACTCAAGGATGAATGATATAAATTTTTTATATTTGTTATTTCAGATTGTGGGATGATGATATGGCCTTTCAGATGATTCCCCCCAGGTTGTCGTCATCTCCACCTCCTCTGGACTCACTCCCAACTGTGGCTTGCCCAGGAGAGGATGATGATGATGATGAATTTGGGAGCTTCTCTACTCATAATGCCTCCTTTGATATCACCGGTTAGTAAATGTTCTATAATTTTAGGATGCTTTTACTTGATCAGTACACTAACCTATTGAGATTACATAAAATTCACATTTCAAATGAGGCTTGTGATGTAATACAGTACTAGTATTGTAGACTAGGAAAAAATGGGAGACATGTACGATTTTCACGCTGAATTTTTCTCTCTTCTTTGAAGATAATTTTTATACTGTATAACTATTGCTATTATACAGCTCTTGACAAAAATCAGTATCCTATACGTCTATTAGTTGATCTGCATAATGTTTTTGAACATGGTTAACCATAGTACAGTAACCTTCTTAATTGAAACTGAACCACTCTGGAATCAGGGGTCACACCCTTCAATACTTTCTATCTTACCTTAGTGATAGGAATCGATATGTTTCTGTGAATGATACTACTACTCCCACACTGCCAATTAACATCGGTGTTCCACAGGATAGTATACTTTGTACATTCCTCTTTCTAATTTACATCAGTGACCTGCCAAATATCATAAAATGGCTGAAACTAATTCTGATGACAAAACCTTAATTTTCACAAATGCTAACCCTACTCATTCTAACTCATAATGGATATTTAACTGTAAGAGTCAATTTGGGGCTGAGTACAGTACTAACAAACTCACCCTTAACATTCAAAAACATACTAAATATTGTTTGGGAAACAAATAAGCCAAGTGAATTGAACTAAGAATTAACAATACTGAAATTGTTAGCAAAGTAGATGGGAAATTCCTTGGTGTTCACATTAACAACAAACTTATAATAATAAGTTTGCAGTTAATAATAATAAAACTAAATAATAATAATTTTATTATTATTATTATTGTTTATAATGTCACATTATCATAGTTTGTATAAGACTAGGATATCTTCTTAGTCACACTTGTCCAAATGAATCATTGCAGTTTAAGTCTTAGCCAGAGCAAGAGATTGACTTGGTGCATCATCATATTTTGTATTACTTTAATACAATTTTCTTGTCATGGTACTAAAGCTGGGCTCTAGTTTCTCATGCATACTGCCCAATACCATGGCACTTGCAGATACTTTGTTAAATATTCAAAATATAGAAAACTGTGGTTTATTGTTATTAATAGTTAAATGTCATATTTAAGTGACCAATTTTTTAAAATTAATTTCAGGCCTATCTGATAAGCTGCCTCCCACCCCAGACACCAGCCCTTCCAAATTAGCACCAGCAGGACATGGAACAGGACACATTTTACCTTCATTCTTAGAAGGAGTTAGGGATGATAATATCAGTCAGGATTCAGGAGTGGGCAGTTCAAACCATCCAAACGAATTCTCTCCACAGCCTCAAGTGGATGATCACTCATTTGGGGATTTCTCAAATTCTGTTACTGGTGTTTTTAAGGGTAATGACGAACCAATAGATACGGTGAAGAGTGATGATGGAGATGACTTTACAAATTTTCAGGCTTTCAACTCCATTGCCAGTGAACCTCCAAGAATTCATGAACCAGAACACACAGGTCAAGGTCATGGCAGCAGCTCTAGTCAAACATACTCCACGGTGCATGAGTGCCCTGAAAGTGTTGGCAGGAGATCATCTAGGAACAGTTTTTCCATGATAGGTACTCCCCCACCTCTAGATTATGTGGCAAATAGTGTGACTGTAGAAGATGAATTCTCCAGGTTTTCTTCAATTCTTTCGGCTGATAATGTTTCAGCTGATAATGATGAGTTTGGGAATTTTACATCTAATAAGGTATCAGAAATTATTAATGGAGAATTGTCACTTACAGAAAATGAAAGGTATAATAAAAGTTCATCAGTACCATACAACAGAGAAAATCTCACCTCAGAAGATTCGGTCAAAAATAGGGAAAGTTCCTCATTAAGCAGGCAAAAAAATGTGTCAACTGTTAGCAGTGTTAATACCATTAATATTACAAGTAAAGCGAATAATATAGATGAAAACAGAGGTTGTTCAACAGAAGATGATTTACATTCAGGTAGTTCTAGTAAGACACACTGTGTTATCAATGAAAGTGTGTCTACATGTACAAAAATGTGTAATGAATATAGTTCACAAGTTTCCAGAACTCAGGATGAAAGGCTGAACGTGGGAAGTGAAGCTCTAAGTACTACTACTTTACAACCTGAAAATACTAGTAAAGTAATTTTAAATCAGAAAGATGAAATTGCCAGTGTTTGTTCCTCTGATGTGTCTGAAAAAATCAAGAAAGAGTTTACGCATGTTAAAAATGCTGGAAATGTGCAAGAAAATCAATATATAAAGGTAATTGGCACTTTTGAAAGTGCTGATACACATTGGGAAAATGAATTGGAAGAAAAATGTGAACTAAAGGTAATAGGTTGTGATCATGGAACAGATAATGAATGTATTAACTGTACACACTTAAGTGGAGAAAAAAATAATGCAGAAAATTATTCCTGTTCTAAGTCTTACATAAGTGCCTGTAATTCTGGTGATAATTTTAGTAGTGAAGTGAGAACAGAAAATAGAACGACAAAAGAAGAAAATGGTGAGATCCAGTGCAATAAATCATACAGAATGAAAAGTAATGATATTGCAGTCTTAGAGGAACATTGTTCAGATGATTTTGGAGATTTTAATATGGTCGATAGTCAAAGTGAATCAGACTTTGGAGACTTCAGTAAAGCGAATGATGATGATGACCTTGATTTTGCTGATCTAAGGGCGCAGGTTGAGAGTGGCACATTTGGAACGGTGGAAATGGTTCAACCAGCTCCTGAAGATGTTGGCACATTTTGTGATATTAATACAAAGAGTGAAAATGTAGAAGATGAATTTGGGGATTTTAATGCTTCTACAGCAATTATTGACAGTGAATTTGGTGACTTCGATAGTGCAGATATTGGTGATGAGTTTGGTGATTTTGCTGTGCATGAAGCCCAGAGTGCTTCTGTAAATTTGACATGTGGACAAAAGTATGATCTAGAGGATGATTTTGGGGATTTTAGTAGCCCTGAAGATGCAAGAGACTTTGGTAATTTTACTCGGGTTGGCGGAGAGAGAGAGACAAGCATAGGAGACTTCAGTACCTCGTGGAAGGAGAACTACTTTGGCACTTCATGCAGCAGTAGTCCTGTTTTAAGAAAGGTATGTACTGTAGTTCTAAAGTTGATTTTCTTTATAATTTTTTTTTTTAAATATACAGGTATGCTATCATTTATTTGATATGTCAGAGATATACATAAATTGATAAAATGAAGATGCTCTTCTGTTTAACTTGTTTTTCATTTTATCATTGTTCTACCCATTTAAAGTCAGCCTTTGAACCTATTTTGTGATTTGGTAACCAATTTTAAATCCCCCAACCTGTTACGGGGTATATTATTATCTGCTATGCAATCTACAATTTATTTAATTTAAATTTATCTTTTCTGGACAGCCCTCTCTGTCCAGAAATTACTGAATACTGGTCATTACTTAACAGTTTAGCCATGTCGGGCACTAATGAGAATCCCTAGCCTATGGGGACAAACTCTTGTTCCTTTCCCACAGCGAGGAGTACATGGGGAATATGTGGGCATGTGAGATGTGCCGAACTATGAAAACAGTTCTTTGACAGCAGGATAATTAGCATAAAAAATGGTACTCTTGTTATGGCACCAAGAGGCTTCTGCGGTGCCCAGTTGTTGAGCAGTCATGTGTTCACTTTTCCCATAGACTTGTTTGTCCAATGTTTGGAGCTTGTGCTTATGTTTCAGGAGTGTGTAGTCTGTCCATAAGCTGAGGGAAAATACCATGGCTATGCCCAGAAAAGGACATTTTTACCACTCACTTGATACTTAATTTTTATGTTAAAATACTTCTTAGCTAGATTTTTTTATTAATTTGTTAGACTTGTACAGCAGCAGCTTTAGCATATTGTATTTGACAAATGCAGTTTGATTTTTTATGTATATACTGTATATTGTAAATTATACAAATACCAAAGTATCTTTCAGTTTCTTCAAATTATACCTTAGCCCTAGATCATTTGCTTCTTTGAATTTACTTTGATAAAGTTTTGCTAAGATCGAAAAAAAAAGGTTTGGTGAAAACATGATATTTGAAGAATAATGATAAGTCTCTATCCAATATTTGCTATTGCTGGCTGCTTTTGAAATGGGGTCCAAAATACTTTACCGTATATACTGTTCTGGTAATTGTTGCCTATTTTAAAATAAGGAAACCCTTCCACTTTTAGAATACCATGGAGGGTGGATGAATATTTTACTCTCCCTATGAATATTGGCTAAATTTCACATACTTTTTGGTTAATATGCATAGATACATTGTAGTGTTGCTGGCCTTGAAGTTCTAGATTAATATCATAGAAGTTCTAAATTATGTTACTTAGGCTAAGTAGTACAGTATTGTGTTGGATTACAGTGCTGTCTAGTGTGTTGTATGCTTCAAAACCTGAGAAAATTAGATTACAGTGGCATTGTGTGGCAACAAGTAACAATAACCACGGTTTTTGTTATTATTCTGTCATCTCTGTTTTTGTTATCTTTCCTGTGTAAAGGGAAATTTGTTTTCCC
This sequence comes from Procambarus virginalis, assembly GCA_020271785.1. NCBI lineage: Eukaryota > Metazoa > Arthropoda > Malacostraca > Decapoda > Cambaridae > Procambarus > Procambarus virginalis. The sequence continues at coordinate 2,189,101 of WNGS01005641.1, forward strand.
ACTGGGAACAGCTTGGAGTAATAGCTTTGTTTTATAGTTTTACAGTAATAGTACTTCTGTGGTGTAGAGGATAGCACACTTGCCTAGCAAGTGAGAAGACCCTAGTTAGAATCCTGGGTAAGGTGGTATGATGTGCCTCTGTTCCTCTAATTTTTCCCCCTGTTCTTCTAAAAGTAACTCAAAATGTGGATATGAAATAATTGGTGGATCAATGTTCTGGAAAAAAACATATGGAAAGACTTTTAAATGAACTGTAGTATGGAAAGCTCTTAGTCTGCAAACAAGGAATGCTTGTGCTCCAGTACCCTCTATATACTGTATATTAAAAAAAAGATCTGTTTACAGTATAAAATTCACTATACTACCATTAATGAAAAATCTAATTTTGCCAAGATACAGTAGTGGTATACAAAATAAGCCCATATAATTTATTTTCTCTTAAAATTATCAAGTTGGCTGCAGGTACTAGTGACAAGGTTATAGGTATCTTACTTGCTAATCTTAAAGCTGATATTTTTATCTTTAGTAAGGTTTTATTTTAACTTGGTGTTTCTGTACATTGTCAGTACTGTGCTTTATTCAACCAACTGTTTTATTATAAAGAAAGAAGTTGAAAAGTATTATTTCTGGCTAAGAAATACTAATTTATGAATAAGTAACCCACTAATTTATGAATTAATTAATTAACCCGACCCCAACACACAAAATGAAAGTGACAGCATTTCAGTGCAACCTGGACCCTTAACAAGTCCAGGATGGGTTGAAACATTGTCACTTTCATATGGGGTGGGTTGGGGTATTTGTTTCAAGCACATTATTGTGCCTTATTCTCTGCACAAATGTATGACTTGGCACATCATTGTAGTATTGTAAATCACAAAGGTATGTTAATCTTGGCAAAGAACATCAAGCCTGGACTAATAGTAATTTTGATACTACAGTACTGTATCATATGTACAGTATTCATTAATGAATTGTAAGAGTATGTTTTGTCTGAGGGATGGCAATTTTGAGTGACTACTTGTGGAATGCATCTTCTGCTCCCTGGATTCCAATATGTATTTGGATTCTTATATTGTATAATATTTGATTATACAAAATACCATAGTAGAATGTATAGTGTAGTAAATTAGTTTGCACTGTCATTGCCTTGAGTATATTTTAAATGAGTTCTAGGACCTCTACTATCTCTGCAACCCTCCCTAACATTCATCACCCCGAACATCACCCTGTCTAGCCTACAGCAAATTTCAACCCTGCGCCTAGCCTAAACATCACCCCTTCCCACCCTAAACAGATTTCACCGCTCCCCTAACCTAAGTAGATTTCACCCCTCCCCCCAGGGATCCAATTCCAATTTTATAGGTGCCGGATTTCTGGTGGGCCTGACAAAAACCTGTCATTTCCTATCCTGTTTCTATATATGTCACATGATTAAATATTTTGTGTTTGTACTCAATAATTATCATAAAATATAATTATCAAACAATTAAAGAAAAAACATCAATCATGTATTTATCAATTTAAGAAGTTAAAACACTTAGTGCTCACAAAAACAACCTTTGAGAAATTCCACAAAAGTTTCTACAAAGGGTCAGGTGTGAGATGTTTTTGGGTCTGAAGCAACTCTTGTCCTGGTGTCATCTGCCAATCTGTGGTACCGCAGCCATGATGTGACATATGGCTCAGGATTCCACTGAACTAGAGGAGGTCCATGTAGTTTAACACACATAATTGCTGATACATGATTTATGTGAATTCTTGAGTGTGTTGCTCTTATTATCAGGTTCATGTGTCTGAATCCCCTCTCACACTCAGCAGTACTAATAGGAATAACTTGTAAACAGCTCAGTAATGGGTGTAAGTCTTGGAGAATGTGGCATCCATGATCCTCCACTTAGTCTCAAAAATGCTTGTGTGATAGAGATAAATCCACGGACCACCAGCCACCACTTTACTAATGCAACTGAAACAGAAGCAGAGTTGCCAACTCAGTATTTCACACAATGCTAGATTCACCCCATAAAGCACTATATTATGTAAAGTTGTGTGGAACAGTTTTGTTGTTTTACCTGCCTAGTATTTAATACTAAAATATACTATTGTATGAATAAAGAATACTTGTCTAATGAGCAAGTATTCATTAGATGCTTTAGCATTCAAATGCTAAAGTCACGAACATTTTCGCTGAATATTTGTATCCAAAGCAGTAAATTGCCAACTTTGTCTTATACCGTTGTCTCGCATAAATGGGCAGGAAGCATTCACGTGCATCAGATATTATGTTTCCAGATTCGTACCAGTACAATTCAGCGTGTTTACTTTTTATATCTATACAAATTTAAATATTGAATCTTTAAAAAAAATGAAGACATGTCATAACATTATTAACTTATTAATGATGTAATACTAATATATTCCTGCCACGATCAACCATCACCCACAAACCATCATCTCCCTTTCCCCCATTCCATCATCCACTTGCAGAGGTGCCAGAGCACCGCTCCGGTGAGCTCCAGCAGTACTGCACCACTGCTCTTCTCTAGCTTAAGTAAATTTCACCCCTTCCCAGCCTACATTGATTTAATACCTTTCCAAGTTTGCACATGTCTCTCCCTCTGTTAGCCTACAAAGTTTTCACCCCTTGCTTAGCTTTCACAGATTTTCTCCAACGTGTTTTGCCCTCACACACTTCATCAGCATATACACTTTTTGTCCAGGCTTATTCTCTACATTAGATTTGGTTTACACTGGCAAAATTGTCCTCATTATCTGTGTTTTGGTTGTTTTTTCTTACTGTGTCTAATCTTTCAACATCCCTCTTCTTCCCTCATTCTTCAAATAGACAAGGAGACAAGTCAGGATATTTCTTGTTCACGTGTGAGTAGGTGGAAGGGAAATTTAACAAGTTTTTTATATACAAAATGTCATTTTGTATTTTTTGTCATTTTTTCTAGCTGGAAAGTTTAGTTTTAAAATGGATCCCAAAGGGCAAAACAGCATTCAGCTTGCAGGAAGAGCAGCCAGTGCCAACGCTTCACCAGGCTGTTGAGAGTGACGCATTTGTGTGGCGGCAACTTGAGAATCTGGAGGCTAGTGCGGCTCTCACACTAACTTGGGGCAACACTCAAGCTCACAACTTCTTCCTGTCCTCAGTCAACGTTGACGCTCGCAACATTGTGAGTAAGGAAGCACTGATCACGGTAAACACCCTCCTGGCACCCCCATTGTTTTGTTGTGCATCCTAACAGCAGGTAGCTGGGGGAAAGACAATAATTGTACAGTATTTTTAATGCAGTTATCAATACCAATTTTTGTTTATAACAAATTACAAACTTAACTTATTTTTGTAAATGTAATACAAAAAAATGTAACCATGTTATGGTATTGAGAGTAAATATGCATTTATCATTACAGGTATTTGGCAATTTTTTACAAATTGTTTATTTCTGCATACTATACTGTATATGGGTGGCTTAGGTGCTGCAAGCTTCTCAAGAAACTACCTATCCTTCTATGTTAAGGAAGACAGCGATAACAGTTTTACACATTTCTGATGCTTTATAACAGTTCACCTGCTTTTCCAAGTTGATGTGTCAGTTGGATGAAGTTCATTGTCTCACGAAATTGATCTCTATTTTCATTTTTAAAATTAGTGTGTTCATGAATAAGAAAATTTAATACAGTGTTCAGAATATTGATTGTATTCATAAATGTTGTTTCGTTTATAATAACACTATTGTTTCGGATTAAAATTTGTGTTGTTTGATTATCATAAAACATATGGGGGGGGGGTGCCTAAGCTGCTTTTGCTTCTGAGCTTTACTAAAAACGGAATTGTTGAAAGAACATTTTTATGATCTATAACAGGTATTTTCTTTCCTATGTGGATTCAATTATTTAGTAATTTGAATAATTTTTGGATTGCATTTGCATAAACAATAGTGTTTTTACTCAAGGTGATGAGTAGTTTTTCTCAAGATCATCAAATTTGGCCAAAATATCTACCAACTTCAAAGCATTAGAGGAAGCCCAGCCAACAGATCAAAAATGAAAACAAACTTGAAATGACTACATAGTAACAAGAAAACAAGCTTAAGAAAGAGATAAAGGACTAACGCAAAATGTAACCCAACCTATTCTTAACTTAAATTATTCTAATAATTTATTAAAAGTAAATTTCATGTAAAGGATAAAATCAGGGATTGAGAAGGGGTATTTGATTCACAGAGGCAGGGAAGGAAATTTGCAAAGTTCAAAATATTAAGTTTCAAAGTATTTTCATGCAAAATGTGAATTTCTCAGCATCAGAGAGAGTGTAGACTTAGGTGCATAACTTTGAGCACCTTGATGCATCTAGAAATGATGTAAAATAAATACTCGTGTATTTAGGCATAACCAAGTACTGTAGTTAAATGCAATGGAGTTTCAGTTTGTGTACTAAAAGAATGCTCTCATGAGTATAACTTCCTACTACAGAATAACTTCCAGGCAAATTTTCAAACAGGAAATCTTGCAGAGATGAAATTTATAAAGACTGAGGTAAGGACACGCATCAAATTACAGATCACTTTCACTGATGTGTGTGGTACCCGTAGTACTAAAGAATGTGATTAAACTATGGTACAGTAAATTGTCGGAATACTTAAGAGTAAACATAGTACTGTTCACACAAAAATCACAATAATGTGATATAGTAATGATAAATAATGATAATGTTTATTCAGGTAAGGTACATACATACAAGAGATTTTACAAAATTGGATAGATTTATAGATAGAGCTAGTACATACAATGCCTAAAGCCACTATTACGCAAAGCGTTTTCGGGCAGAAGCCCGTATATATCAAATGAACAAATCCACAAGGGCTTTGATGAGGATTCAAACCTATGCGCCGAGTGTTCCCAGACACGCCTTAGTCAACTGTACCACGACATGGTAAAAGAATTGCAACCAGGAATGCTACTGCCTTCATGATGATCCCGAGGCTTCTACTGAAGCCTAACCGGGGTTTCACACAATTCCCCCATGCACTCAAATTGTGTGAATTATGTGAATTCGGCATAGTGAATCTATGCCAGTCATCTACTGGCATAGAGACTTGTGCACCTCAAAATGATCTAGAAAAATTTGTGCATGGAACAACAAAGGACAAATGGAATTCAGTGTTGATAAATTCCACATAATGAAATGCAGAATAAGGGAAAAGGACAAATTTACCTTAAGAATTATGTAAAGAGATGCTAAAACATGCATGCATACACGAGACCTAGAGCAATATATGCAGCAGTTATATGGTGTTTATACCTCAAAAAGCATAGTATTAACTTAGAAAAGGTATGAGGATGTACTAAATGGCTCCCAGACCTAAAAAACCAAGAGCTATGAGGGGCTGTTTGTGTTAAATATATCAAAACTAATGGGGAAATTGGCAATATGATTACCACATACAAAATCAGGAGAGGAATCTGCAAAATTGGTAAAGAAGAATTTTTGGAGATTGCAATTTCAAGAACAAGTGGCCTTACAGTACTGTAGATTCATGCTAAGAAAACAAATATAGTGAGAAAACTTAAGAAAATTCCTTCTCATGAATGGAGTTGTTGACAGATGGGATCAATTAAATAAGAAGGTAGTAGATGTCAAAATCATCAGGAGCTTCAAAATATCGTATGAAAAGATTATAGGGAAGATCTACTGTAATAACACTAAGGTAATTAAATTGACTCGCTAACTCTAGTCCCTTCTTCCTCCTTATTCTTACTTTTTTGTGTGCACCTGTCTTGTACATCCTTCTAAAACGTAACCCCACACACTACAATCATTTAGTAAATAGCATTTATTTTAATTTGTTTGTTTGCTGAACATAATGGGTTCTTAACATAATTAAGTTTTTAATCAATTATCTTCCTGCAGCTTTTTGGCCAGAAATGGAGTTCATCTGTTCCTCTATTTGCCCAAACACTCAGCTTCTCACCTTTGACTCCAGCAAAGTCAACAGAAGGTAGTGGAGGAGCTGCTGTTGCCCTCAGTGGATGTAGTAACAGAGAGCCAACACCTACTAGTACTACTAGTACTGATGTCAGCTCTCAGCAGCAGTTGAAAAAGGAAGAGCAGATTCAAGTGCCATCTACAAAAGATGGCAGCTCAGAGGTAAGGTATGTGGAAACCTGTTCCACATTTATAATTGTTTTGTTTTCTGCACAGGATAGCACGTAATACTACACATGGTTGGGATGACTTTTAGGTTCCAGTACAGGAACTCGGCCTCATATTGTGCCGTAATAATAATAATAATAATAATGATGATGACAAAATCAACTGGAGCTCTGAGGTGACTCGCACCCGTGACTGACTTGGTAGCACGTAATTTCCACGTCTGTGGTGGTACAGTGGTTAGGGTCAGCAGCTGGGATTCTCACAGTTGTGGGTTCGAGTCCCCTCAGAGCTCCAGGTGATTTTCTCATTGATATATACATCACATTAGTGTAATTTCTGTAAATAATAATAATAATAATAATGATGATGATACAGTAATGATAAGAGACTCGTCACGGCTCCTACGGATTTCTCATTGATGCATTACGTTAGTGTGATTTCTCTTTGTAATAATAATGATGATGATGATAATAATAATAATAATAGTGATTAATTACTGCACTAGTGTTTTATGTTTGAATTGTTTTCAACCCTCTAATTATATATTTGGTTTGTACCAGTGGCTCCACTAAAGTCTAGATACCATTCTGATTCTGATTTATGTGAAGCCCTGATTTTAAAGAAAGTACCTGTTTTTGGATCCATCACCAACTTTTCTTGATTTATTTTATAGCAAATTATATAATACATATTTCAGCATATTCAGACATAACAATAAAGCATATAAATAGTAATTTTGCATGAAAATATTGGACAAAATAATTTGCTCATTTAGCCTTTGGTGCACAGGATGGTCACTCATCTGTATTAGTTATGCGTATCCATTACCCACCATACTATTACAGTACATGCATGATTTTTAACAGCTGCTTAATGTTTGTGCCAAACGAATGCAGTATCCAGTATAAATGGTATTATTACAAATATCGTTAGTGATTCCTTGTCCAAAATTAAAAGTGTTGATGAATGTTAGACAATTAGATGGATGCACTAGACTTTGTAGTGCCCTTTCCCCTCATGCTCTCCTTTCCCTCACCCACACCTTGGTTACTGCAATCTTACCTTCACCCACACCTTGTTACTGCAACTTACCTTCACCCACACCTTGGTTACTACAACCTTACCTTCACCCACACCTTGGTTACTGTAACCTTACCTTCATCCACACCTTGGTTACTGCAACCTTACCTTCACCCACACCTTGGTTACTGTAACCTTACCTTCATCCACACCTTGGTTACTGCAACCTTACCTTCACCCACACCTTGGTTACTGCAATCTTACCTTCACCCACACCTAGGTTACTGCAATCTTACCTTCATCCACACCTTGGTTACTGCAATCTTACTTCACCCACACCTGGTTACTACAACCTTACCTTCACCACACCTTGGTTACTGCAATCTTACCTTCATCCACACCTTGGTACTGTAACCTTACCTTCATCCACACCTTGGTTACTGCAACTTACCTTCACCCACACCTTGTTACTGCAATCTTACCTTCACGCATAATTTGTTAACCGTTTGGTTGTGCTAAGTTATAGCATTTGATGCCATAAAAATCAGTCTATATCGAAAGGATTGATTTTGAAAAGATTGTCATGGAGAAAGTTATAATAAATGACCTTTCTCAATGTCCTTAGAAAATGTTAACAAATCATATAATGTATGGCCAGGTCCATTGACCTTAAAAACAGCATTTACGTGGTAAATACTGCCATCACTTGTTGACAGAATCAAATGTCACCCTTAGTGGTAGTGTCAGAAATCTGTAATTGTAATTTCTTGAAACCTCTCACACCTGTATCTACAACTGTGTGTAATAACAAAGATAAATAATATATATACTGTATATGTATACTGTAAATAGTAACAAAATTAAACATATATATATATATATATATGCAATATAACAAATAAATTAGATTATACAACATGACAAAAAAAACATGTAAGGGAAGTAAAAGAACATTGGTAATGTCATGTTTGGATAGGATTGAAGTACTGTATCTAGAAAAAATTATATCTTTAAAATTGGGTTATTAATTTCCAGGAACAGATTCCCCCAGCAAAGTTTGACTGGACATCCAGTGGTCTGACTAATCCCTTGGAAGTTCCAGGTAAGATAAGTTTTTTCAATGTTAGTACAGTACAGTGTGACTCGACTCAGACTTCATATTTTGTAACACTGCATGCTAATGCAACAGACTGGTCATTTCAATTGAGCGCTCCTCTAAAGTGGAATAATTCAGAAACAGAGAAGTTAAGTTGTTAAGTAACAGAATGTGCTAGCTATAAATGTGTAACATTTTTACAGAAATTTACCTTTTTCATGAGATGTGGTATGAAAATACAGTGGACACTTACATGGTAGGAGTGTGGGTAGGTGGTATAGTAGATAGTGTGTTGATGGGTAAAAATGCATTTATGTTTGGATGTGTGTGCATTAGTTGGCAGGAGGGAATTTAGGTGGATGGGAAGGAGGGAGTGGGTGTAATTGTGAAGTTATAGTTAAAAGGTGAGAGCTAAAAGTCACTCTCCAGGTATGCTAAGCTCGTGATGGGCAATCTTCCTGGTGTTCTTTGTCTTGTATAGATTTGAAGATACCAATAGAGTTAACACAGTGTCTTCACAAAGAAATCATTCCATCTGTTCTCCCCACTGTAATATATAATTTTCTTATCCTGTGTGTGTGTGTACTCACCTAGTTTGTGTGTGTGGTGTCTGTGTCTGTGTGTGTTGGTGCCTTTGTTCCTTACTTTGTACTTTTGTCCTCTTGTTCTGGATGTTGCAGGTTACAAGAATTCCTTCTTAACCACTTCTATAATGCTGATAATCTTAGTAATCATACCACCTCTTTCTTCCTACATGTATCTTTAAATTTGAGCATGTTTAGTGCATCAGACCTGTCGTTATAGCTTTTATTTTTCACATCATTGAGATATTTAATTGCATGTATTTCAACCCCTCTAGTTTAACCACTATACAGTGGTACCTCGGAATGCGAGTGTCCCTGTATGCGAGTTTTTCGGAAGACGAGCAGGATTTCCTCGAAAATTATGTCTCGGAATGCGAGGGTTACCTCGGGACGCGAGTTTGTTGATACGCGTACAGGCCGACCTAGCGCGTGGTCGATCTGCGATCGTCGCCCCTCCGCCACTCCCCCCTCAGTTTACCATTGTCTCGCGCCCAGTGACTATCCCACATCAATTCTTCACCTGGATTTTCAGTGTTTTGTTGGATTTTTGGTCATTTGACTATACAGTTTGTTATTATATATCTCACCATGGGTCTCAAGAAAGCCATTGATAAGGTTCAACCTAAGAAAATAGCTGTGAGTAGAGGCAGTAGAGGATGTCCCTCCTTGATTAAGAAAATGTGTGAAGTATGGGAAGAACTGCAAAGTTTTGTTGAAAAAACTCACCCAGATAAAGCTGTAGCAGGCCGTTGCATTGACCTTTTCAATGATAATGTGATGTCTTACTACAGACAAGTGTTAAAATGTAGGGAAAAACAAGTGTCTTTAGAGAAATTCTTAGTAAGACAAGCAAGTCCTAGTGGTATGCAGGCAAAATGTGCCAGTGTGTGCATACCAGTGAAGTCCTCACTGCCTGATGTGATAATGGAAAGGGACTCCCCTTCCAAACAGTAACTCCTCTCCTCCTCCCCCCTCCTCACCATCTTCCATACGCCTACAGCATTCAAGAGCAAGGTAAGTAATAACTTGAACATAGTTTTGTAGGTTTATTTAGATGAATTAGGTATAAAATTTAGTTTGATATGGGGTTTTTGGGGTAGTCAGGAACGGATTAATTCATTTCCCATTATTTCTTATGGGGAAATTAGCTTCAGAATACGAGTTTTCGGAATAAGAGCTGTCTCCAGGAACAATTAAACTCTTAAACTGAGGTACCACTGTATATTTTTTNAGGACAGTTTGAAACGGGGCGACTTGACTCGAACCTAGCCAGCCCATTTTAACACATAATTTAACCATGAAAAACTAAATGTATATATATCGCAGGTTAAGTTTAACAGAAATGATTCAGGTGAAAAGCTAAATAAATTAAGACGTACATTTCTAAGTGTTTACAGTGTTCCGTCAAGCGCTTAAGTAGATTATCGGGGCGTTATTCACCTAACACCGATAATCTATTTAATTATAACGGGCTGATTAGATCACGGTATAGTACTCCTGGATCGTGTCATGTTCAGAGTATAATTTGTCATGTGTCAATATCTGGAGCGCTGCCATCTCTCTCTACTCTCGTCATGTGAGGCGAGCACCATCCAGTATTTAGTCTCCTCTTCCACTTGCCATGAACAAGCAGCTTTACCCTGCATCATATACACGTGTGGCGCCATAAGAGGAGGCAGGCGAGTGCTGGCCGAGGTGCTGGCACCCCCTCGCAGCCTCCACTCCCTCGATCATTCAAACATCTCACGCCACCTTACCTCTTATAAATATAAGCTCACCAACACCACCTTTGTGAAAATGGCGGCGACACAGAGGGCAGCACCGTGCAGCTCTCCCTCCTCCTCCTCCTCCTCCTCCTGCTACTCTGGTAAATATTTCATTCAAAATGATCTGCTACCAGAAATTTTAGCTAAATACCCCCAGTTTGCTAACTGTAGGTAGTAACTGAATGATTGTAACCTATCCACCGCTGCCCACTGGATGGGGGGCGGTGTTCAGGACAAGCATATAAATTGTGACACTAGCTCTCCACATATGTCAGTTGCTTAATTTAGAACCTGTACTTGAGGTCGATCTCGAACCCATTGTTTATGTGACGACTTATATTGAATTTTGTAACTAGCTCATCAAGATTGTAACTTGCTTAGCTAAATGAATTGTGGGGTTCAGTCCCTGAGCCCATTATGTGCCTCTGTAACCCTTTCCACTACCGCCCACGGGATACCCGGGTATGGGGTGCATAATAAATGAACTAAACTAACTAACTCTGGTATTGTAAATGCATTGAATTTTGTAACTTCTTCATTAAGAGTGTATAATTTGCTGAGCTAAATGAATTGTGGGGTTCAGTCCCTAAGCCTATTATGTGTCCTCTGTAACTCTTTTTCCACTGCCGCCCACAGGATGGGTATGGGGTGCATAATGAATGAAGTAAACTAAAACTATTGTAATTTCCAGAATATGCTGGGATACCGTTGCTTACATCTGGTAACTATAGGTAACTAATTCCGAGTACTCCTAGCATTTGTTCTCAGTTCTCTGAACAATCCCCGAACAAGGTAATTGCAAAGGTAAACTCTACAAAACTAGGTAAAGGTAAAACTAGGTAAACTCTAGGTTTTACAGTTGTAAAACAATTGTAAAACTCTAAACTCATCTGTAAACTCAATTGTAAAAGCTATGACGCACTACCTGAGCGTATGGGGTGCATAATAAAGAAAGAAATTGGAATTGGCACTGAGCAATGGTTATAATATAGACCGCAAAGGGTCGTCCTAAATGAAAATTATATTGTATAGAGAAATGGTATACTGTATAAAATATTCTCTAACAAATATATTTAAAAATTTGAAAAATATTAATTTTACAACGAATTTTTACCAAAAACGGAAAATATAAAATATAACATTGTAAATATAAAATTCCACACAATTAAAATTTAAAATATAATCATTCTATTAACATTTTTGACAAAGCAAATGTACGTAAATTTACAAAATTTTAGCCAAATCTAATTACAATTACGAAAATAGAACATATAAAGTGTTTTCCAACAATATTATTAGCAATGACTATAGAACAGGTGTAAATATAATTTTACTCTAATAGATTCTTATTCTTTGACGAAATATGACGGAAAATGAAACCCATAGATTTATCTAAACTTCCCCAAATTCACATGCACCCAAAATTTGCCAGTGCAGGCTACTGAATATATGACCCTGTATGACTAACCATCCTGTGAGATGGGGACTTTTAGCATCACTGCTACCTTATTCACTCTTGTGTTCATGATGCACCCAGAGTTTGTCGGTGCTTATCACATGCCTCTGTATAACTAACCATCCTGTCTGATGGAGATTTTTAGCATCACGTAGGTAGTTTTTTTTTTACACTGTACTCCCCTTCATATAGTCTAGGGTAGCTGCACAAATGCAGATGTACCTAAATGTGTTAATAAAAAATAAGACACAATTACGAATAAACTTTTATATATAAAATATTAGGGGGGTACCCCAGTCCCCCTATCCATATCTGTCTATCTCTATTTCTACCTATCCTTATCTTTCTCACTCTCTCTAGCTACCCTCTATCTCTTTGTCCTACCTCCACAAGTAGCCCTGAAATTATCTTATTTTTATCCATTCCAATTTCTTTTCAGTAACAACTCCACGTTAATTACACCCCACATTTCACACCTGACTATGAAAATGGCCTAGAGATGTTTATTATAATTGCTAATATTTCTTAAAGCATTTAACTTAGGCCTCCCGACTAGCCTATGTCCGTTCCGTACCTCATCCCCTGCAAATTTGGACAAACAAACAAACATTTTCTATATATCTGTATAAATTTTCCTACACCATTTTTGGTAATAGATGTATAATATTAATCATTCAACTTGGAAATTTCATGAGCCTTCAGACAATATAGATAAAAGCACAACAAAACACCAAATATTTATCCATAAAGAATAGTAGGTTACGTTTAATATCTTTTATTGGATAAACATGTTTAAGCTTTCGTTAATTCCTACTCGTACGTCTTATAAGCAGTAAATGTATTCTCATTTATTATGAAACTTTGCATGCATGTTGGCGTATGGATTTGTGAGCCCCTTGAGGGACCTTAAATCGACAAGGGTAGAAATAGCCTAAGCTACTCTGTCCTTTTGAGATGTGTTTCATTACCTCAATAAACTTACTTGAACTTGAATGTTGCCACAATAGAAATAACAACGTTCATGCAGTATTGGAAACGCTAAAACTAAACTCCGTCAAGTTTAACGATGTAGAGTGTTGTTGTGACCTAAATGTGTTATTGATACTTCACTCACTGGTCAGTAGGTGCGGTGGAAGGTGCTGTCGCAGGTCACTAACACTACCTCAACTGGACTTCACCAGTACCTAAGTTATGGTTTTACGCGGGTGAGTACAATGTGATACGGTACCGTATAGCCTCCTGTTTATATATGTACTTAGTAACTATCATGTTTGTATGTGACTTTACTAGGTGTGATTCCGGAGGGTACGCTTTAGGTCTGGGTCCAGCATTTAATCCTTCGCTCGTCTGGAGTGGTTAATACCTACAGTGGGCAAAACAGTAGGCTCAAATCCAAATGGTTCCGGGCGAAACGTGTCTTTACACATAGAAAGAATGTCGAAGAAAAATTTTAGTACAAAGAATTTAACTGGGAGCGCCATCTATCTAGTGGCCTCGGCGGGAACAATACCAAAATTCAGACATTAATTAACCCTGAGGGAAAACGAGTTTAGATACTGAAAAAAATCCATATACAGTAAATGAATAAAAACTGTGAGATGTATAGAGATTCAACAACAACAAATAAGTGCATGAAATCTTTGAGAAGTAGATATAACAGTGAGAGAGAGAGAGGGGGGGGATCATGGATGTGTGGGGGTGAGTCAGGACGGCCACACAATGGAGAGTATCCGGGGTAAAGAGACCTTGTGTCACCGCCTCTAATGACCTCATCTCTCTCCATACACACACAAACACATACAAGTAAAGATACCTCCCCCACACAAGCACACAACCTGTAGCGCAGTTAGCAACCCAACCATATGACCCCGGATTCAATTCCTGTGAAGAACAAGGCGTTTGGGAGCATTTCCTTACACCTCATGTCTTTGTTCACCTAACAGTAATTTGATGGCAGCGAGTTATGTAATGGTTGTGGGTGTCATGTTGAGAGATCAGTCGTTGTCATAGGGTGACCTTGACAAGTTTAACAAGTTTTCTGGCACCGACAACGTGAATCCTCCCCCCCCCCACATGCACGAAACTTATATTTAGTCTACAAGCAACAACCTCATCCACATACATTACTGTGTGCTGATTCCACGGATCAATGCCCCTACGGCCCGATCTTTGACCAGACCTCCTGATTGATGATCTGGTCAACTAGGCTGTTAGACGCAGCTGCTCCCAATCTAATCTCTGAGTCACAGGCCGGTTGATCACGTATCCTTTGGAGGTGGACATCTAGTTCTCTTTTGAACACCACGAGAGGTCGACTAGTTATGCCCCTTATGCTTAGAGGGAGATTATTCAAAACTCTTGGTACCTTGATGTTGGTAGAATTGTCTATTAGTGTACCTATTGCATCTGTTTGAATGGGCTATGTTGCACTTCCTGCCATGCTTCCTGGTCTCATGAAGAGTTATTTCAGTGTGTAGATTTTGAACAAGTGTAAATATGAATCCCTTTCCTGCGGTCTAGAGAGAACAGTTTTAAACATTTTAAGTGGTAGCAATAATTTAAACGTTTTATTGAATGGATTGGAGCAGTAAAAGATCTCTGAGCGTTCTCCGGGAAAGCAATTCCTCTAGCTTTGAATGGGGCTGTTATTGTGCAATAATAATATTCCCCCTAGAGAATACTAGTGCCTTAACGTACGATCATTGGTCTGACAATAACTTCCTTCCCCCCACACACAAACAAGAACCTCCTCCGCACACAAACGCAGAGCACACTCCTGCGCTCGCCTACGTAGTGCGCCAGCTGGTCTTCAAAATTACTACTGTACTTCATTTTAATAATATAATCATAAGTATTACCACACGCAAACAGAGGCTCAATTAACCTAAATTTGTGGAGACATTGTACGGACAAAGTTCTTATGTGCACTAGCTCTGACGTATTCAAACCTGAAGTAGAGGTTAGAAATAGCCTAAGCTTCTCTATCATTTGTTTATGTATCTTATTATCTAAATAAACGTACCTGAACTTAACGTGTACATTATTAGATATGTACATCATCTGGCGTGTACAATTTCTGATGTATATGCACTTGCACTTGCATTCTTTGCAAGTGATGGGAACTGAATGGGCTTTTCATTGATGGGAACAAAAATCCTGTTAGAAAATTAGTAGGAGCCATAAGGATTCAATTCTGCACACTGGGTACTGATTTTCTCATTGATACATCACGTTAATGCTATTTCTTTGTGCATTAGAAAGCTTGTTATTCTTATCGTGGCCCTCCTATAGGTCTAGGTCTCTAAGCCAGCGATTGACCTTCCCTAGGATGCGTCACACAACAGTCGCTTAATTTACAGATATCTACTTACAGCCCAGCTTCCCAAATTGTTATAATGTCACAAAAATGAGGTACTAAAATGCCAGAACCTAACCGAGGTTCGAGCAATAGAAAATGTGACAGTCCGACAATTTTGAGAGCCGCTACGCTCTGCCTGGAAGTAGCATAAACCACCCGATTGTGAGCTTGTGCTAACTATTGCGCGGGAATTAATGTGAACATTTATGTGCCATCTGACACGGTTGTTGTTAAGATCCATATAATAATTTTTTAAAATTTTTCTTCCGGGTTTTGCGATATATTTTTGAGTAGTACATGGCATAGGGAGCCGGTGGCTGAGCGGACAGAACACTGAACGCGTGATCCTGTGGTTCCGGGTTCGATCCCGGGCGTCGGCGAGAAACAATGGGCAGAGTTTCTTTCACCCTGATGCCCCTGTTACCTAGCAGTAAATAGGTACCTGGGAGTTAGTCAGCTGTCACGGGCTGCTTCCTGGGGGTGGAGGCCTGGTCGAGGACCGCGCCGCGGGGACACTAAGCCCTGAAAATCATCTCAAGATAACCTCAAGATAGATAACATGCACATATATTAAACCCAAAAGTTGATCTATTTTCGTTTGGTTAACTTGGGTTAGAGTAGGAGTGTTTAGAGACGACTTAGACAAGCCAAACATTTCTCAGATCTTCGACCTTACTCCAGCTTAGTCGCTTTAGATATCTGACCGCACTACACTGCATCTTATGAAGGCTTTCATTCCTCCTCAGCGTTGATTGTAATCAGCGTCGGATGTTGTGAACAGGGGAATGATAATTCCAAGGAATGAGAGGAATAGAGTGGTGAAAACGCTGGCAGTGAATCGAAGAGGGGATTGTTATAATTACAGCTTCGGCAAAGGTACAAAGGTATTGTGATGAAGTGAAGGTGTTGGTTGGGATGGTAATGGTAGTTACAGCGGTCATGACGTGTCAGTAGTGGAAGTTTGGTGACATCCGGCGATGAATCAAGCAACGGAGGGTCGGGTCACCATTCATTACCTGATTACCGAGGGGTGGGACCTCACTTCGTGGTAATGCCTGCCCAGAAGGGACACTCACGCTGGAGCCATGTGGCTGCCCCTGACGACAGTTGGGGCACCCACTGCACGAGGATTACGCATGTGAGAGGGAGGGAGGGAGATATATTTATCCATTCATATATAACCTTACCTTGCGCTGGTTTCGAGGATCAAAGTCCCGGCGGTTTTCAATAATAAAATTCAGTAAAACTGAATTTTAAAATTCAGTTTTCTAAAATTTTAAAATTAAATTTTACTAAAATTTTAAAATTCCATTTTACTAAATTTTTAAAATTAAATTTTACTAAAATTTTAAAACTCAATTTTATTAAAATTTTAAAATTAAATTTTATTAAACTTATTCAATTTTACTAAAATTATTCAATTATTACCAGTGTCTTCAATTTCACTTCAATTAAACATTTTACTTGTATTTAATGCAAAAACCGAGTCTATCATAGTGCATGTTTTCCATGACCATGGGACCATTTTAAGGAAAGCCTGGTCACTTTTTCTTACATTTAATTTTGCCCTAGCTGGAGTACTAGGTCACTTAACCTGTGAGTGAGCATACCACTATACATTCTGTGATGGTATGTTCACTCACAAAATGAGTATAGGGTGCACAATAAACTACCACTTACAAGATGAATATAGGGTGCACAATAAACTAGCCTCATAGGATGGATATGGAGTGAACTAGCGTTTTGGCAAGTTCAAGTACGTTTATTGAGACAATAAAATACATCTCAAAGGGATAGAGTAGCTTAGGCTATTTCTATTTCCCCATTTTGGCAAGAATCATCACAAATGAAATCCCTGGAGACTGATTTTCCGGGGGCGGGGGATGTTGGGAGACGACGCTTCCAGGAACAACAAGGTCAGCTGGGCGGGTTCACAATGTTTGGTGGATAATTTACTCACTGACGAGTGTTCTTTCCCACAGTTTACACACGCACACAGTTTACAGTTTACACACGCAGTTACAGCCCCGCTCCTGTGCCAGGTAACTACTACGGGCTCACCGTGCTACTTGGAACTTTTTGTTCCAAGTAGCGAATCTTAAACAACAACAACAACAATGTTCTTTCCTTCATTCCTTCCCCTCACCTCTTCCCTCCTTCCCACACCTCTCCCCTATTTCTCAGTGACCGATTATGGCCCTCTAGGGCTCCTGGTCACATATCGAAATTACATGCAGACTATATAAATAATTGATGTACTTCAATTTTTGCCATAACTAGAAGTAGTAACAGATTAGCTAGAATAGCTGGAGGCAGTACCCGGTGTCTTAATTGCTAGGATAGCTAGAAACAGTAGCAGATGTCTTGCTCTGATAATTAGAAGCAGTAGCAGATGTCTTCCTCTGATAACTAGGAACTGGGAAGGTGCGTAGCAGGAAAGTGAGCCTGCTCCCAGGTACAGGGTCGCATTGTTGAGTCACTTACCGCTCAAGCGCTAACTCCCGGTAAAATGATTTAAGCAATACTCACGCGTGCAATTTACTAGATGCTTGCAGAGCGCTGACGAATGCAACATTGTGTCTTTGTATGCTGCCGGGTGTAGCGTTGGGTGTATAGTGTTTGGTGTGTAGTCACTTAGCTGTTATTTGCCTAGTTTGAGTTTTAGCTCTCTGGTCCCCACTTCTTGGATTCTTTCATATTTACATTTGATAGTTTAGGAAAGAAAGCCTATAAGGCTTATCGAGGTCCCCCCTAGCCAAGAGCATGGCTCTCCGCGCGGTCACCCTTCCAGCTACTGGCCGGACCAAACGGCGCTTAACTTGAATCACCAAAATGTGCACATCATCTATTACGTCATGCTAATGTACATGCGTACATGGTCTGTAATGGAGTATGTGTACACGAGTTGGATACGTACACGGTGCCAGCAAGTGTAATTGACTAATTGGTGATAGAGATGGATATGGGTGTCGGTATGTAGGAAGTCCGTGATTGGCTTGCCAAGGTCCCCCTTAACCAAGGTGGAGGCTGTGTTCACGTGCTGGGAACTCATTCAGTCCCGTGTGTGTGTGTGTGTATGTATGTGTGTGTGTGTGTACTCACCATGTTGTGTTTGTGGGGGTTACGTTTCGCTTCTCAACTGTCAATCAACTGGTGTTCAATCAACCATTTAATAACTATTATAATACTGAAACAATTGTTTCTAATGTTTCAGCGACTCATTTGGGTACGAAGTTTCCACCTGTGTCCCCTTGTTTGTGTACCACCCAGGCTAAATATTCTCTTTATCAACCTTGTCAATTCCTCTGAGAATTTTGTAAGTGGTAACCATGTCCTCCCTAACTTTTTTTGTCTTCCAGTAACGTGAGATTTAGTTCCAGTAGCCTTTCCTCGATTTTTCACACTTATCAGCTCCGGAACAAGTCTGGTGTCGTATCTCAAATGTTTTTCTAACTTCGTATTGTGTTTGACTATATATGGGCTTTTTGTTGGAGCCGTATACTCCAGGATTGGTCTTACATGTGGTATACAATGTTCTGAGTAATTCCTTGCACAAGTTTCTAAAGGCAGTCCTCATGCTGGCCAACATAACATATGCTGCTGATGATATCCTATTGGTGAAGGCTTCAGGAGGCAGATTCAGTGTGGTATCAACTCTCAAATCTTTCTCTCTGCCCGATTCTTGTAGGATTTCATCTCCCAATTGTTACTGTGTGTTCGGCATCCTGTTCCCTACACCTATTTTTATTACTTTTTACACTTACTTGAGTTAAACTCTAGGAACCATTTGTTGGATCATTCCTTCAGTTTGCCCAAGTCATCTTGTTGTCTCTTATTGTAACCCTTCTCATATTTTGTTGCATCATCAGCAAACATTGAGAGGAACGAGGCTATACCCTCTGGAAGATCATTTACATAAATGAGAAACAGGATGGGCCCAGGTACAGAGCCCTGTGGAGATAGAGAAAATATGAGAGTCAAGAAAGAAGATACACCGAGGAGAAATGAAAGAGAAGAGAGTGGAGACAGAAGACAGTAGAGAGAGAAAAAGAGATATGGAGAAGAGAAAGGGAAGAAGGCAAAGGAAGGAGAGGAAATGTAGGGTGAGAGGGTGTAAATGTATGATAATGGGCAGGAGAGGATCTTCTTAGAACATACAGCAATCTCGGCATTATTATACTCTTAGAAATCTTGAGTCAGCAGAGATGCCTTATGAGCTTGTTCCTGATTATTATTGCATCTGTTGCTTCGAACATGCATACATTGAATACAAAATAAGAGATACATCCAAGCACATACATGTGCACATAGAGAGTTACGCTTACATACACGTGTACACACAAGTCCTTGCCCGAAACACTGTGCGTATTAATGGCTTTAGTTATTGTATGTAGCTCTATCTATAAATCCAACATTATGTTTGTAATTCATCATCTATGTATGTACTTTTCCTGAATAAAAAAAAATTGAAAAAGTCCATGAAGGCATCATACACACTCGAATACACCCACACGAAGAAGCACCAGTGTTAATGATATTAATGACCGAAAATCCATTTGGTTTTGCATTCAGACGAGTGAAATTTTGTGTTTTTACTGCTTTGTGTTCCTTAACCAGAGCCCGAGGCCCACCTCTCAGGATTGGTCGTATAAGTAAGTTCATTATCAACCACACACGTTAAGTAGGCCGAGGTTCAAGTTCAAGTAAGTTTACTGAGAAAAGGAAGTACCTCTCAAAAGGAAAGAGTAGCTTAGGCTATTTCTACCCTCGAGACTGAGATTACTTTCCTTACTCGAGAGTCCCGTTAAAGGGTGACCCACATATCTGACCATTATCATCCTACACTCAGTATTGGCTCAGTGACTTTCAGTTTCTTCCTCTCGCTGAACACTGGTCTCAGGTAGAAGCTCTAGTGATATTGCGTCACGGGTTGCTGTTACCGTAGCCAGTCCTCACTTAGAAAATCTGTGACGTATTCAACAATGTAACCAATCACAGGAGCCGGACGAATGACGTCAGTGTAAATGAAGGGTTATAAATGCCAGAGCCAGCGGAGTCTGACACAGTCGAGAGGATACTGTTGTTTGTGGTAGCACGTGTTTTTTACATCTTGTTTAGAATACCTTTCAACTTGAGAAGATTTTATCAGTTTCGACCATTTATAGCATCAGCCGAAAACATCATATAATAATATCTGTATGATATCTATACAAATCAAACGCACGCATAATGATGAAGATATTGTAAGTGTTTATTTGAAATTTCGTCTGGGCGCGGGGTGGGGGGGGAGGAAGGACCACCCGCCAAACACACACCGAAACTACGACGTTGGTACAACGTTCGAACAAGTTTTAACACCTCCTAACCAGTTATAACAACCAATATAGCAAGTTGTAACAACGTTCTAATGCGTCATAAACACGTTAAGCCAAGATGTAACAACTTTATTACAAGGTGTAACAAGCGGAAAATAGAGACAGTTTCGGTTTGTGTTTCCAGGGCACATCTAGTTTTTATATTATTGTGTCCTTTTTGGGTACCTTTGCGTGTGTATGTATACTCACCTAGTTGTGTTGTGGGGGTTGAGCTCTGGCTCTTTGGTCCCACCTCTCAAATGTCAACCACTGTGTGTGTGGTGTGCGCGCGCGCTTACTGTCAGCAGGTTACCTGTACCTGCGTACGTGTTGTGTTATAACTATTGTGGGTTCAAATTCCTTGTAGAATCTGGCCTTAAAGGTGTAGATTGAGGTGGCTTCCATTTGTTGGCCACCTGTATTCGGTTCCAGAATTTCCTTTTTATTTCTTTTAACTCATTTGCGTTTCCAGCTTCCATTTATATCCCCTTGCCCTGTGTGTGTGTGCATATATATATATATATATATATATATATATATATATATCTATATATATATATACTATATATATATATATAAAATATATATATATATATATAATATACTATATATATATATATATATATATATATAAACAACCAAATGTACCTCGTGTATATCAATACATAAAGTATGGTGGGTGTTGCAGGTTGGTGGGGGCAGCTGTGGTGGTGGCCACCCTGGGCCACACGGTCCACCTGGGCCGCACCTGTCCGTCCGTCTTACCTTTCCCCAACCTCTCCGTTGACAAGGCAAGTACTCCATCAACAGGTTATTGCTGCTCAATATACTTCTATTACGCCATACATGATCCATATACACTGTCAAGTATTTTTTATTGAAGGGAAGGGAACTATCGGGGGAAAGCGCCAAGCCATTACGACTATATAACACTTGGAAGGGGTCAGGATAAGGATTTGGGAGAATGGTATTTTATGGCAAGAAATTATAGTGGTTATATGCATGTGTGTCTGTATGTATACTTATGTATATGTGTCTGTAAGGGGAGCTTCAGCTCATGGGGGCCCCTGCCTTTTAATCTACGGTTGCTTATTGCAATTTCGACCCACATTTTATCGTATCTGCTCTTGAAACTATGCATGGAATGAATCTGAACTACTCTGGCAACCTGTCCTCTTACTTAATGTATCACTATTTTCACACTACCGACTGCAATATAAAAATTACCGTGGTTTGGTAACATAAAATACTGCAAAAGTCACGCTTCCTTGGTGGCTTTCCTGGGTTCTTACGCTTGTGGGTAAGCATAACCACTGAAACTACAGTCGACACATCGTGAGAACGGAATGAAGGAATTGCTTTGTTACTCCCTCGGCTCGTCTGAGTGTCTAGCTTCACCTCGTCCTGTCTGTGATCGTGGTGGCTGCTTGATCATGCCATCTCTTGCCCATCTTTGCTATAGCTTTATGATGGTTAGTTTCCTCAGAGTTTGTACTGCACCTCTCTAAGTTCACGAGGCTTTCTACATTGTTTTGTACTTTGTCAAGCTATGTTTTTTTTATTTTTTTTTTTAAGTTAGGATGACACACGCAAGTGTTACACATCCTAGTACTGGTTTAATATAGATAGTATGCACTGATATGCATAAGAAATAACATGGGGTCCTGGTGGTGTTCCCTGTGGCACCCTGCTTGTTCTTCCATATGTTCGGATTTCTCCACTATCATTACTACTGTCTTATTGGATGGGGTTGGATATGGATTAATACTATTCACTTTGAGTGTTGAATCTTGCACAGTTCAACACTCTTCCAGTTAATAAGAATGGAAGTAACTGCAAAAGGCCTATTGGCATATTTCATGGGCCAATAGACCCTATCACCTCACCAAAGCGGGTATATAAGATGAAAGCTGTTAAATGATAGAATAGTAGAACTCTGTTTAGTGTTTGCAGGTTATAGTTGTGTGTGTAAACAAAAGTCTTTGAAAATGTAATAAGTTATTACGAAACCCGTTCAAGTGTCGCGTCAGACTAGAAATAAAAATGAATTTTAGAGATTTGATTTTTCAGTTACCATCGACAGTGAAAAGAAACATAAGAAATATGAGAATCGTGTCAGAATTATTAATCTTACTTTTTCGGTCATATGTAATAAATATGTTTACAAGAAAGACGGCTACCAATTATATATATATATATATATATATATATATATATATATATATATATATATATATATATATATAAATTGTCTTGTGGTCTTGGAATGTCTTTCACAAATGGCACATGAATCACTTTTGGTAGTGCACATTCCGACTTTTTTTTCTAGTGAGAAGTGTGACGAGACATCCAGACTCACAAGTCTCTGGCCAAGTGGGTAATGTCCCTTAACCCTCACATTACTCACCAGGCGGACTAGTTTGTGGATCCACGCCGCTGTTGTGGCTCTTGTCATGCAGCGTGCCGCTCATTTAAAGTAGTTGAGGTTTCTTAGTAAATTTAGATGAGGAAATGTATATAAATGTTTTAGTAACTTGTAAGTCCCCCCTTTTCTCTGATGTTGTATTATTAACCACAATCTGTACATCTACACATCTAACTCATTCTTCCCTTTTTATTTACTGCCTCCAATTCTATGTTTAACTCGTTAGTCTTTTTGGCCGTGAATATAAGGTGCCTGACTTCTGTCATGACTAGTTCTCTAATTTTCTTTTCACTTCCTGTATGTATCAAGTTCAAGTACGTTTATTGAGACAGTAAAATACATCTCAAAGGAACAGAGTAGCTTAGGCTATTTCTAGCTTTCTGACATGTGTATCTCTCCACATTTCTTTTTTTAGTTCAATAATTTCACTTATTCGGAATTTCTTCCTTTGGAACAGGTAGGACTTCTACAACATTAAATCTGTTCAAAAATGTCTATCCAAAGTATAAAATATTTAGACTTGAGTATCACGCACTCCGCGTTACTTAGATAGTGGATGAGTGCAACTCATTACTCTGCAAACTCTGTTGAGCTTCGTCACTCTTCCGTTGCAATGCCGGGCATGCCACGGTTTCTTAGTTTATATTCAACATTATTACTGTTAACACTCATTGTTATATGTACTCTCACTGTTCTGTTATCAGTATTATTTATATAATGTTATCCACTAGTAAGAATTACTGAACAAGTTTAAGAATCGTTTTATCCATTACAAATTTGCATGTGCAGGTTGGTATGCCTCTGTATGACTAAGGTAGCTGCATAAATGCCCATGGTAAAAATGTCTGGTAACTTTTTATAGAGTAAAATTACAAAATATATACAGTATATATATATTACAGTACCACAGTTGATTACTACTGTTTTATCACATTCTCTTTACACCCAGTTGTAAGTTTCGTCTGAAACACTGAGCGATAATATTAATGCTCTCTAACCATTCTAAATTTCAAATACATCAGTCATGTGACTCGTATTGTATTAGTTATAAATACAAACGTTTATGTTTTAATGTTTAGGTGTTGGGGATGTGGTACGTGGCGTACAAGTTCGACACTGACAACACCTGCTTGGTGTGGAACATCACTCGCGGCCAGCTGCCCGACACCCTGCTGGTGAAGGAGACGAGGCAGCTGCCTCTGCTGGACCTGCTTGGTGTAGATCACACCCACGCTATCACCGCCCTGGTCGACATTCCCAACCCGGAGGTCCCGGGCAAGATGCGGATACGCTGGCCCACCTGTGAGTATTGCAGAGATACATTCGAGCAATTATAAGAAAAGCCGCCAAACCGGGAAGACTTTGTACTGAGAATAAGTTAGTGAGAGTGAATGGGCAGCCCGTTCTCCCATTCCTCCCAGGTATACCTTCACTCGCCATTAAAGAGACTGGTGCTTACTTATTTACCACAATTTCAGTAAATTGTTCTTGTTTACAAACTTTTGGTGACCAGCCGTCAAATGCTGGCTAACAGTCTGATCAGGTTAACAGGTAAACAGAAGAGTGATCAAATATCAAGCATAGTTAACAAAACAAAAGTCATTGTATATTATAATATTACTTCAGAGGTAATTTTTTAACATTGTGCTTAAATTTATATAACAAAATACCTAAGAATCTGCCTGATGATTATAACAGAGACTGTAATGTGTTATGTAACCAGAATTTGTAATGTGTATTGTGGAAGACCCCCACTTTATGAATGCTGTCCTCAGCAGCACTGACGGGCAAGGCTGACTTCATCGTCTTCGACACCGACTACGAGAGCTACATGGCGGTGTTCGAGTGTGACCGCGCCGGCCTCCTGCACCGACGGTCAGCCACCATACTCTCCCGCACGCACAACATTGACGCTATGTTCGTCAGCAGGGTCAGTGCTCACTCACCTGCTGTACTGTACTCGCCGCCCTTGCTGCACTCCACACCCCCTGCACACACTTACCTCTTTGGCCTCACTCAACATTCCAACATCCCTGCTTCACTTCACTCGCCATCCTTGTCTCATTTGCGTCCCTTGCTTCACTCGCCATCCTTGTCTCATTTGCGTCCCTTGCTTCACTCGCCATTCTTGCTTCACTCGCCATCCTTGTTTCACTCGCCATCCTTGTTTCACTCGCCATAGATGTTAGCTGGCATTAGTCATGCCTCTTCTGGACGAGTCGAACACCTGTGCAAGGGGATATATACACAGAGAGGTACAATTTGCTTCTTGGCGGTCATACACTGAGTTTCCTTTAGCGATCCACTGTATTCAGAAATAAAGTATATGTGGTATTCGGTAAGTAAGCTAGTGTTGCAGCCTTAATAACCCCGATAAAAGTACAATAGGCCTCAAGCCCCAACACAAACCATCAAGAGTGTAAAGTTTAAATAGATAACAGGGAAGCACATATAGGCACAAGCTCAGAGGCAGACGGGGAAGTATACCTTCTGGGCCAGATGCTCTCTTGAATGACTTCCAGAACCAACTTGGTCAATTTGTAAGGGGTGTGTCATAAAACTGGTCTGTGGAGAAACACGAAGGCTGGAATCGCAAGTTTAATCCTAAGTATAAAATATTGTGTATATATAAATATTATCAATATATGTAAATTTAACTTTAAATTGGTTTACAATTTTGTTTAAAGTTTTAATTGAAGTATGTGCTTGGTAAGATGGTTAGTGTGTTTTAGGTGCGACGCCTGCTGGACACGGCTGATGTGCGACACTCTGCTCTCTCCACAATCAGCCACGACTCCTGCCGACGCTCTGGGTAAGCTATAATAAACCTATAAGATAGAATAACATAGGTATTATATAATACCTCTGTGAGCCGGTATCCAGGGTAAGCTATACGACCTGAAAACTCACTCTTACTCGTACTAAATTTAAAACAGCAACATCACATTTCAACACCTTTTTTTTTGCATCTCGCCCTTAACTATGCAAAGACCCATTTTATTTATATACAAGGAAATTACAGTAGTGATATATCAAAGAGAAAATCACTAGAGCAGAGCGGGGATTGAACCAGTGCCTACGAGAATGCCAGATGCGTCCTATACCTCTGAGCCACGACATGATATAAAAGCTATTTAACTCGGAAAACTACTATGTCCTCTAAGGATTGTGTAGGCACCATACATACTCCAGAGTGAGGTATTCGTAAACACTGTGGTAACAGGTGGTTTGATGGGGGGTGGGTTTCTCATGGTAATGGATTTGCTCTGAGGACGGGCTCTTGCCTGTCTGTCCAAGATTGGCGGCCAGATGATTAGGACTAGCCTCGCCCAACTTCCACACATGAATCAAGTGGGGTAGGAGCCTGTCTAGTCATATGCCAGTCTGACCATATCAAAGAGAAATACTTTAGGAAATATTGACATTTATAGAGACCCCCCCCCCCCCCATGCGATTTTTATGCAGTCATGTTTGAAACATTGGTTGTGTTCCCACAGAGTTGGTTTAATGTTTCGTAATTTCAAAAAAATATCTGAAAGAAGGGGAAAGACGGGGAGGGGATGGGGTGAAGAGGAGGGAGAATGGGGAGAAGAGGAGAGGGGAGGGGAGGACAAACCCCGGGTACAGCCTGTTAACCCTTCTAATAGTATATGTATGTGTAAATAAATTACTATAAAATCAGCAAACCCTCTTAATATAGTGAAGAATACTAGATCAATAAGTTCTCTCCATCCAGCCACAGGGCGCAATACATAGTCTTATAAGGCTTTAGGGAGGTATTATATAAAACCTATAGTAGTAGTAGTATAGGTTTCATATAATATCACATTTGTATACTTAGCTAGAAGAATCATTGGCGACTGCGCCTTCGCGAAACATTTCCCGTTAATTGTTTATACAGTATCACTATTAGTTCCTCTTACATTTCTTCACAGCTCAATTGTTTTCATATATCTGATACTAGTTTTTGTTCATGTTGAAGACTGACTCTTCACCTTTCTAACCTAAAATGCACTGCAAATTTTGTGTTGGCTTCAGGATTTGCCCGTAACGGTTAGTATTAACGGTTTTAAAGAATTTATAGGTTAATCACCGAAATCTACTTACACAAACCATTGAACCTTCAAGTCCTTACAAAGACAACCAAAGGTGGTACCTCAAGAATTTGTGTGTATATATATATATATATATATATATATATATATATATATATGTATAATTTGTCCTATGACCAAACAGTCACTCCGCCAGTTTCATTAACTCTCCAAAAATTATCAGTAGCATCCCACTAACTTGGTTATCCTACCGCAGCTACCTACCCTAAAGGTCCAACCACTTCCCCACGCCACCTTCTGTACTTCTCACATGGTAGAGCCAACAGGAAATATTATATGATCATGGACACTTACAGCTATTATTCCTCTCAGACAACACAATTGGCACGTGGACGAGGAACTGTTCGGGTTGCTACCGGGAGTGGACGAGGAGGAGGTACGGCGACGCGTGTCTGCAGGCGTCGTGGACTACGATATCTCACAGCTGGAGATCGTTGGCGAGGGTGTCGATTCTTTCAGAGGAAGCCTCAAGAAGGCTCAGGACCAGTCGAAGAGTGATCAAACCAAGCCTTCTGTGTGATGAACATAATGTACTTTTCACAGACCTCTAAGCTGGTAAAGCTTGTCTAACACAGATATGTCTTCCAGTGTCAGCAGTCGTTTCATACCCAACCTTACGGCAGTACGCCAGGACGTACTCAGAGGTCACAGGAACGATTTTAGTCAATAATATTATCATGCAGAGTTATCGACACGTCATAGGGATTCTATAGGAATGCACTGCTGCAAATGTGGCTTAAAAAGTAGACCTTCAATCATAAGGTTACTTCAGAAACGAGTAAGTGCCTTAAATAGTTACACTTTCAAATGAATATATCAAGGCGGACATACACGCATTGTCTGGTTACATAGTGCTACTGAGATTATACTTGGCAGCCAAGAATCATCTTAGGACCAATACGCATGGCTACATTAGAGATATAGGCTGTTATTGTGTGTTCTCAAATGTGCGTGCGTGAGTGCGCCTAGTGATAACGTGGAGACTGCCGAAGGATGGATACTTTAATTAACCTCATCTTTATTAAACGTTCTTGAGTGTCTCTGGTGCAAAACCTGGCAGCTGCTGCTGTTTACAAGACCACTATACTTTTAGATGAAATATATAATTGTAAATTTTATCATTTGAAAATTGCAGAAGATGCAACAACTCTCCACGCCATGTAAATAATTTATTTAATTTAATAAGTAATATTTAAGCTTAAACTTAGAAACGGATTTTTGGGATTATTGGAAAATAAGTTTATAAATGTATGTTAAAAGGAATCTCAGGTTTTGAATCAGAATATTAAGCCTATTGGTAAGTGGTAAAGGACGGGCAATGATGGTCTTTGAAATGAAGTTCCTCGACCATAGTGGAGTCTGTATATTACCAAAGATGTTTTAACAAGGCTACAATTGCAGCACATGATGACAAATGTTCCTGCTGTGTTCACTGACATGCTACAGAGTCGGTAACACGTAGCCTCACATTAAAATCTAATATATACAGTGTATATATATATATATATATATATATATATATATATATATATATATATATAATTGAAAACTCACACCTCAGAAGTCACTCGAACCCATACTGCCAGGAGCACTCTGCAACTGGTGTACAGGACACCTTAACCACTCGACCATCACGACGGACAAAAGATGATGGTAGCCGAGTCTAATTCCCCATCATCCCGCCGGCACTCTGATGGTAATCTTGGGCATAGTATTTTATCAAATCACCTCTTTCTTTGGGGCACATGTGAGGAACACAAATGCAAGCAAGCCTGAATGGTCCCCAGGCATATGTGCAACTGAAAACTCAGTCCGGTCGTGATGGTGGAGTAGTTAAGGTGTCCTGTACACCATTTGCAGAGTACTTCTGGCAGTATGGGTTCGAGTCACTTCTGGGGTGTGAGTTTTCAGTTGCATATATGGCTGGGGACCATTCAAGCTTCTTCGCATATATATATATATATATATATATATAATATATATATATATATATATATATATATATATATATATATATATATATCACTACAAAGCTCAATACATTGAGCTTTGTAGTGATTTGTAAGTTAAACAAATTCTTTAATACTGTATTAGTAACTGGGGTTTATATTGAAATTTGCAGTAATTTGGAAGTTAATAATAAGAATAATTAATAATTAACAAAGAATATAAAATTGACGAATGAGAGATGCATTAACAATTTTCAGATTTAAAAAGTGACAGACGTATAGTCAATTTTAGATTAACATTAGTGGACATACTCCAGTTAGTGTTGTAGAGTATGACCCAGTTCCTTATCACAGTTTACACCGAATGTTTTTAGTGACTGTGTGCAGGTGTTGTTTTGTAACACGTACAGGATGCTATAGAGCGTCCTGTTGACGCATGGGCTGAACCCTCAGTGTAAACATTTTGCCCGGGACACCTTCGACTATGACAACAATTGCCTTTAATATTACTCAACAGCGGCATCAGGAATTGTTGGCCAAGCACTTCTGTCCTACCGCGAGAACGGAAGCCGGGACCTTTCGGCTGTAACCCAACTAGAATTATGGTCTCTACAATTTCATCGAATTAACTATATTTTTATCACAAATATCAAAGAAATATTTAAGTATTTCATTAAAAATTATGTACTACCAGAAATCTTAGCCCAAGGAAGATTGAAATTGAAATTGAAATAAGTTTATTGATGTAAAATACACACAAAGGGATGAGGTAGCTCAAGCTATTCTCACCCCGTTCAGTACATCGTGTTAATACATACATATCACACATCACAAACAATAATCATATTAAGGAAGGAAGATAGTGCTGTGTTTGTAAACTTTCCACCGCCGCCCCATGAATGGATGCAGGGGTTAGTAAATCAATATTGAGCTTAATTAGCTCATCACAAATGTCAATGACTTAGCATGGAGATAATTGTTGTAGTCCATTATGCTATAAAACTGTGAACTATACAATAAACTATGTAACTAGCTTATCAAGCTATAATAACTTACCTGCCCTGAGAGCCACTACCTCTCCAGTGGTATCGACGGGGGATAGGAGACCGGCGGCGTGTCTAAAAAGCCCCCCCTCTCCTATTGTTCCTGAAGCCGTAAATGTCATTGTCTTGTCAATTATGGCTTCAGCGGGTAGGCGTTCCGTGGTTTATAACTTTTGGGTGAAAAACCATCTTCTGTTTTGTCCTTAATTACTTTGCAAAAACAACTTTGGGGTTTACAAGACATGTATTGAGGTGCATCATAAATTAATTAAACTAACTGATATTTGTCCATATAATGATAATTCGTAAAAAGGTCATCCACACTTCATGGAATATGCTTTCCACTTATATATGAAACTTTCCTTATTAAGGCTACTCAATAGCGGGTCGATAGAGCTTCTACCTCACACACTGGGTCCACGGTTCGAGTCTCCTACAGCCCAGGTGAATGGAATGATAATTCCTGTCTCGGGAGACAGGCAGTGTATATATTCATGTTATGTTTATATATATATATATATATATATTATATATATATATATAATATATATATAATATATATATATATATATTATATCATATAATTTCAAAACCCTATTTAGATCGTCCTGAAGGTGATAGTGTTTTTCGCTGTTTATTTCCCTCTCGATTTTCGTATCATCGGTAAATTTGCAAATATTGCTGTTCAAACCAGCATCTAATCATTTATATATATTTTGAATAACAGAGGTCCCCGAACAGAGCCCTGAGACACTCCCTTACATTTTCCCACGACTTCCTCCATTTCTACTAACTCTTTGTTTCCTTCGGTATAGCCATGCCCTACTCCAACTTAATATAGCACCCCCTAATTCCGTGAGCCTCGATCTTTTTTTTCAGTCTTTCATGTTGCACTGTATCAAAAGCTTTGCTAAAGTCAAGGCACACATCACAAACCTTACCACTATCAACTGCCTCAACTATCCTGGAATAAAATTGTAGCAAATTTGTTAAACATGAACGCTATTAGCAAAACCATGTTTGTAAATCATTTATTAATCTATGTTTTTCAAAATGAAGACGAATGGTATTTGCAACTATCGATTCATGCAATTTCCCACAATAGCCGCTAAGCTAATTGGCCGATAGTTTGACGCAAGTATCTCCTTTCTTGAAAATTGGTACCACATAGCACCCTTCCACGCTCTGGCACTCTGCCTGACTCTATGATTTATTTAATATGGTAGACAAGGGCTCGCAAAGCTCCTCTTTGCATTCTTTAAGCACCATGGCAAACACTTCATCCGGCCCTGGGGATTTGTTAAAGCAAACACAGTACACTTTCGTCATAGGAGATTCCTACATCGGGATTCACTACCAATTTATATATCCAGTATTTTTAGTGTAAAATGTGTATTATATGCATAATTTGTTGTTTTAATAATATTACGGACTGATGATTAATTTATTTGGAAATACATCACATCTCAACAAAGAGCAAACAGTACAACAGTACATTAAGTTGTTCGCTCTCAACCAATGGCGCCCACTGGAAGAGAATTAAGAACAACAATTAATGAGAAAATCCAATTATAATTAACCAAACAATTAATATAAATTACAATTACAATAAATCCAACAAGAATACACCGGATATACGACGAACATCCTTACAAGATTATATGATGATATCTTCAACAGTAGAAAAAAAAGTATTTGCAGAACTTTAGTTACATAATACCAGCACGGTATAAAATCTTCATAAGCTACGGGATTTGTAGATCAAGTTTAAAAGGAATTCGGAAGTATACTAATAATAGCTGATGCCATCTGTCGACAGAATAGAACACTGTTGGTAAATAGTAGCCATAAGATACAGCTTATGACATCTATTGCATCAAATTACACTATTAATAAGCCGCCCTACAAAATACAGCTACCGCCATCTGTTGCGTCGCCCCATGCACTATCAATAGCCAAACAGCAACCCATAAGACAGGGTTGTGTTGTGCTGAAGTAAGAATTCTCTCGCTTGTGTATCATTGGTAGATAATCTTTGTTGACATCACCACAACAGCCTATCACAGGAAGGAATCAGCTAAAGGTGCCACCCACTTAATAAATCGTCTTTGTTCAGCACACTAGCCCTGCTTATGACATTCTATTTCAACTTTAATCTACCTAAAAAGTGAAGTATTAACTATTTAAAAGTATAAATAAAGTGATAATTAGATATGCAGGATATGACAGTGTTATAGAAAATGGCCTGGCTACCTAACGTGAGACGTCTTCAGTGAAGGTTGCCTCACAAATAATAATAACTATAATAAATAATCTATAACATCGATGATCGAGCTCCACCCTCTTAGTGGACTACATTATTAAGTTTGATGGAAATTTCTATCAGGACTAAAACATGTGCAAAAGAACATATTTCTTAGTTTGCATTTCATTCATAGAAAGAAGTGTT
>WNGS01005641.1:2222097-2266893 GCA_020271785.1 Procambarus virginalis
GGTATGGGAAGATGTATGACTGTATGAGTGGGGGGGGGGTTGTTGGTGGATGCTATAATGTAGTTTCTTGCCTCCTAACAGTACCATGTTTTCAAGGCAAGCACAAATGTCTAGTTATTAGGTGGGCCATGAGAGTGCACCAGTGTTTGTTGTGATGATTCTAGATTCAAGATCATTCAAGAGATCTTGAATACTAGTACCCTTCAATTGTTTAAAAACACTGCAAAATATATTATGATGTGTGTAAATACTTTACAATACAGTCAAAATAGGAGGAAATGTTCAAGCTAAATTGAACAAATAGAAGCATCATTATACACTTTGAGATTAGGACATGGTAGCATGTCATTTGCGAGTAATTAACCCGATGTTATGTACAGCACGTTACCAAAAAGATATTACATTCATTTTATAATTATATAGTAATGTTGCAGGTTTTAATTCAATATAATGAGGCATTCTAAACATATTAATGGTAAATGATTATAAAAAAAGGAAATTGTCATTTGTATGGGGCTACATTGCTCTTGAATATCAGTCACACTTTTTGGTTCCAAACTAAGAACATTAAGTTGAAGATGATGCAATGATGTGATCTTGAGATATTTAGCAAAAATCTCAATAACAGAAAAAAAGAAAAACACAAATGTCAGGATAACAACATAGTGCAGTGTTAATGTCTGGAAACTGCAAAGTGTGTATCAAGTCCCTAGTCATCTGCACAGCAGACATAAATATTCAAAAACATGAATACTTGTAAAAGGCAAACCCTTTACTTTCACATTGTTCGTACCTTTGTTGACAACTACAGCTTAATATTAACTACACAATTAAGAGGAGGTGATGGAAGCCTGAGGATTGATCACATGGATGCTGACTTAAACAGGCCACACATCAGCCTGATAGCCATCATTTGGTTTTCTAAACAGTAGTATGAACTGTGAAAATTCCTTCAGCTGGCAATTATCATTCAGTTGCTCTTAAATTATTACATTACTACTCAGGGTTCCCATGCAAATCTGATTTTGTGTACTATGACAATTCTCTGATATTCTATTACCTACAATAAATTGATGCAATATTTGTAATGAAAAGACCAGAAAACTAGAACAGTACATAGAAAATAACAATATTACCAAAACCCAATTGGAAAAATACCATAAAGAAATCCATGAATTTTAAAAAGCTGACTAAAGAAAAAATATTATTGTAATATCAACTTCTGACTATATTTCATGGATTTACCATGACCAAGAGAACTCCGCAAGTACAGTACTTAGCAACACTGTCTCTCCCTGTGATCATGGTAATGTAATAGTGTAAATTTTCAACTTTACATACGTTATCTTGTACATAGACAAAAATAAAAAAAAAATATACAAATAATAAGAGTAAATAAAGCAAAAAAATAATTACAATCGTATACATACATACTTTTTAAATATCTCTGCTAAAGCAGAATCAATAAAACAAGGTAGAATAAAATTCATGCTCATGACACTATGTACTGTGTGCAAGCTTGTAGCAAGGCAATTTAACTAAAAACTGGTGAGAGCAGTTATGTTTACTCATGAATACAATTTGTATTGCAATTATTGTGATTTGTGTTTTTTTATTTTGAATAATACTCTTATAACAGAGTAACCACTGTTTAGCTTTATAAAGTATACTTATATAAAAAAGAACTATATGAACCTTTTAAATAACAAAATATAAATAATAATACTCTGGAATGTAAACAATGGCCATTGGTGAACCAAATTACTTGTCATATGTATGTTAGGATGATAAGAGTCTAGTTATTTGATGTAGTTATTACTTGCCTTCCACTCTTGGGTAACATTTTGCATGAAAATTATCTCAAACATTTTAAGTTTACTTAATCAAGAACAAGTTACGTCAATTTTGTTATGTCACATAATCACTGTGTTGTATTTGGAGTTGCCACATAATTACATTCACCACATCTAAGCCACTTGGAAACAAATTAAAATGAGATTTACTTATTAATGCTGAATGTTAGGAACATTCCCTGTGTTGTTTGTTTGGTTATTGTACAGTATTATCGTCCATCCATTCATTTCTAGTAGGCCAGTTCTCAGTAATCCAATAATTTCTTGTATTGTATAAAAGAATCTTTCAAGAATTCTCACAGGACTATGATCTTCTCAATCAATCCATTCTAATATTAGACTGAAGAAATTATCATACAGTATATATATAATTTAAATACAATGACGAAATTTTTTACTTTTTATGAGAATTGTAATTCTCTTTCCAAAGTTATAATGATCCTAAGTTATAATAGTGCCAGAAGGAGCAGTACCCTCAGCAATGATAAATGACCCATCAGCTAAAGTATGAGCATGAGCAACTAATGTGGCTGCCATAGCCTGTTCATCTGCTGCTTGTAGCTGCTGTTCTGTAGATGGGTCCCCTAACTGAATCTTGTGCTTACGCCACATGTGAGCCTTCAGATTCCCTTTGGTTTCAGATGCATATTCGCATCGATTACAAGGGAATGGCTTCTCTCCAGTATGAATTCTAAGATGAACATTTAAAGTTTCTTTCCGCTTAAAGCTCTTTGAGCAAAAGTCACATTGAAACTGTGGTCTAGTTTCATGAACCATGCTGACATGTTTTTTAAGAGCCATGGCACCCCGCATAACTTTGCCACATATCTGGCAAGCAACTTCTAATTTACGATCTTCATGCTGTCGTTCATGCATATTAAGCTTCCACTTTTTGCTAAATGTTTCCCCACAATGACTGCATATGAAGAGCCCTCCTGTATCTCCAACTTGTATATCATGCAAACTATATTTGTGCCTTGCTAATGACTTTGAATTTGACATTTGCTTATTACACATTTCACAAATAAGGTTTCGTTTAATACACTGGCGATCAGGGCAAACGGGATTATCAGGACTAATTGGCAGTGTCAAATCTTCACCTTTGCATTCTTTCTTACGGCAGAAGTTGCAGCCTTTTGCCAAGAATACAGCAAGGCTTAAAGGAAGTATTCCCTGCTCTTCTACTTGATCCACCATTATGTGCATGATCAACTCCTCATGAAATGATGGGTTCACATAAAGTTCAAGATCAGACACTGCTCTCCGTTTTAAATCTATACTTACATGCTGAAAGCAAGCGCGCGTCAAAGCACTTCCAGGGCCTGACAGAAGCTCATCTCCATTACCTGCTATTCTGTTCACAAGATCATCGAGGTCTTGTGGTGTAGAGGAATCATCAGGCAAAACATCGCCTTCAAGTAATGGAGGCATTAATGTATCCTTACTGGTAGAACCTGTACCTCCACTACCTGCATCTGCCCTCCCAACTGCTTTTCTTCCCATTCGAATCCGATATCGATACATTGCTATCATATGCACATATTTAGAAATGTGTTGTGGATCAATTTGATGATAATTGATGATCTGCATATCTCCTACTGTTATGGTTTCTACTTCCTGCACCACTGGATCACCTATTGATGCTTTGTTATAAGCCTCATCTATTAAAGGGTTTCCAGTATGAGTAACCAATATTTCCACATTAAATCCACTTCCTTCCCCATCTGCCCTTCCTTGTTGATGCATCAAGTTATTCTTCTCTAGGACTTCATTCATAACTTCTGAGAAAAATTTTGTAAGTTCATTCTGATCAAAAAGTTTGGTAAGCAAAATATCTGCATGCCACAGTGTTATTATATGCTGTGATGTTCTAGCAATCTGCAGTGTTGAAGCAGAAGGATCAAAGAGTTCCTCAATCTTTCCCAGAAATGGTGTTAATGCACTATCTACAATTTTCTGAACTGACACCTGAAACAAAAATAAAGAATAACAAAATCACATGGACACTGATTATTCTTTTCTTGACAAAAGCCACAATGACAGATATGTGAAAAAATAAGACAGCTTTTGAAAGTGCAAGTGATGAAGTTCAAATAAGAGAAACCAAAGTTAAAGAATTAAAATGTGACATTTAATACTGGTAATTCAAATATGGAGAAAATGAAGCAGAACACCAGTTGACACTGTAGAGAGAATCAAGCTCAATAAAATATTATAGTAACTACTAAGGAATAAATATTGAGGCCATAAAATGGAATTGAACCCACATCCATGCACTACCAACTGGACTATAATGAGCCAGTCGATAGTACGTGTGCCTGAGAAGTTCGAGGAAGCAAATTAAATATCATTGTATGGCCTCAACATTTATTCACATATTCATCAAGTTTTTGTGATTTCTGTTTGGAATCTCTAAGGAGTTGAGTATCTACTTCAACTTTTCACGTGGACAACTGAGATCAGCCATTCACCTCGGAATATTATGTTTTGTGTAAGTATATTTTGACTTTTATTTATAATATTGCTAATCCTCATGCACTAAATAATATGGACCTGTCTAGCTTAAATATCTTTATTAGACCTCCACAAGCATTTATTAGACAGGACACCAAGAGTTTATGCTCACACTTATCAATTTGGGAAAGCTATCCAAAGCCTATAAGAGGAAAAGTAGTACTGCCTAAGATGTCCTAAGCAACACATTATAATTTCCAACCATAAAGAACATCAACTTATATATGGCACGTTTAGCTAGGTTTAAATTCAGTCTGATTCAGATCCTAACTTGAGACAACAGATAGCTTTCAGTCTGCACACTTACAGCCCTGAATGAATCACAAAATAATTTTTTAACTTAGAAAGTGATAAGCTATTATATTCAAGACACATGTAATAACTACCAACCTTCATCTTGCCATGGACATCATCTCCCACATCACTATCAATAGCTTTTCTTCTTCTTCGTCGTTCCTCTCCCCGGAATCCTTCGTCCCCACCGGCCCCATCCACTGTCTCACCAGTTTCAGACAAAAGTGGCAAAACCAGATTCTCTAGATTGTCCTCGCCGTGTTCTCGTTTGATTCGTTTTCTAGCACGACGGGGTTCCTTTTCCTCTACCTGATGAGCATTCCTGATTTAATATTTTATATGTCTGACCACTAGAATGTGATCAAGAAAGTTATTAACTATCCAGAACCTGATATGAACAATTATGTTTAAGAAGTATGTGGAGTAAAATGACTACATTGTGCAGTAATGAATATATGGAGTATAATGAGTTCGGGGAATGTAATGAGCACAGATTGGTGGACTGGTGGAATGAGCACAGATTGGGGTAATGAACAAAGGCTGGTATAACAAGCACCAGCTAGGTATAATGAGCCTGTACAGACTGAGTGTAATGAGTACAGGCTGGGTGTAATGAGTATAGGCTGGGTGTAATGAGTATAGGATGGGTGTAATGAGTATAGGCTGGGTGTAATGAGTACAGGCTGGGTGTAATGAGCACCAGCTGGTGCAATGAGCAGAGTAATTGGCTGCAGTGGTGGGAGTTGGGACTGTAGTGTGGTTTTATTAATTATTGTGGTCTTGGTTGTAGAGATGGTAGTGGCTGCAGTGATGTTATTAGCGGTGGTTATGGTCATATTTATTTGTGGTTGTAATAGTGAAATAGTTGTTGCAAGGGGTAAAGGTGGTTAAGTTGAAGTGGCAAGTGTGGTTGCAAGGGCTACTCCAAGCAACAGCCTGGTGGACCAAGCTCTCACAAGTCAAGCCTGGGCGGACCGGGCTTGGGGAGTAGAAGAATTCCCAGAATCCCATCAACCAGGTATCAACCAGGTAAGTGATTAAAGTTGTAGGTAGTTGTGGTTGAAGTGTTTTTCTTGGTGGTTACAGCAACAGTGGTGGCGGTGGCTGTGATTGTAGAGGCAAGTGTGCTGTTTGTAGTAATGAATGTAGGATTTGAAGTTATAGCTGTAGTGGTGGTTGTTGCTGTAGTAATACAGCAACAACCACCATAGTAGTTTTTAGGTAATACAGTAGTAGTAGTTGTTTTGCTGATTTTGATTATAGTTATGGCTGTTTTGGCAATTCTGGTTATGGTGGGGATAATAGTGGTATCTGTTATCATGGTTGTAGTGTTGGTTATGACTGCAGTAGTGGTTTTGACTCATGATTATGGTAGTATCAATAGCAGAGGTTGTGGTAACAGCAGTGGGTTTGTCATGGTTACTGATTGTGTTAGTGTTTCCAATGTTTGCATTTCTTACTAATCAGTGACACCAAGGGAGTGAGATCTAGCTCTTTATGCCTCACCTAGCTATTTATATTTGGCATGCTAATTACCTCTCAACTTTAACATTTCCATTACATTTTTTCTTAATGCTTTGAATCAAAGTAGTTTTGACAACTTCCTCCTTTACTACATTCCACTTGCCAACCACCCACACATGGTGCAAGAATTTCCTAACATCTCTACGACTGAATTTTGCAACCAGATTTTACTGACGATACCTTCTACTTTTTAACAACTTAAATGGGCTACCCTTGTCCATGTTGTTTATTGCCCCTCAGTATCTTGTATGTTAAATTCCTATTTCCACTGTTTTTTTCTCTCCTATAAGGATGTAAGGTTGAGTTCTCTTAACCTTTTCTCCCAGAAACATCAAGTTGCAAACATCTGAACTTTCTCAAATTTCCTTTTGTGCTCCGTGAGGTCACAGCTGGTGCTGCATACTACAATAATGGTCTCACATAGGCAGTGTATATTGACTCCAAAGTCTTCTTGTTTAGATTTTTAAATGATATTCATTTGTTTGCCAACATCCAACATGCTGCTGATATTATCCTGTTTACATGAATTTTTGGTTCAGATATTAGTATTTACCTATGTGAACACAAACTTAATTTTAAACAAAGATGTTAGTGACAAAATTGGCTGGCGAACATAACTTTGTATCAAAGCAACACTAGGGCAAAGACATTTTTTGGCTATTCTCCTCATTTAATCAAATAGCTTTCTATCACCTGGTGGGTGATGCATTTAATTATTTCAGCAGGTGAAAGGATTAAACTGCTAAAAATCTTCAGGCAATGTTAAATCAGTTCTCAAAGAATTATTTATAGTACCACAGGTTATATACTGTACTGAATGAACTACATACTCTACTGAATTATACTGTAACATGATAGCATTGTAAAAACAATTTACCTCTCTTCCAGCCACTTCCTGATCATACAATTCCAAGGCTTCCTTCATTTCAAAAAGGCTGAGAACTTTCCTGATGGAGGCAGTACCCTTACCCCATAGGGTGGTCATTGAACCTGTTTATTTGGGTAATATATCATTAAATATTAGTCTTTCTCTATGAAAGTTGCACAATTGTATTTAATATTACAAAATCAGAATTTTTCCTGTCTAAAAATATCTAAAACAATCTTACCTGTATACATATATGACACAACCGCATCCACAACATCAAAATTTACATCAATAGGGAGAGTGAACCGGCAAAACTGGTATAGGTACTTTAGCTTCTTCCTACGAAGATACATTTGTCGATAGAAGTAAGGGCTTCGAGCAACTAGGACAGCTCGATGGGCCTGAGAAGAAAATAACGATCATTAGAAAATGCTTACAAAACTGAATTAAATAACTTATGGAACCTGGGAATTAATGCATCTGCAATTCAAACCAGTATATTTAATTCATGGTTATGTATGCATATTATATGGCATTCACTAGTGATATGTTTCATTAAAGGAACTTATTTTGTGTAAAACTAAAATTGAGCTTTGAGTTGAGATGAAAAGCTCTTTTCTGAACAAGTCAATCAGTTGTTCCCTTCAGCAATGTTCAGCACTCCCAAGACATGATAAAAATCCAGCCACATCAGTGTAATTTCCATCCCTGATGCAGCAAGATCTGTTCAAGTCGCCCCCATTTCTGACCTTCAGAAGGCTTATATATCTACACTCAAAATACCTTTACAAAGAAGCTGCTAAGCATTACACCGGTAAACTGCTAGCTGGCTACCTGGTCATTACCCCAGCACATCACCCACATTGTCAGCAGAAGGAGCCTGGATACACACCTCTCTTTCATACTAAGCTCCTCCCTGCCAACATATCCTGGCTAAGATGATCAATTACAAATTAAATGTTTAATATTCATCCTAAGACTTTGGATGAATTTGATTATCTTGTGCAGTGAGTCATTACTGTTCAGTACAAAATTGCCATCCCTTTGTAGTTGGGTTTTCTATTTTTAAGCTTACACCCTGACTATTGCAAAGCTTTAGGACTTTGTCCCATATAGAGATAAATAAATCTTTATTTATATAGTTAAATAGCTGGACACACAATTTGCAGTTCATTTACTTGTCATGGTTTCTTTGCGTGTGTTTGTAATTAGTTCAACACTCAGGCCTTTCAAGATAATACTATGTAACTTGTTTTTTTCTTTTTTATTCAGTCAAGAGCATGCCCTTGCCTTTTCTTGTCTCTGGTTGACAGGGTTAGGGAATAGCATACTGAGAACATGAGTCTTTCAACCAGGTCTCTTCTTCAGGCTGTGCTCTATGACATCCTGTTCTCAGAAGCTGTTCTCGTGGGTTGTTCACTTTTCTACAACATCAGGATTGAGTACAGACTTGAGAATACTGGTACTAATCCCAGCAGAACTTCTCATTATTGTAACCAAATTCAATAGGGTCACCCTTACACTTGTATAGGTTTGGTTACTACCCAATAGTGCTTACTAAAATTAATATCTTTATGATGTTAATTTTCAAAAATTATTCCAAAATTATATATAAAAAAATACTTTCCAAAATTACTGTTGTGTACTAAAAGAACAATTAACAATAACTTAAAAGAAATAAGCATTTATACCTACGTAAACCATTTGTCGTTTATCCATATCAACAAGAGCAGTGTTACAGTCAATACGTAATTGCCTCATCTGCTCTAAGGCATTGCCGAGAGACGGATCCCCAAACTGATGATAAGATGGTTCCGTTGCTACATCCTCTAGCCCATCAGTAGCCCCTCCATCGTCCCACATTGGGGGAGGAGGTGGTTGTACTTTCCGTGGCCTTCCCAGACGACCAGGGACTCTCTCCACAGGAGATACATTTAGAGGATCTCGTGGTCCATAACCAACTACCTAAGAAGTACATTTGTTTTATGTATATATGTCAATTTAAAAGATATACAGTAATATTTAAATAATATATAAATAGTTGTTGAACTATTGTAACTAGCCAGAGTATAAGGGCTAATATGTAAATCCCAATTAAGTAAAATATGATATATTCACCTTTACATCATCAGTTTCATCAATAAGAACAGTAACTTGCTCAATTCTAAATGGTCTGTCTCCATCATGGTCCTTCTTAATCTTATTCAAATCAATGAGTGTAGCATTTGGAGCTAATTTGGTAACTGAGCCAGGAGGTGGCTGAACTGGAGCTGGTAAAGGCTGGCCATTGGGTCCAAGTGGTGTCCCATCAGCTGAGGTGTTAAAGATCGGTGGGATATTTGATCCACAGGTTATAGATGAGCATCCATTTTGTGTAACCTGCAAAAGCAAACAGTCAAACTTTGTGGTGGAGGCACATTCCATATACATCGTTTCAAATGTAGAATGACACAGCTCGATAAGCTAAGGAACCTGTACACCAATGGATTGAGTCGAGAGGCAGGGGGACCAATAAACTGAAGCTCAAACCCACAAGCACAACTAGGTGAGCACATCGTCTTGGTATCTTGAGGTTATCTTGAGATGATTTCGGGGTTTTAGTGTCCCCGCGGCCCGGTCCTCGACCAGGCCTCCACCCCCAGGAAGCAGCCCGTGACAGCTGACTAACACCCAGGTACCTATTTTACTGCTAGGTAACAGGGGCATAGGGTGAAAGAAACTCTGCCCATTGTTTCTCGCCGGTGCCCGGGATCAAACCCGGGACCATAGGATCACAAGTCCAGCGTGCTGTCCGCTCGGCCGACCGGCTCCCAGATACATTGGACAGAATACCTATGGAAGCAGTGGAATGACACCCAGGAGAGTAATGCACTGTATTGACATCAATTTACTAAGATATTAAGATTCTTTGAAAAATATGACATATCTTGTATTAAAATCATGAACATTGAAAGTAATATAGACTACTTAAGGGCATGGACGGAGGGATTCCAAGGCTAAGAGAAAGACAGCCCATACTTTGTATTGGACTGTACTGTGTTTGAGAAAATATAAATAAGTAGACACAAGCTCACAAGGTATTTTATTTCTTTTATTTACTGTACCTGAATAAACAAAAATATAAGGAAGCAATGGAATGCTAGAAAGATGATGAACCCTTGAGATACAACACAGATTTGGTTTTTAAGGCAACAATAGAGGTCCAAATAAGGGATTAAGGCCGAAGCAGGTCACTACTTGTAAATCTTAAAAGTAAAAATTAGAAATGTTAAAAGTTACCTGGTTTGGTATAGGATTAAATAAGTTAGGGTTCGGATCTGGATGATTGCGTGTTGGTGCTCCTGCTGGGAAGTGTCTCTGACATGCATGGACAGCCAAGCGAACATCATCTAGCCCCAACACCATCATCCAACGCCGGTGGCCTTCCTCATCCTTGCTCTTTCTTACTGAGTACACAACCACACCTGCAGGGGAAAAAAAATTAAAAATATATACAATATTTGCTAGGGAAAAAGAGCACAATACTAGTACAGTACAGGTACGGGTATTGAAATATATTTAAATGTACAGTAGCTTACTAAACAAATTCAAAGCTATCATTTAAAATATTTTATCATGTTATATTGGCTCATAGAGGGCAAAGAATACATTTTTATTAATTTATTTATATACAATAAGGTACATTGGGTTTAGGAGAGTA
Organism: Procambarus virginalis; assembly: GCA_020271785.1. NCBI lineage: Eukaryota > Metazoa > Arthropoda > Malacostraca > Decapoda > Cambaridae > Procambarus > Procambarus virginalis. Next base: position 2,232,851 of record WNGS01005641.1, read on the forward strand.
CAGACTTGAAGTTTGACATTCTTGTAAAGCCACTAGCACGTATAGCATTTCGGGCAGATCCTTAATCTAACATATAATTTTATGAAAGTAATTTCTAGCAAAATTAAACATATAACATATTAAAACATAATAACATATTAATAACCCATAGCTTTCTGCTGCACCCACCCCTCCGTCAGCAGGTTGGGTCCCTTTCCCCACCCTTGGAGAGGACATAAACAGTACCTTTAAGTGGCCCCTGATACATCTCCTGATCTGATTCATCATTCTCCATGCTCTCTTTGTTACCTCTTAAGTTCTATCAAGCATTTACATGCCCACTTATAATTCATTTTGTTGGGGGACAGGCAGCAAGTGTATATATAGATGTTAGGTTTACACTGAGATTCCCTCCCCCCCCCCCCTCGACCCAATTCAAACTACTGACCCTTCCCAGGATGCAACTCTATAACAAGCTGATTAACTCCTGGGTTCCTATTTTCTGTTAGGTGAACAGGAGTGACAGGAAATGCACCCAACCATTTCTGTCCCATTCAGTATTCAAACCCGAAAATACTGATTGTGAGACGGGAACGACCTGACTGTAATACTGGAAAAGCTGTACATCTTTCCTCAATGGTGGCGGCTTAGTCTGTATCTATTAAATGATTTACGAGCTTGGAAACTTCACAACACTAAGGTCATTATTGTTATAAACAACTTCATAGCGCTTCAGAGCTTATAAATTGTATAAACGTAAATTAAGCCACCATGATAGAGGAAAGATGTACAGGTTTCATAAGTGGCTGCATAAATGCTTGATTAATGCTAGACCATGGTTTTACCTCCTTAAGTCTTCACAGAAGCCTGACATTCACAGGCCAGTGCTGAAGGTTAGAGAAACTACTAAAGTGGGCTTTGCTCTAAAAAAATTCATTATTTGCTTAGAAAGCAAGAAAATTATGAGGAGAAAGCTCTAAGATAGGTTGACTATATAGCATATGAAAGGGATATGAGGACGAGCTGGGACTGGAGGATGGAGTGAAGGAATGACATGCAACCATGTAGACCATTGGGGATCGAACGTCGGCTTGCAAGAAGCGAAGCCATCGCTGTACTAAATAGTGCAAGTGGCTGGACCATATAATTTGTTTAAAAATTTATAAAATATACCTGGAGAAGAGGCACCACATCCTGGTACATGACATCTTCTTGATATTCCTCTAACATCTCCAGCAATTGACATAACCTGCAGTTCCAATCACCTGTTGAAAATATATTTTGCATTTGAGAAATACTTTACAATACTAAACTGTTAATGGAACGTGCATGAAACATAGGGTAAACTAGCACACTCCTTTCCCAGAGCTTTAAAAATTAATTTATAACAATTATTTTGCAATAACATTAATTATTTTTATATTTTGATGCAATACTCTGATTGTATCAGAGTATTGCTTTTGATGTACTCCTCAGGGAGTCAGGTCAAGATGCTTTTTTTTACAACTCACCCCTACCATTTAGAGCATGAGAGGTTATGCTGGATTTGGCTACATTCTTTTGGGTATAAATTGAACTGAATTACCTAAAAGCCACCTAATGCCTTTGTTTCTCATTGTCAGAGACAGATATCGTGGTCTCCTTAGGCCAACTACTGACCTTTCCCAAAATGCAACCCACAACAGTTGCCTAATTCTCGGGTACCAATGTATTGCCATGTGAACAGATGTATCAGGTGAAAAGAAATATCCCCAATCTGTTGCCCTGCTGCAGAAATCAAACCCAGGACCTACTGATTGTGAACCAACCATGCTGACAACTGCACTCTTATGTTTCTATATTGTAGTTTTTTTACTGTATTGGTAAAACCTTTATTTTGTACTGGTTAAATTTGTATATTTGATTTCTGTTACAAGATTCTTGTTGACAATCTTGCAAATTGGGTCTTCAAGTTACAGAAAAATAGTCTTCATCCCTATTTACTGGGTAGGGGGGGAGGGGGATTTTATGACTACCATGGGGGTCCTCAACATAAGACTAAGGTACACAAGTCAGGGACAGTCTGCCTGTCCCTCAAAAAATTAATCATAATCACAGAGCTAAATGTTTTGTTTGCTGCTGATATTTACATGCTGGATAGAAAACTGTCTTTCCTTTGTGAGGATGATAACACTGGAAGTAGAGGTGTACGTCCATGTTCTGGTAAACCTAATCTGACCTTAGCTAAACGCAAACAGTGTCAAGTTAACGAACTCGAAACATCAAATTAAATGTTTGTTGGTTACAACACACTAATAGGGAGATTTTGTAGCTATACCTCCATAGCTAAATCCACTACTTTGTACCTGAATTTACCTGAGAGCCAATAATACTCTAGTGGCCTTGATGAGGACAGGAAGCTGGAGGCTTGTCAAATGTCTCCCCATTTGCCCTTATTCTTCTTTTCAGCTGGGTTTTAAATTTAACTAAAAATTTGTGTATGTATTGTTAATTGTAGTACAGCTAGCCTTGCTGTATGTCGAAAAATAAATAAGCATTATAATACTATATGCATAAACATCTTCCTTATACAACAGCTGTGTTAATGCTACATGTAAAGTGTGCAATTTGAATCTGTAGTCAGTCAGTATTTGTTCTCAACACATTTATTCTTTATGCTCTATTAATATTAAGTTCTAGATACAGTATTAATGTTCTTCCTGCCCGAAACGCATTGCGTAATAGTGGTTTAGGCATTGTATGTACCTGTACTAGCTCTACCTATAATTCGATCCATTAATTGTAACCTCACTTGGATGTATATACCTTACCTGAATAAACATATTTATTTATTATTTATTTATAATTACTTCATATAATATTTTAAGTTTCANACACCACATAATACTTTAGGCTACAGAACACTATTTAATCTTTAGGCAGAACACTATATAATACGTTAGGCTATATAGCATCACATAATACTTTAGGCTACTAACAACATGTAATACTTTAGGCTACATAACACTATGTAATACTTTAGGCTTCATAACCTCCATAATACTTTAGGCTACATAACACTATGTAATACTTTAGGCTACATAACACCATGTAATACTTTAGGCTACATAACACCATGTATTACTTTAGGCTACATAACACCATGTAATACTTTAGGCTACATAACACCATGTAATACTTTAGGCTACATAACACCATGTATTACTTTAGGCTACATAACACCATGTAATACTTTAGGCTACAACACCATGTAATACTTTAGGCTACATAACACCATAAATACCTTAGGCTACACAACACTGTATAATGCTTTAGGCTGCAGTTGTGTAGCCTAAAATATTATATGATGTTATGTAGCCTAAAGTATTATATGGTTTAAAATTCTTTTGTTCATTGTCTTCATTTGCTCATAATAATATACATGCCACAGGTGGGGATTTCGGAGAAGGGCAATAAAGTTTTTTTCGGGGAAGCACGTTTAGGTGTGTATTCCGCTACCTTCCCCACAATTCTCTTGGGGGCTAAGGTAGGGGTTTTTTCCACCAACCCGACCAGGGCGGGTACATAAGGTCCTATCATACGTAAGGGCTTACGGGCTATTCATGCCCGTACCACCTCTTGGGTGGCTTAATCTTCATCAATCAATAAGAGCTGTTACGGGCTATTCATGCCCGTACCTCCTCTGAGATGGCTTAATCTTCATCAATCATCAATCACCAAAGGCTGCAGTTCAGCTCGTAAACGCCCACGGTTTGTATCGCACAATTATTATTGTTAGCAAGGAAAAATCAAATCAAATAAAATTTTATAAACCCCCTTTAGGCTTTTGCTCAAACCTGCGAAAACAATTATTCTCCCATTGTATTTAGACCTATTACTTTCCAGCCACGGGGTCTGAGGGAGCTCCTAGCAGCAGGAGTGAGAACCTCACAGGTGACGGCGACCCGCGAGTGTCTTTACTTGGTAAGTAATGCAGCTGGGTTCAGTAATCGGGGATCCCGGGTTCGATTCCTGGATGGGTCAGAATGGTTGGGCCACGTTTTTTTTCACTTAATGTCTCTGTTCACAGTGAATGGGTACCCGGGAAATATGCAATTGTTTTGGGGTTGCATCTTGTAGGTCAGTAGTTCGACCATGGGGAAGGCCTCGCTACAAGCCTAAGTAAATATATACAGAGGTTTTTTTTCCTTTCTTCGACTAAACGAATTATTTACATCATTGTTGTAACACATTTTTAAATAAACGAATTACATAATTTTTCAGTGCACTTATCTTCGTGAATTTTCCAGAAGTTTGAGTTTATTCTTAATCGCGGAACAACCCCTCAGGCCATATGGCCAAACCAGATATTATTACGGGCTCACTATAGCCCGTGCTTCATGGAAATTTTGTTCCGAGTAGCTGAATCTAAAACAATAACAACAACCATGTATTAATTAAATTGGTTTTACATCTATTAACTTGTCCTCACACTAAATTAACATATAAACAAATAGAATAAATTGGCTAAAATTCTCATCAGCCGGCTCCTACATCTGGCAACGAACTTTACTACCACTCCGTCTTATTGGTTCGACAACCCGTCCTCAGACCAAGTCCTTTCCACCAGCTGTCGACCCCAAAGACTCATTCATAAATTTTGACCCCAAAGACTCATTCATAAATTTTAACATTCTGTTCATTCAAAACAGGAATTTTCACAACTATAAATTGATATTATTATATATTAGCATATTGTGCATATTTTGGCAATGATTAGGTTAGGTGTTTGAGTTCTGCGTGCGATTATTTCTATTTTTAGTACGTGGGTGAAGCATGTACAGCGTTGTGGTTCGAACAAAAGTCGTCAGCGAAGCTTCATTGCTCTGTCCAGGCTAATATAAGGATCTTCCATGCCTTCTTCCCAATGTAAGCACCTAGCTTTCATTGCTTCTTCCGGGCAATAAGCACTTTTTTTATAAGCACTTTCCAGGCTAATAAAAACACCATCCATTAATCCTTTCGGGCTAGTATAAGGACCTTCCAGAGCGTCCATTCCTCGTTTCACGCTAATGCAAGAACCTTCCAATTATTGTATTTATTTCGCAGAATGTCCGTCGCCTTATGAGAACATCGGCGGCCATTGTCTCTTCATCGTCTCGCCCAGCAATGGGACTTGGTGGGAACAGAAACGTTTGTGCGAGCTGATACACGGTCACATGATCAAACTAAATGACGCCAACCTTCTTGGTGCTATATATGACGCCATTGCCTTTAAAGGTAAGTTGATTGTTCACAGCGTTGAGAGGAGGCGTCTAGGAACTTCCAGAAATAATGATTATTTCATCTATATTCTGTATAGAACTTTTCAGTAGAGTTGTAGCTTTTCTACAAAGATTATCTTATTTATTCATAGTATTGTATTAATAATTGAATATTAGTCTCCTTTATAATTAAGGAAATTAAATTAGTAAGGTTTTATTAATGTGTTAGATCCAGCTTTGATTGAATAAGTTACTAGTTTTATAATTACTCATCCCAGGTGTTTAAGCTGACCAACCGCTACCACCATTCACAGTTATGTCATAACCATAAGTTTCCTGTTTTTCCCATCACCACACTTTGATTTATCCACATTTCTATTTCAGCAGTCTTTCTCTTTCTCTCTCACCTCAATATGATTGTCAAAAACGTCTATATAACTCTCATTCCCTGCTAAACGAACTATATCATCTGCATACAATAAATTTGACATACAAATTGCTCATGTTAGGCCTATATGTCAGGTTTACTCTTTTGGAACATTCTTACATTCTATAACATTCTTACTAGGATGCTAATTTAATAGCACACCAGTCACTCATTACACAATTAACTCTTACACACATGAACTACAACATACATAGAAACATTCCACAACATTTAACACTACTCAGCCAACTCCTTTCATGCTCACTATTCTTCAGTCCACAGTAAATAGGAGTGTCCAATATATCTATTTTTCAATTACATAAATCCCAAGTGCATCTTGCAATCCTTCTCACATAATTTCTCTATAAGGTTTCTCAGCCTACCACTACGGAAACCCAGTCCGTTCTCCCGAGAGTTCACGTCAATCGACTGAACTAAAATGCCTAAACCTAACCTACCCGAGGACCCCCGAACATAAAATATGACACCACGTCAATTTCGCGAGTCGCTACTATTTTTATTGCATCAGTTTTTAGCCTTAGACAAACGTTTTTTCAGTAATTTCCTGAACAGATAACTATCATAATAATTCACGCTTAATTTGCCTAATTCACATAGTAAACTGTTTTAATAAATTTTACTCGCTACGTTCTTTTTTTTTATAATGCTAGTATTACTACTCTTTTTCCAGGCACTACCCCATGTTTATTTCAATCCTTTGGCACTTTAAGACTATTATGTCTTTTTCTTACGTCTTACTGGCGTCTTAACTCTATTCCATGACTTTTGGAAAACTATAAACACTCACTAAATTTCTTTTTCCCTGCAGCAATCATTTCTTTACCTCATCAGCATATGCAGATTCCCAACTGACGTACTCACCTCTTGCGTACGATCTTCCACTTCTCTCATACTATAAATAACATGCTTAAATTAGCACCTTTACATCGCTTCCGTCATTTCCCGTTGTCCGGGAAAGGAAATTTATTAAGCTAATCAAGGCTTCCTAATGGCCAACTACTGATTTTTCATAGGATGCAACTCACAACAGCTGACTTTGTTGTTGTTGTTGCTTTAGATTTAGCTACTCAGAATGAAATGTCCATGTAGCACGGGCTATGGTGAGCCCGTAAACAGCTAATACTGCTGGGTGCCTATATAATGCTGAGGGAACAGTGGTATCAGGTGTAAGGAATGTCTCCGTCTTGCCGGGAATAAAAAAAATGGGACCATTCGCCTCTGAGCCGACTGCTGTGACAACTGCTTGCTACACCTACTGCTCTAAAAAAAAAAAACTTAATGTTTTCTAAATAATTTTCTCTAATTTCTCTCTCTAGCCTTTTTTTCTTACCTAATCTTTTTACAAAACCTTTATCACCATCATACACCTAACGATCTCTCTTGCAACTTGCAATTTTTTCTTGCAACTCTATCTCTCGTTCACTCCGTAAAATTCAAATATTTTTCTTATGATCAACTCTCGTCACCTCACCACCCAGTCGTTCGTATTATCCATCAACCAGTTTGTACAACTCCAAACACTTCCTTGACATTGTAATCCCAACGTTTCTTTAACTAGTTCAGCATCTCTTTCACTAGTGTAAGGTCACAGGCTGTAACTCATACGTCAGGCTGCGAGCAGCCGCGTCCAACAGCCTGGTTGATCAGTCCAGCAACCAGGAGGCCTGGTCGATGACCGGCCGCGGGGACGCTAAGCCCCGGAAGCACCTCAAGGTAACTTCAAGGTAAGGTGTATTATGTATGTACTGAAAGAAACTGGCATATATTTAGCTACTTTATGAATGTATTCTCAGTTAACTATGCGCATAATCAATTTGTGTTCCATGGTTACAGGTATCGCTAATTACTCCGTGTACATCGGTGCCTCAGATATTGACCAGGAGGGCGACTGGAAATTCATAGGCGGAGAGTCTGTGCCAATGGGATCTCCCTTCTGGGGCAACATCGGATTTGATTTTCAGGAACCTTCAGGGGGAACGTCGGAGAACTGTGCCTGTCTGTACGCTCCTGATCACTTCTTCATTCATGATGTCTCATGCGAGGATTTGATTGGTGCCATATGTGAATACAATTAGTAACAATACCAAGTTCAAGTATGTTTAATGAGACAAGAAAGAAATACATTTCAAAGGGATAGAGTAGCTTAGGCTATTTCTAACCCCCCCCAAATACCAAGACGGTAGGGACCTGTAACTACTATGGGAAGGACTTGTAATATTTGAGCACGAAAAACAATAAGCCTGGCTAGTAGAGCTCTTGGTCTGCTATGGTAAATAAATATTGAATTTGTTTTATGATATTTTAGGACCAACAATTGGAATGACAGTAGAGTTAATATTTTCAATGCCATAAATCGTTAACTAGATTTATGGCACAGATGGTGATCCTGTTTGAGATAGTTTCAAAGTTCTGCCATGTATGCCAATTATTTTATGTATGAGCTTGTCAGCAATAAAATTATGTTTCCTCCCACAACTGTGCTATAATTTGATGAACACAAAAATAAGTTCTAGATTTCATCACACCAAAATTTACGCTTACTGCAATATATCTCAAATAATTCATTAAAACACTTTAAAATATTCAAGGAACAATTACAGAATATTTTAAAACAATGCAAAAGCAAAGTACATAGCATAAACAAATACTAAAAAACAATAAGTCACAACTGAATAATATATACTAAATGGTCAGGGGCCAGATTCACGAAGCCGTTACGCATGCACTTACGAACGTGTACATCTTTCCTCAATTTTTGACGGCTTTGGTTACGTTTATTAAACAGTTTACAAGCATGAAAACTTGCCAACCAACTGTTGTTATTGTTATAAACAGCCTCCTGGTGCTTCGGAGCTCATCAACTGTTTAATAATTGTAAACAAAACCGCCAAAGTTTGAGAAAAGATGTAAAGGCCCCAGGAATTCTCTAAAATTGCACTAGATCACTCTCAAATTGTGTGAAACATATTATTTATTTGTTACTGTCTTAATAGTATTCAGAAAGAATTAATACTACTCAGTACCAAAGCTAGAACGACAAAAGATTAACTTGTGGCGTCTGGTGGAGGAGCGTCGGTCGCAGGACACTCGTCCTCTCTAGTGTTCTCAACGTCACTGAAGTGGTGTACTAAATTGGCCGAACCTACGAATAGAAAACGGGACATCATTTCAATTTTGTGAGCAGTTATGATATGTAGTACATCAGTTTTTAGCCTTAGCAGATTCATAGGTCAAAATGCGATGTACTGCTCGAGAGGACGTCTAAGATCGATGTCTGAACATGTCTGCACCTGCAACGTATTAAGAAAAGTAACGGTTTACAAATATTTACGTTTTCTATGTATCAGCTTCGATAAGTTTGAAAGGCTGCTTGGATTCATGGATTTTGGTTAGAGTAAAAAGTTTAGATTTTGTACAGAGTGGCAAATCAAGAAAACGGGCTGGGCTCAGATCAACCTACAGACTGCTGTAGGCTTATTTTACGTCTTCCCCCAAAACTACGTTACTAAAATTAATACACTTTTTACAAATGATTTAAACTTCAAAATCTGTACCAGCAGCCAAGTGCAGACTATTTAACAAGCAGTGGCTAAATTAAACATTTCCCTTCAAAAGATCATGTTCTGCTGACCGGAACATCGACTGGTTTCTACTGGTCACTCTCCCTCTGCTTTGATGTTTTGCTAACTGGAATTATTTTTTGTTATTAACACATTTAGGTACATCTTCATTTGTTGCAGCCACCCTAGACTATATGAAGGGGAGTACAGTGTGTCAAAAAGCTAGCTACGTGATGCTAAAAATCCCCATCACACAGGATGGTTAGACATACAAAGACATGTATGTGATAAGTAGTCTGCACTGGCAGACTCTGGGTGCATTATGAGGATATTATGAACACAACAGTGAATAAGGTAGCAGTGATACTGAAAGTCCCCATCTCACAGGATGGTTAGTCATACAGGGCCATATTTTCAGTAGCCTGCACTGGCAAATTTTGGGTGCAATATGAGGATATCTTCAAGAACACGAGAGTGAATAAAGTAATTGCAAAGCTTCAGGTACTTTTTGCCAATGGGTCTGAATGGTCTGATAACTGAGCATTCGGTGATGTAGTGTGGGAGATCATGTCCCGCTCCTGCTCACAGAGTTTGCACCTGGAGTGCTCAGGATTGGGAGATCCGTCACCTGTAGCCACCTGCCACAGGTAACGGTAACCCAACCTGATCCTGGCTAATTTGGCTGCAATGTCTGTTATTATGCTGCGTTATATTTATGTGTGATGGTATCCATACAAAGGAAATTCGAAACCTTTTACTGTGCAGCAGTTAGGCCATTTATAATTGGTAGTATGAGGTTCCTGCTATCGATCTTCCAGGAAAAGTTTTCAATTGCTTGAAGAGTGGACTTTGCGTCACATAATATTCCCAATTCCCGTCTTTGCCAGCAAGACAGGAAAGAAAAGACATGAGAGGAGCGGCAATGTTGATCAAAACCATTTTTTGCAAGAGCATAACATTGAGTCAACAAATGTACATTAGGACTTCATTGCAGCATTGAAAGAAAATTACAAATTGAGAGTTGTGATGGTACCTGGTGGTGGCGATCTGCAACTCTTTAAAAAACAACAAGCGACCAGGCAAAATCTATATCTAGATTCTGCCTAGATATATTTTGTGTACAACTATATTATATACACTGCTCTATAATATTTCTGCAATATAATGTCAGCTCAATATTGTCTTTCTCTGCTCTACAACATCTCTCTTTGTTCTACAATAACTCTGATCTATAACGTCTCTCTTTACTCTACAACGTCTATCTTTGCTCTACACCGTCTTTTCTGCTTTACCGTATTGAACAATAGTTGTCAAACAAATTCCAAATCCGAGGCGGGAAAGCGCTATATACATTGAGCAATGAGAAGACTTTGCCCCTGGAGGTGATATCTCAGATACAATATCTAGACAGGAGACAGTAACAGCAGGTTGCCTGAACCCAGTCGCAGATAAAAAGATATCCCCAGAGATTATATCGTCATTGTCGGGCAGGATTGTCTGGGAATCAGATGTGTAGCATGTTGTTCAGGGATAATAAGGCGGCGTGGTTAGTGGTGACTGTTGTGCTCAGTGCAACGACCTGCAGATGTCTTCACGCGCAACACTGGCATCTTAAATCAGGTATTTTGTTGACCAGACCACACACTAGAAGGTGAAGGGACGACGACGTTTCGGTCCGTCCTGGACCATTCTCAAGTCGATTGGTATTTTGCTATTCTTTGCATGCATTTTTAATAATATTATAAGGATTATTTATACAGTTATTACTGTAGGTGGGTTAATAAAAGAACTAGATAGGTGAGGGTAGGTGAGTTAGGAAGGAGAAGGCAGCACTAGATAGCTGGGGAAATATTTTTTATTTTTGTCGAGAACAGACAGCCTGTGTGTGTATACGAGTCGTACCTAATAGGCCAAGTTGCCTACCAAGCCTAGTTTTCCCTCAAATTATATACTTTTCAATTTTATTTTATGGAATGGTAAAGCAGTAAGAATGGAATGGCATTATATTATATATCATTTCATTTTTTTAGGTCAACTAACATAGAAAATTTAATCAAACCTAACCTATAACTACCCTAACATAATGCAGGGGGAGGGGTGGGGGCGGGGTTAGCCCACCCCTCCCCGTGATGTGGAGTGCTGTGCACCAGTCATGCACACCACTACACATCTCAATCACAAGCTGTAGATTCCAGACCATTTCCTCTGTTGTTTACTTGAAATGTGGAGGTGATTCCTCTTCTATACTCAGTGTATGTCAAGTTTCGCCGTGTGTGTGTCTCCTCCTTTTGAGACGAACATATGACTTCGTAACGATCGTTGATTAGCACAAAAGGAAGGGCTTGTCCTCTCTATTTGAGTATTGGCACCTGACCTGGTACTCACAGCATCTGGCGTGGAAAATGCAATAAGTCACTAGCAATGCACGTTGCACCTCCAGGCACCAGCTGTTTTACTGTTGATTCTATAACTGGCCGGAAATGTGGTCATCCACTATGTGGCATCAAAAAGGCAAGAGAGAGATGCCGCCGCCCAATCCCAGGCGATCTTGCTGATTCATGACGACATAGGCCTCCTAACATTGGCCACTGGTCACGTGACCTGTAAAGCCTCTTCAACTAATATTGACGTCGGAGTTATATCAGACACCATCTTGTTTGATTAAAATAATACAATAAGTTATAGATACAAACTGAGATGTATCCTAGCATAAATGTTCTCTGGTAATCTTTCATACTGATTGTAGGTGAGTATGACTCCCAGAGAAGGCTGAATAATATTATTATGGTCTGCGTGTCGTAATACAACTCGCTGATTAAACTTGAGACTGCACCATCACCTTTGAGAAGTGTCTCTGCCGGCATCTTATCAGGCAGTGATCACGTCCAAAGATACAGATACGCTCAAGGACTGATCGTGGACTCAAGACGAAGTTGGACGTTTATGCTGTTTTCACATCTCATCTCACTTAAGAACTGTAATATATATTACGAACTTTTATGTTAATGTGGGCTCAGCACTTGTGCCTTAAACTATTCGGTTTTTCAATTTTTGAACGATAATGGCAGATATTTCTCATAATGAGCACATTAAAATCACATGAAAGCTATATGCTGTCACAAATCTGAACACTAAAATCCAAACATATAGACAAGGAGAAATATAGTTGAAGTTGAAGTTCAAGATAAATGCCATGAAAAGTTGAGTAATAATAATAATAATAATAATAATAATAATAATAATAATAATAATAATAATAATAATAATAATAATAATAATAATAATTGCTATTTATAAAACGTCCATTAGAACATGGTATAATGGTTGAATAATTGTTACATAAAAGAATATTTAATAATATCACAATTCACAAAACGTTTTTGACATAACCTAAAAAGTACAACTGGTGAACAATGTGTTAACATCAACGGCCGAACTAATATTGCTGGAATAAGTTTAAAACTACAAGGAGTGAAACAACACAGGAAATGCAAAGGTAAATGAAAAAAAACTTAGGGCCTATTTTTGTCTATTAACCCGCTATCAGTTGTCTATTAACCCGTTATCAGGGCGATAACATACAGTACACGTGATTGACACAAGTAGGTCAACGAGGGCTAGGCTAAGAGACAAATTATGTGTTACAAGAATCAGTCTAATAAATATCATAACTAATACCAAGCATAATAATAAAGGAAACCATAGAAAGCATTTTCGCACATGCGACGCTGGTCCTAACTCTCACATGTATTGTCTAACTTACGCTTGAAACAATACAACGATCCCACGTTTATTGTGTTACCTTGTAAGGTGTTCGATAAATTTACATCACTATTTCCAATCAATTTTCAATATCGCCTTTGCCATGATCTTCATCCATTTGTAGACCTACGTCCTTCAAGAGCATGAAAATTAAGTTTGTCATATTTGAGGATCACAGTGCTTGGGAGTAACTTTGTTATTCTTCATCGGAGGCTTTTCAGAGATTTTATTTACATACCCTGCATACTACGGTGCAAAAAACTGAACTGTATAATCTCAAAGTGGTTTGACAAGGGCAAGGTAAAGTTTTTGCCTTGTTTTAAGCATGTTGAGGTTTCGCAGATTTCTTGGCTCAAGATCCCAACTAAAGATTGCAATTCCTACTTTCCAACCTATGAGCAGTATTCTTGTTTTTTCTCAGTTATGGCAGGTTTCGATGTAGTATATAATGCATTACGGACTTTATAGGTACAGAGAGTACAGGTGTTTTTGACAGCACAAGACCCTAAAATGGAAGTTCCAGAGCTTTTCCATTATGGTACTGCATGGTCTTGGCTCATGGACCTATTAATGTAGGTAAAACAAGATCTTTATTGACTATACTATGTCATTCATTAAAATTACTGACCTTTTATCCTACAGCAAGAGAGTGGCTGTCTGTCAGGAAATCAACATGGTGGCCGCTGTACATGCCGAGTGGTGTGGATGAGACGAGCCCGTGCGGCCAGTCCATTATGGCCATGAGGCACTCTCTAGAGCTCAACGAGACCTGGGCTCTCAAAAGTAAGCACATCTTTAGGAAAAATTTGTTCCTAAGTCCCCCTAAAAAGAAGGAAAACCTTGTTAAAACCTCCGTAAAAACACCTTTAAGATAACATTCTTTTTAAGTTCACGTCAGAACACTTTTTGATAACCGAGTTATTAAGGTCCTCTTAGAACAAACACCTTTAAGGTAACATCCTTCTTATGCTGTTCCCTATTTATGTCACCTCTCATTCAAGTTCAAGTTCAAGTATGTTTATTGAGATAAGAAAGAAATACATCTCAAAGGGATAGAGTAGCTTAGACTATTTCTACCCCCCTAACCTCTCATTTATCCACAATATTTCAGGAGATATTGCTGTCACGAGCAATACCTGCACCAATGGGTAAAAGCTGGAATTTTTTCGTTTGATCAAGAATATATGGATTTCTTGATTTGAAAACAAGGTTGTGGATGAGTGGAATGGGCTGTCAGCTATCATTATTGTGGCAAACTCTTCAATATGTTCGATTGATAGAGTGATGAAGGTTAAGCCACCATAAGAGATGGCACGGGTATGAACAGCTTGTAGGTGATAGATGTCTGGAGGGAATGTCATCTTTGGTGATGTAGCATCTTGAAGTGTCTCTGGGTCTCTGCTATTTACGATTCAACATGTTCAAGAAGAGATTTGATATTACATGGGTGGCCAGAGTGAGACGGAGTGCATTTCAACGGGATATGCCTCGTATGAGTCAATAGGCCTGCTGCAATATTTCCTAACCTTTATAATTCATGATGTTCTTATAATGCTCTTCTATTGGTTTGTAGTGGTGGACTCGTGGGGTAAGTCGGTTGACGGCATCCTGTACGGCACAAAGGCTTCCGTCGGAGTGTTCGACGAATGCGTCGCTGCCAAGTCGCCTGATAAGAGAATTCATGGGAAATACTGCTTAATATCACTGAGGTAAGATGCAGGGGGTTGACTGAATGTATAGTTATATTATCTAGTTAAGAGTTACCTGCCGTATTAAATTAAATTATATTTGTTAAGTTTATTTATTAATGAAATAAGGATAACCAGGTTTGTATGATTTATTAAATACACTTGACTGAGGTTCACTGTATTCCTTCATGCATTCTTTTAAAACTGCAGAATATTTAATTAGAGCTGGGAGACTTCTTCAGTTTATAATGCTCTGTTCGTTTATATATATATATATCAGCTTTTCTATTATGTCAAGTTCTTTCAATATTTCTTCATTCCACATCCCTCGTAATTCCAAAACGAGTCTCGTTGCAAGTAGTTATCAGAAGAAGGCACCAAACCGGGAAGATTATGTAGCACAAGCCTCGGTGCAAATCTCTGAACCTTTTCTAGATTTCTTATGTGAATTTTAAGATGAGGACTCCACGACGCAGAGGTCATACTCTTAAGACTAGTCTCATGTAGGAGGTGTACAGTGATTTAAATGCCTTCTTATTTAGGTTCATAAGAACATAAGAACAAAGGTAACTGCAGAAGGCCTATTGGCCCATACAAGGCAGCTCCTATTTATAATCACGCATTCCCACTCATAAACATGTCCAACCTACGTTTGAAACAATCGTGGGACCCCACCTCCACCACGTTACACGATACGCAGAACATTGTTCCTGAACAATGTTCTGACTTCAGCCAATATAGAGTATGGTGCAGCTGTCATTCTACTGATATCTACCTCCAGAGTTAGACTTGTTACATCTGCTCCCAGTTCTTCTCCTCTACTTGTTACAGGGAGGTAGTTTCCATTCATTGTGTACCGTCCTTCTGGTGTATATGTGTGTGCGCTTGTGCAATGTATATTAACATTAAAATACATGAATATATATTTTAAATTTATTTTATTTTAGGAAAGAGACAGTTTCGGATAACTTAGACACGAAGGACCACAACAGCTGGACAAGTGGATCAAATCTATATGTGGTGCCATCTGTACTTAACTACAATTGGCAGCTAAATGGAAGCGGCTTCCAGTATGCTACCTGCATGCCAGATGCCTGCAGCGCGGAGGAGCTACAGGTATGTGTATATTTTAAAGTTAAAATTTGTACACATACAAGTGATGATTTTCACATAAAGTAAGACGGCTTATTTGCTGCTTCTTACATTATTTTATAATTCTAACATAAATATGCATACAAAGTGGTTCAAGACAAGTTCAGCTAAAATTTATATGTATGTTTGCAAATCTCAGCTTTTGTAATTAGTAAATCATATATTTTATTTGTTGTGTCTTAAAAGAGGTCTACTTTGGGTATAATGTGTAATTATTTTCTCACGTGCACTGAGATGAAATAAATATTTAAAATGTTCGCATTTCTGTTGAAAAACTTGTAAATTTGATTTAGTTCCCATAATCTCACACTCTTTGCTTTTGTATAATATATATTTTAGATATTTCGATACAAAATTACCACAGTAATTTTTTATTATTAAGGAACTATTAAGAGTGAATAAGGTAGCAGTGGTACTGAATCTCTCCATCTCGCAGGATGGTTAGTCTCACAGGGATAAACGTTCAATAGCCTGCACTGGCAAATTTTGGGTGCAATATGAGATATCTTCAAGAACACGAGAGTGAATGAAGTAATTGCAAAGCCACAGGTATCTCATGCCAGTGGGTCTGATAACTGAACATTCCTGAACGTAATGTAGTTGGCGTCGTTCTCCACTCAAAATCGGGGATTCGAGTTCGATTTTCGGGCATGACAAAAATGGTTGGGACTCTGTTCACCTAGCACCCTGGAGTTGGACAAATATTTTAAAATTGTATCCTGGGGCCGAACCCGTCCTCATATAAATTACGTCACTTTTCGCTCGTATGTGCACTCAGGCTAAAAATCGACGTAATTCAAAATGAATCTGCTCACAAAAGTGACGTACCGTCCCGTTTTCTGCTTTGGGTCCTTTGGCTTAGGTTGTTAGGTTAGGAGAGGAAACTGTAAATTAACGGTTTTCATGACGTTTTGAAAACCTTGGGAGAACTTCCTGCCCTCCTAACCTACCAGAGGACCCTTAACTTGCTGTTTTGGAAAAAATAAAATCCAAAATTTAATTGGAAAATAAATTTCCATTTTGAATTACGTCGATAAAATCTAAAATGTTCAGATCTTCCAGATGAACACATAAGTACTCTGTGAATCATGGACCAGCTGATACTGTATTTGCTACTAAATATTTAACAATTCTCCTGGCCTGAGCTCTCTTCCTCTCCCCCTCACTTCAGGAGAGCCTCGTAGAGACGTACAGCAACAGCACTATGAACTATGTAGTTAATAGTGTCGCGTGTCAGCCTAACGATACACAAAACAAGTTCTCAGCCGGCGACATTGTATATATGTAAGTATATAACTACATTTATTATTAATGTTTTACGTAGCTTAGATATCAGTTTATCCAATTTTTATATTTTATGCATTTTATGTCTATAAGAAATCTATATCAACTCGTTCTAATGTCACATTTTTTTACGAAATCAATCAATCCATTAAAACTGCAAAACATTAAATCAAATAATTAAATCATTGTAAGATTGATGTTTTCTATACATCGGCCTCGGATACACTGTTGCTTGGATTTAAACTTTTGTTGTTAGGTCAAACAGCTACTGTTTTTTACACAAATTTAATAAAATTTGAAATTTGAGAAGAGTGAGATATGTCTAGTAAATGTCTGTATAATACTTATCAACATTTTGGAAGTATTTCAGCGCATATAGCAGGTGCTAACTTAAGATAACTTCAAATGTTATCCATTCGTGTGCTCATTTATCAACATTGTGGTCTTCATCACACTTGAGTAATAGTCCTTTCCTCCCATCGCAACTCTACGGGCTCACCATAGCCCGTGCTACTTGGAACTTCTTGTTCCAGGTAGCGAATCTTTAACAACAAACAACATCGCAACTAATCCTCGCTCTGTGTTGTATAAATCTCTCATGAGTAAACTAAACTCCAGGGCACTCCAAATTCTGCCTAGTTTAAATTCAATAAAAGGGTTTTCGTCAATTAGATGAAAACAAAAACCATTCTATTTCAATTTAAATTAAATTCGGGTAATACTTGTATAATACATTCCGCCGTTATACGCCTTTTTAAAGTGATGTAACGTCACTGTTCTTAATGTAGTTTCGTAAGAAAGATTTTAATGATATTGGTCAACTTGTCATATATTTTTATACTAGGATGTTAACCTAACTTATACTTATAAACTATACTAGGATGTTAAAATATCACAACCCAACTAAGGTCTCAATGAGGTTCAAGAACCTCTCCCTGGGAAACTAATATTCACTAGACTAACAAAATAAACTTCCGTTTATTTTCATAATGTGGCTCAACATTCATTGATTATAAAATATGTTCCCGTTTGTTCCTACAGCACTCTGTTGAGCGTCTTGTTCTTCACGATACTCGTAGCAGGCTTGGTAGACGCATATATTGAGAAAACTAACAATAAAACAATGGCTAAAGGTGAGTTAAAGTTTACCGATTGGCAAAATGTTGACGATTGGGACCTCGAAGTGTTTTGGTCAATTGTAATATTGTTTTTCTCCAATCATATGTAATTAATATTATAGGCAGTTAATAGTGTCCACCAGTTTGTATTTCTATTATTTGATGCAATTTTTCTATTGGACTTGTTGACGATTTTTGCTTGTGTTGCAGGTTATCCTTAACCTATTTATGTTTTGCAGCTCATTCTTAACTTGCTGTGTTAATGTTTATCCTCAACCTAATTTAACCGATAGAATATTATTATACAGGTTAAATCTCTGTTCCAATTATATTTCATCTTCATATTAACACAGTTGCCTTCTCCTGCTTTCTATTCAGTCGCTGTATTAGTAATAGTAATAAGTTCTTGCAAGACAATTAAGATACCTCCCGACAACCTTTAAGAGATTATAAAAACAAATAAGCTGAATGAAATCAAAGGAAGACACTACTGTAAACATTCCTTCAAGATGCAAAGTGAACGAGATCGCTCATGGTAGGCAAATAAACTGCTCTTTAAAAATTCGTTAAGATATTTATTTTATTGTACATCAAATATTAATGAACAATACTCAGCTGGTCAATAACTGTTATGGTTTGTGTGTAATTTTATATTTTTTATTTATTTCTTGTACTTTTCTCTATGACAAACACATTAGTTGTTAGGATTATGTCACAATAACATGGCTGAACATACACACCTAACCCAGAAATCTGAAAATGAAGAATTGACGACGTTTTGGCCAGTCCTAGACCATTATCAAGTAGTGTAATCACATATTAGCTGTCTCTCACTATTATATTTTTGCAGACTTTGCAATGTTTCTTAAATTCAATTCACAGTAATATGCTAAAGATTGAATACAGTTTGAATATAATATGCTAAACATTGAATACAGAAAATCATAAGTAAATAAACATCTATTGTGGCAGTTAAAATTATATATACAATATATAAGTGATGCATAACAATAATAATTCAACTTTAGATGATCTTATATGACATTGTGTGGTGTCTAAGGAGCAGCAGTGCTGTTGAGCCTTCCGTGCTTCCAGCTTTCTTTTTATAATTACTTAAGGAGCAACTAAACTTTATTAGACTCCATTTACAAGTGGAAGTTTAGACAATTAACATCTTAGTTATAAGAGTTAATACTTTTAAACAAACAGGAACAATTTAATCATTTAAGTCACCAGGCTCTGCTGAGAAGTTTGTTAGAATATTAAAGGAATGTGAGGAATTTCTCAGTGGTCAATTAATGTCTTAAAAAAATCAACTAAGTGTCGATCTATCCCAGCAGCATTGAAGGTTGCCAATTTAGTGTCATTTCTTGAAAAGGTAATGAGATATCGAGTGTCTAACTACCATCTAATTAGCCTAATATCACTAGAATCGGCATTCATTAAATTAAATAAGACTTGAGTGCACTCCATTAAATAAGACTGGGTGAATGTAAGTCATTAGATAAGACTGGGTGAATGTAAGTCATTAAATAAGACTAGGTGAATGTAAGTCATTAAATAAGACTGGCTAATTGTAAACCAACAGGTGCTTTGCGGTACCTGCTGCCCTTCTCTGTGTACACCAACATGAGGAAGCTCTTCCACCTCAACACTGACCACTCCCCCGACAGCATAAACTGCCTTCATGGTATCAAGTAGGTGGTCACTTTATATTTACTTACACGTGTCTCACTAGTGAGTAAACTTGTCTGGCATGTATCATTATTATACACACACGTTTCACCAATGGTTGCATGTTATACATGTCTCTTGTTAATGGCTGAAGTTGTGAGACATATCATCTCTATTTATGTATTTCAGTCATTCATTACGTATGTGGAATCAAGTCATTCTAGAGCTAAGTCATAACTCGTATCAAAAACGCTTGAAGGCCACAGGGTTAATAACACAGCAAACCAGGCATGGCAGAGCGGATCACATTACACCTGATGTATCTGTTCACATATCAGGATATCTGGGATTTCAGTAACTGTTGTGGGTTGCATCCTGGGGGGTAGGTTAGTCGTTGGCTAATGGTGACGTCCATAACCCTAGTAGGTGGATCGAACTCTCGTCAATAACTGGCTTTCCATGACACACACACACACGACGAACTTACAAGCTTTACAACAAGGCTTTAGTAAAAGCCTCAGGACTCCTAGAGGATACACTTGAACCCAAGATTGCATTGTTTTTTAGCATGTTGTGGTAAAGTGGTCTAAGCGTGAACTTGGAAGTACCCAGTGTACAGGTTCGAATCCTCCATACTGATTTTCTCGTCAATCCAAGTTTTGCATGATAACCGCTCACTCTCTGGGATTGGTAATGATGTTCGGTCCCCTTCGTATTGCTCGTAAAATTTGCTCATTGATATATCACGGTAATTGTGAATTTGGTTAGCATTGTTATTAACATACTGTTAATGTGTGAGAGCATACATTACTTTCGTGTAGAAGATTACAGCTGTCCTCCATTACAGAGTACTGTCCATGACATGGGTCGTGTTCGGGCACCAGCATATTGTTACGATGCTCTTTGAAGCAAATCTCCTTGGAATGTGGACGGTAAGTTTTTATTATATATAATTTTTTATTAATTAAATGTTTTTATTGGAAATGCCTTCCACTCGCTGTCCTTCCATTTTATGTATTTTTTCTTTATGAAAGAGAGCTGATCAAGTAAAATTAATAGAAATATGTCTAAAAGAGGCTGTGTCCGTTTGTCCAAGGTGGGAGGTCAGACGCATGTGACTAGCCTCACTAAACTATGTAGGGTGACTAGTGGGTGCAGAGGGAAGGGGGGGGGGATGGCCATGAGGGGTTCAGGGTCGACCTCTATACAACCCCATTGAAGAGGAGTTGGCTCTTAACACTTAACTTTCGTAATCTTCTGGGGTCCACTCGGGCACTACCGAGTAAACTATCTTGTCAACCATAAAAGTATTATGCTTGACTTAATATTAACCACCCCTGATGGGTGATATTAAGTGGTTACCTACCTTGAGGTTACCTTGAGGTGCTTCCGGGGCTTAGCGTCCCCGCGGCCCGGTCATCGACCAGGCCTCCTGGTTGCTGGACTGATCAACCAGGCTGTTGGACGCGGCTGCTCGCAGCCTGACGTATGAGTCACAGCCTGGTTGATCAGGTATCCTTTGGAGGTGCTTATCCAGTTCTCTCTTGAACACTGTGAGGGGTTTGCCAGTTATGCCCTTTATGTGTAGCGGGAGAGTGTTGAACAGTCTCGTACGGCCCCTGATGTTGATAGAGTTCTCTCTCAGAGTACCAGTTGCACCTCTGCTTTTCAACTGGGGTATTCTGCACATCCTGCCATGTCTTCTGGTCTCATGTGATGTTATTTCTGTGTGCAGGTTTGGGACCAGCCCCTCTAATATTTTCCATGTGTAAATTATTATGTATCTCTCCCGTCTGCGCTCAAGGGAGTACAGATTTAGGCTCTTTAGTCGGTCCCAATAGTTTAGATGTTTTACTGAGTGGATTCTAGCAGTAAAGGATCTCTGCACGCTCTCTAGGTCAGCAATTTCTCCAGCTTTGAAAGGGGCTGTCATTGTGCAGCAGTACTCCACTCTAGAGAGCACAAGCGTTTTGAAAAGTATCATCATCGGTATAGCATCTCTAGTGTGAAAAGTTCTTGTTATCCAACCTGTCATTTTTCTTGCAGTTGTGACGGCTACTTTATTGTGTTCTTTAAAGGTAAGGTCTTCCGACATGAGTACACCCAGATCCTTTACATTGCCTTTTCGTTCTATGTTATGATTTGTCTGAGTGTTGTACGTGGTTTCCGTTTTTATATTTTCATTTTTTCCATAGCGCATGAGCTGGAACTTATCTTCGTTAAGCACCATATTATTTTCTGTAGCCCGTAGAAAGACCTGATCTACATCTGACTGGAGGTTTGCCGTGTCCTCTATGTTGCCTACTCTCATGAAGATCCTAGTGTCATCTGCAAAGGATGATACAGTGCTATAGGTTGTGTTCTTGTCTATGTCCGATATGAGGATGAGAAAAAGTACTGGAGCAAGCACAGTACCCTGGGGGACTGAGCTCTTAACGGTTGATGGGCTGGATTTTATTTTGTTGACTATTACACATTGGGTTCTGTTGGTCAGGAAATTGTAGATCCATCTGCCTATTTTTCCAGTAATTCCTTTTGAGCGCATTTTATGTGCAATAACACCATGGTCACATTTATCAAAAGCTTTTGTGAAATCTGTGTAAATTACATCAGCGTTTTGTTTGTCTTCCATAGCATCTAATGCCATATCATAGTGGTCCAGCAACTGCGACAGGCAAGAGCGCCCTGTTCTGAAACCATGTTGTCCGGGGTTATGGAGATGCTGTGATTTCATGTATTTTGTGAGCTTACTTCTTAGCACTCTCTCAAAAATTTTTATGATGTGCGATGTTAACGCTATCGGTCTGTAATTTTTTGCCTCTGCCTTATTTCCTCCTTTATGAAGTGGTGCTATCTCTGCTGTTTTTAGTATATCAGGAATAACGCCAGTATCTAGGCTTTGTCTCCACAGAATGTGAAGGGCCTGCGATAGTGGTTTTCTGTGAAGTGGGTCGATTCCTTTTCACTTAACATGGCTATGTGTGTGTGTGTGTGTTTTAGTATGACCGTATGTCGTTACCTTTTTTTTTATAAAGAAATATGTTTTAAAATAGTTTTGCATTAAATGCAAACACTCTTTTTAGTGAAATTAATACAAATTTAATTTTCCTCCAAGAAAATGGACAGTTTCTTTGATCAAATAGCGAACAACGCCTTCCCGAGCGTAGACACCTTTTTCTTTGTTGGAGGTGTCCTGTTATCTTTGTCTGCTCTCAAGCAACTCAAGAAGAATGGAAGGTTCAACATCATTCAGTTTTATATCCACAGAATTATCAGGTATGTTCTTTATTTTTTATTATATATATATATATATATATATATATATATATATATATATAGATATATATATATCTATGTATATATATATCTATATATATATATATATATATATATATATGTATATATATATATATATATATATATATATATATATATATAATGTGTGTGTTTGTGTGTTTATACACTTGCATAAACGGTTTATGTAACCAAAGAACTCATCTCCGTAAAGGATTCGAACCTCAGAAAGTCATGTGCATTACACACACACTAACATAACCAGTACAGTGACCGCATGACCATGACAGATTGTTGACAAACGGGTGGTCTCTTGCCTTGACTGGTGTTGTTGGGAGTTGGGAGAAAAAGCCGGCCGGCTTCCAGCCCTTTTAACAAGTCTCCGTGGTGTAGTGGTAAGACACTCGCCTGGCGTTCCGCGAGCGCTATGTCATGGGTTCGTATCCTGGCCGGGGAGGATTTACTGGGCGCAAATCCTTAACTGTAGCCTCTGTTT
Source organism: Procambarus virginalis (assembly GCA_020271785.1). Lineage (NCBI taxonomy): Eukaryota > Metazoa > Arthropoda > Malacostraca > Decapoda > Cambaridae > Procambarus > Procambarus virginalis. Next base: position 2,256,549 of record WNGS01005641.1, read on the forward strand.
AACGCAACAGTAAAATGTGTACTTGGATGAAAAAACGATTCATCGCGGCGGGGATCGTATTCCAGGGACCTGCCCGAAACGCTACGCGTACTAGTGGCTGTACAAGAATGTAACAACTCTTGTATATATCTCAAAAAAAAAAAATCTATCATGGTCAAGTGATCACCGTACTGTTTATGTTAGTGTGTGTGTGATGCACCTGGCAAAGCAACAACGTTAATCTAATCCCATCTCAAAGCCCCCCAAAAAAGGATCTCGATGCAAAACATTTTTGTTGATATAGATTAATTACAAAGTATTATAAATGAATTCAGACAGCAGCAGAGGTAGTTAGATCCAAACTGAGCTCTTTATTTATGGAAAGCTTATGATGGTACAGGTAATTTAATACAAGGATTGGTGAAGTACGTGTCAGTTCACATATACACACATACACAATTCAATTTATTTCTTTATTATGCACCCCATACCCATCCCGTGGGCGGTGGTGTAAAGGTTACAGAGGCACATAATCAGTTCAGGAACTGAACAAACACACACACACACACATAACCAAATTTGTGATTTTTATATTCTTTTAAAATTATTGTATTTTTCCGAAAAGATCATTATTTATGATAAAATTTCTTTACAAAATTTATTGATAACATAAGTCTCATAAGTTTAGATTATGGGTATTTTTATTTACATAACATCGTCTTGGATTAAATAAACCGTTGATTAATGTATATAGGAACACTGAGATAAAGACTGTTCCTGAACAAATAGCCTGGATGTGTCAAACCGGAAAGGTTGATGATATTCTTGAGAGATATAAGAAATTTGCACCAAGACTGTAATTTTTTGTTGAATTATCTGCATGTCTCTTGCAAATTGTCTATAAAGTATACCTAGGTCATAAAAGTATTTGTGTACGTCTGGTACCATACTACTTGTGTAATGGAGAAAATGTAGTTTATCTCTCAGAATGTTTGGTAATGTGTTTTTATTGTTTGTGATGTGTTTATATGCATGTATTAACACGATGTACTGAACGGGGTGAGAATAGCTTGAGCTACCTCATCCCTTTGTGTGTATTTTACCTCAATAAACTTATTTCAATTTTAATTTCGTCTTGGGCATCCTAACAGGTTGGTACCGTCTATTGCGATAGTTGCTGGGCTGTATGCAACTATTGTTCACTTCTTTGTGTCTGGACCAATAGCTAGTTACTGGAATGGCATGCAGAGAACCTGCCAACTCACCTGGTGGCGAGATATCCTATTCATTGATAATTTTGTTTTGGACCAATTGAACCCGGCACTCAAGGAGACGTGAGTTGCATAATTTTTTTAAAACTTTCTTAAATGGTCAATATTTACATATATACTCTTAAACTTTATTAATTATAGTTTATGATTATTTAATATATTATCATTAAGTATCTAATATGTGTAATTATCTGCAGATGTGTATAAAAATATATCTGAATTTTAATTAATATTTTAACGAGCGTCATAATTATAGCTACAGTTTAGTGTGGTACTCACCTAGTTGTGTTTGCGGGGGTTGAGCTTCGGCTCTTTGGTCCCGTCCCTCAACTGTCAATCAACTGGTGGACAGGCTCCTGAGCCTATAACATATCTACATTTGAAACTCTGTATAGAGTCTGCCTTCACCACATCACTGCCTAGTGCATTCCATTTGTTAACTATGGTGTATAGTGGTAGGTATATAAAGGTATATAAATTAAAAACTTATATGTTCTTCAGTGTCTGGGACAGTGCTGGTACCTGGCAGTGGACACACAGTTCTACCTCATTTCTCCTCTCATTCTCCTCCCTCTCTACTTCTACAGTGGTATAGGTAAGTTATCGTACCTCACAAGCCTTTCTTCATTTGTCTCTGCATGGATTCAGAAAATGGATGACAGTTTTAAGTGATATATTCATCAAAATCTGTATAGTTTGTAAGGTAAATACTGTTGTATTTTTGAAGTACAGGATAAAAATGAAAAAAATAAAGTAAACAATTAGATACCATGGAACATACACACTCGAGCAACCATGGAACATATACACTCGAGCAACCATGGAACATACACACTCGAGCAACCATGGAACATATACACTCGAGCAACCATGGAACATATACACTCGAGCAACCAGGAACATACACATTCGAGCAACCATGGAACATACACATTCAAGCAACCTTGAAACATATAAACACTAGAGAAGAGAGAGAAGCGTTCTCAATCTCCCAAGAGAGAGATTGAAAATGCCTCAGATTGAAGGCATAAACGTGTTTATGCCTTCAATCTGAGGCATGTTTATGTTGCAGGTGAAGTGTTGCTGTACGTGCTCAGTCTGGCCTCGGTCATCATCCCCGCTGCCATCATATATGCATATGACTTCCCACCTTTTAATTTACTTTTGGACCCGTGAGTTGATGCGATTATTACCCTTGTGTACCCGTTATATAGATTAGGCTCACAAAATTATGCATATTTACTTTTATATATTTTGAGATAATACAAATTGCTATTGCTGATATATTTGTTATGCTCTGATATAATTCAAATATAAATTTTCTGCAAATTAAATATTTATTGTATGTATGTATATAGCTAAATACTTGTGCATTACAGGGATATTATGTATTGATATTGCTTGTAAGATGAAGCTAATTGTTACTGTAATTGTATCTTACTCAGCAAGACAAATGATTACATGCTGAAGGTTTACCTCACACCTTGGTGTCGAGCCGGGCCCTGGCTGGTGGGCCTCTGGCTAGGCTATGTCTTCTACACTCGGGGAAACAAGAAAGCCATTCTTACGAAGGTAAGAAGACAAATCCCTTATTCACGTAATGATATGCTTCTTAATTTTGTTTATTTATTATATACCCCTCCCCCCGAACCTATCCCGTGGACGACAATGGACCCCATACTCATCCCGTGGGCGGTAGTTGACCCCATAACCATCCCGTGGGCGACAATGGACACCATACTCATCCCGTGGGCGGTAGTTGACCCCATAACCATCCCGTGGGCGACAGTGGACCCCATACTCATCCCGTGGGCGGTAGTTGACCCCATAACCATCCCGTGGGCGACAATGGACCCCATACTCATTCCGTGGGCGGTAGTTGACCCCATAACCATCCCGTGGGCGACAGTGGACCCCATACTCATCCCGTGGGCGGTAGTTGACCCCATAACCATCCCGTGGGCGACAGTGGACCCTATACTCATCCCGTGGGCGGTAGTTGACCCCATAACCATCCCGTGGGCGACAGTGGACCCCATACTCATCCCGTGGGCGGTAGTTGACCCCATAACCATCCCGTGGGCGACAGTGGACCCCATACTCATTCCGTGGGCGGTAGTTGACCCCATAACCATCCCGTGGGCGACAGTGGACCCCATACTCATCCCGTGGGCGGTAGTTGACCCCATAACCATCCCGTGGGCGACAGTGGACCCTATACTCATCCCGTGGGCGGTAGTTGACCCCATAACCATCCCGTGGGCGACAATCGACCCCATACTCATCCCGTGGGCGGTAGTTGACCCCATAACCATCCCGTGGGCGACAGTGGACCCTATACTCATCCCGTGGGCGGTAGTTGACCCCATAACCATCCCGTGGGCGACAGTGGACCCCATACTCATCCCGTGGGCGGTAGTTGACCCCATAACCATCCCGTGGGCGACAGTGGACCCCATACTCATTCCGTGGGCGGTAGTTGACCCCATAACCATCCCGTGGGCGACAGTGGACCCCATACTCATCCCGTGGGCGGTAGTTGACCCCATAACCATCCCGTGGGCGACAGTGGACCCTATACTCATCCCGTGGGCGGTAGTTGACCCCATAACCATCCCGTGGGCGACAATCGACCCCATACTCATCCCGTGGGCGACAATGGACCCCATACTCATCCCGTGGGCGGTAGTTGACCCCATAACCATCCCATGGGCGACAGTGGACCCCATACCCATCCTGAGGGTTGTAGTGGAAAAAGTTACATAATGAATTCAGAAACTGAACACCAAAATTTCAACCCATCCACCTGTTTAGATAATACTTTTTGTAACTATGTATATACATATACATAGTTACATATACATAATGTACGATTAGATAATAGAATTTGGTACTATTAACTTTATAAAATCCGGAAAATATAAAGCTAAAACCAAACTTAAATATTCCTAGGACTAGTATAGCATATATATATTAGGCTTCAGATAACGTGTATTATGCCTAGGATAGTTAAATTAGGTTTTATTAGCAACATAAATACAAAACCTTTTCCGGTTTGTTCAAATTCAATACTACGAAATTCTACTTTCCAATTATTTATTATGGCAATATATGTACGATGGTCCACATTGTTACTATAAACACTTTTATTTATTGTAATGAATCATCGGGACATTTTGTATCGATGCGCATGCATTTACAGTGGCAGGTGGTTGCTGGATGGACAGTAGCAACTATTACCGGTATCCTAATTGTATTTGGTATGTGGAGTTACAACACGATACCCAGGAAAGCCCAGTATGATGTGATAACCCAGGTGGTGTACGGCGGGGGCCAGCGGTTCACCTGGGGCGCTGTGATGGCTTGGGTGGTCTTCGCTTGTCACAACGGGTACGGAGGTAAGACAATGAACTTCCTATTCGCATTATTTTCGGAATTTATGCTCTAAATTTCCTACAGCAGCTTAAAATGTTGAAGTTAAGGCCAAAACAAAAGTAATGACGCTATTATTTAAAAAAAAAAATATTAGAGTATTAAATTGTAAATGATGATTTGAAACGTTTGTATTTCAGGATTGGTGAATGAGTTTCTCTCTCACCCTATTTGGCAGCCAATAAGCCGCTTAACCTACTCCTTATACCTCGTGGCTTTTCCTCTCCAGCTTGCCATTGTCTTCAATACCAGAACTCTTTATTATTACAACTATTTTAACAAGGTAATTTTTTTTATTCATCGGTTTCTACCAAGTTTAGCTTATATTGGATTTGGCCGGAGACGAAAGTTAAAAATAATGAATAATGAATATATTATTACCGCAGGAACAATGGTATCAGTTGTATCTTGAACTAATATATATATAGCTTTCACATCAATCATTTCTTAACCTTGACCCGAATGCTTCGACCAAATTAAGTTTAGATTGAATAAAAATAGCTTTGGAAAGGAGAATACCTTTCTATTCTTCACATATCTTTGCATAAGCCAGCAATAGCCAAACTACATGGACATGTATTCTATCACTTTATGTTGAATAACACATTAGATTAAAATTGGAGAAAGCCCCAAGCCATCACGACTATATAGCACTGGGAAGGGATCAGGATATAAGGATTTGGGATGGGACGGGGGGAAAGGAATGGTGCTCCAACCACTTAGACGGTCGGGGGATTGAACGCCGACCTGCATGAAGCGAGACCGTCACTCTACCGTCCAGCCCAAGTGGTTGGAAACCACTTTATGTTGAAACAAAAACTATAATGGTGATATTTCTTGCAGATAATCGAAACTGTGGGAGTGTTGGTGATCTCTGGAATAATAGCAACATTGGTCTCCCTTTGTGTGGAGTCTCCAATCATTGGCCTGGAGAAGGTTCTCCTCGGACGGCCTGGTAAGTAATGTATTTAACAAGCATAAGTATAATGTTATGATAACATAAGTATAATGTTATGCCGTTGAAACGCAAAAATACAGTTGTGGTTACATTATATTTGTTGGGTTGTTTGGTATGTTCTGGTTGACCTGCTGTGTGTTGTTTGGTGGCCTGAAAGCCGTGTTTTGTGGAGAAAGATGTTAGTTTTGTGGAGTATATATACACAAAACTATAATAACATAATACAGTAATACCAAAAACTATAATACCGAGAGTATAATACAATGGTGTTAGTATGCTGATAGTTTTGTGGAGTATGCTAGTAGGTTTGTGCAGTATGCTGGTAAAGTTTAATATGTTGGTAGTTTTATGGAGTATTCTGGTAATTTTGTGTATTATGCTGGTAGTTTTGTGGAGTATGCTAGTAGTTTTGTGGAGTATGCTAGTAGTTTTGTGGAGTATGCTGGTAGTTTTGTGGAGTATGCTAGTAGTTTTGTGGAGTATGCTAGTAGTTTTGTGGAGTGGGCTGGTAACTTTGTGGATTATGCTGGTAGTTTTTGTGAAGTAAAGCTATAATTTTGTGGAGTAAAGCTATAATTTTGTGGTATATACTATCAGCTTTCTTATATTTACTTAATTTTACGATATATGCTAGTTGTTTTGTGGTATATGCTTGCTGTTGTATACGTTAGTAGTTTTGTGGTGTATGCTAGCAGGTTTGTGGTATACGCTAGCAGGTTTGTGATTCACGCTAGCAATTAAGAGGAGTATAATAGAAATTGTCTTATACGCTAGCAATTTTGTGGCATGTGCTGTGGCAGGTGACCCATGTGGTTCGTGATCCATGTGATTGGTGAGATGGCCCTTGTGGTTGTTGGCCATTATGGTTGTTGATCAGTGTGGTTGGTGACCCTTAAATGTCCGATAACAGTGAGTCTTGAAGCACTGAATCATGTTTCTCACTATATTCATGGTGTCTGAATATTGTGGTCACCATAGTTTTTTTGAGAAGTGATGCTGGCTGTATATTGTTACTACATGCAAAACAATTTATTGATTCAAGATTTACATATGTTATTTTATTTCCCTTGCGATCTCAGATTCAAGAAGCAACGATCCTGTCATTAGAGGATCCAAACTTTCGGGTAATGGCACAGAGTCCAAACTGTCGGGAAATGGCACAGAGTCCCAGCCCTCAGGACATGACAACTACTCATTCATTTCAGAGATGACAGAGATAACTGAAGATAATGGTACATGTTCCGGGAATGTTACTGTTGATAATGTTACCAAACTGTAAACATTGTGTAATTGAAAGGTATGTTATTATTATTATTATTATTATTATTATTATTATTATTATTATTATTATTATTATAGTAAACAAAATAAAATTTGCTGGTGAAATTATAATAACATTAAAATGAAAATGAATAAAAAAAAATACAAGAATAATTGGAATTTCATATTAGTAAAATATTTATATTTAAAACAAATACGTAAATTAACTATTGCCAAAAAATATAATAATAGTAATTAATAGCTCAACGTCATCTGCATGGGAATTTAATTTAATTATCAGGGGAAAGCGCCAAGCCATTACGACTTTATAGCTCTTGGAAAGGGTCAGGATAAGGATTTGGGGTGGGACGCAGGGAGAGGAATGGTGCCCACCCACTTGGACGGTCGGGGATTGAACGCCAACCTGCATGAAAAGAGACCTTGGGAAATACTTGGAAAATTGCAGTGGAAATAGTTATATTTATACTTCATCATCCAAGCTCATTTAAACAACAAAAGTGTTCCAAGGATTAAGGGCCCTATTTCCACGACACATATATTTAGCCATTAATTCATAAACTCTTATATATTTTTATTTGGAATATGCTGATACATTTTTAATATGCTGACAGAACCAAGTCAACTGCAAAGGGCTACAGGGCTAACAACACTACAAACCAATCATGACTGCGGATCTCATCGAAACTATTAAAATACTGAACAATTTCGAGGATGTTAATCCAAACTTCTTCAAGATCAATTGTAATGCAAACAAAGAATAGCGGTTTCAAGCTCAACAAGCCACAATGTAGCAGCGAAAACAGGAGATGCTTTACAACACCCATGGAACTAAATACCCGCCGAAGCCGTAAATGCCAAAACTGTTGAATTTTAAAATCAAGCTTGAAAAAAATCATCAGGACAAGTGGTGGGGCATTTGACAAGCCGCTGGCTTCCTGTTCTCGCCGAGGCCACTAGAGTGTTAAGTAACCCTCAGGTAAATTCAAGTAAATGTGAGTCAACCTTCTGAAACAGTAATGTTGGGGGTGCTACCATGCTATCTATGGCGGCTCCACCTGTGAGTACAGTATAAGGGTTACAGAAGTGAGAAGCTCACCTTCAGTCTGTAGTCTTCTGGGGCGAAGATAGAAGCTATCCCAGGCTTCGGAGGTAGATGGGAGCTGGAGCGGCCAACTGGCGAGGTCACCAAGATTACGAAAAGATCCGAAAATAACGGATGAAAGATGAAAACTCTGCCTCCCAGGGGTGGGTTGCTTGCTTTGCCCGAGGCGTATGCCACCGTCAGGTATAACCTAAATTGGGGAAATGCTCCCGCCGACGGACAATTTAAATGTGGCTCCATCCACAGTAAGTTTTCTCCTGCTACCTGTTTCTCAAGTTGTGTTTCTAAGCCTTAAACGTATATTTACAGCTTAGATACATTTTGGTATTTCTTCATCAAGTTCGTATTTATGCTGTGTCACCATTCCACATATCAAACAATTGTTCTACCATTAGTCTTTCAAACATTAATAATAAACATCTAATGCTGCACCAGTGTATTCTTACATGCATCTGACACCAGAGTTTTACAGAACAATGGACTGCAAAAGATCTGTGTAATTTATCTCATGAGGGTTGTGTGAATTCGCATGAGGTTATTTCCAACTTTAAAACAGTTGTGAGATACTGTCAAACTTGTTTGGACTTAGAATGTCAGTTGCTGATCTGTCATCGCATACACGAGTCTACTTTTCTGGATTCTCAGAGCAAAACTGCGGATACGAATACTTAGGAGCTACAAGAATTTTGCCCCAAGAGTGTAACTATTATATGCTGTACTTACTATATTAACCTGCAATGTTAAATGGGTTTCTTGTAATATGTTGTATTTACTATATTAACCTGCAATGTTAAATGGGATTCTTGTAATGTTATTTGTTTATTTATACTCACTGAATACATTGTGCGCCCCTTGAGGGACTTGAAGTAGAGGGGGGGGGGGTAGAAATAGCCTAAGCTACTCTATCCCTTTGAGATGTATTTCTTGCTTATCTCAATAAACATACTTGAACTTGAACCATCTGCTGCACCAGCTCAATTAAGAGTATCTGATATAGCATTTCATACCACAGAAAACTTTTAATTTTATCAAATTTTGAGCTTTTTCTTGAAAAATGGTGAATATTCTTCAGATCTAATTTCTAACAGTGCAGGACAGATGTAGGGCTCGTCATAGCTGCTATAGTCTTTCTGGCATTGGAATATCCTCCTCTAATGTAGCCTTTTGGCTTCAGAACCAGCTCTGAATGAAGAACTGGGAACATGAAGTAATTTTTTGTTTGTAAACTAAAGTTTTCTAATAGACACATGAAAATCTATAGAGTAACATAATAGCAGTGCATGTATATCTTGATAATAAAATAAATTAAACAAACAGTAAGGCTTTTCTTACAACCCTGATTTTCGCTGATGATTTCTTTATAATTTAAAAGGTACTAACATATTTTATGACTGCAATCAGTACTCTGGATCCTTCTGTATTCCAATTCAGACTATTATCCTTCAGATCAATATTTAGCTATGTATACTCAGGTAAGTATGTACTCGCCTAGTTGTGCTTGCTGGGTTGACTTTCGGCTCTTTGGTCCCACCTCTCAACCGTCAATCTACTGGTGTACGATTCTTGAGCTTCTCGAGCTCTATCATATCTATTGGAAACTGTGTATGTAGTCAGCCTCCATCACCTCATTTCCTAGTGCATTCCATTTACTAACTACTCACACTGAAAAATGTCTTTCTAATGTCTCTGTGGCTCATTTGGTTATTCAGTTTCCACCTGTACCCTTTTGTGCGTGTACCACCCGTGTTAAATAATCCCTCCTTGTCTACCCTGTTAATTTCCCTGAGGATTTTGTATGTGGTGATCATGTCTCCCCGACTCTTGTGTATACCCAGCTGTATATATATTTAGATGCATTTGTATACCCACCTGTGTGTGTACTTAGATGCATGTCTATACCCACCTGCATCTGTGCCGTATACCCATCTGTGTGTACACACTTATCTTTGCTTGTTGCCTATTTGCTATTGTTTAGATATACTGTAGAGCCTTGTTTATTTATTTATAAATGTAGTACAGGCTATTATCTATACAAGAGATTTTTGTTAATCTGCAGATGCTTAGGGCTAGCCTTTCACCACGTCAAGGAATCATTCTTGAGGGAGAATAAAAAATATATCTTATTAGTTTTTCAAGTTTATACATTTGCTTCCTTTATTAAACAGTGTGAAAGGCTATCTGGTAATCCAGAAAGGTGTATTCCTTCCATCTCTCTCTTTCTTGTGTGGCTGTTGACATCTTATGAAATTAGAGGTTTGCTAGGCAACTTTACTTCTGTGAACCCGTATCATAAAATGTCTTCCATTGCCCATCCATTGGATG
>WNGS01005641.1:2279451-2323656 GCA_020271785.1 Procambarus virginalis
AGTGCATAATATAGTGAGAGGAGAGCAGAGTTTGGAACATATCTTATTTTTGAGAGTATACCAACTGTTTTAGAGACTTCTTAGTTATGTGTTGAATGGGGTGCTGAAGTTGAGTCTCTTGTCTAGGAATAGGCCAAGAAACTTTCCATCATTTTTATTCTGATTTTAATGTTGTCTATCTGTAGCTGAATTGCATTCGACGATTTGCTTCCAAATAAGATGTAGTAGGTCTTTTCTATGTTTAGTGTTAGTTTGTTAGTTGACATCCATAAGTGGACTTTTTTTTAATTCATTATTCACAACATTATTTAATGTATGTGGGTTGGGGTCTGAATAGATGAGGGTAGTATCATCAGCAAACAATATAGGTTTAAGAATATTAGAGACATTAGGCAGATCATTGATATATATAAGAAATAGAAGAGGTCCTAAGATGCTGCCCTGTGGCACTCCAATGGTTATTGGTAGAGTGGAAGAGGTTGTATCATTGATGGTTACACATTGGTGTCTGTCACTTAAGATAGGATCGGATGTAGTCCAGGGCAAGGCCTCGGATTCCATAATGCTGGAGTTTAAGTAAGAGGTAGTTGTGATTAACAGTATCAAAGGCTTTTCTTAGGTCAATGAAGAGTCCAATCGAAAACTCATTTTTGTCATGGGCTGAGTAGATTACGTCAAGGAGAATAAGGATTGCATCATTGGTGCTCTTTTGGGACAGGAAGCCAAACTGACAGGGGCTGAGTTTGTCAAATTTTACGAGGTAGGAATAGAGCTGTTTGTAGAAATTTTTTTCAAATATTTTTGATAGAATGGGTAGATTTGATATTGGTCTATAATTGTTTATGTCTGCCAGATTGCCTCCTTTATGGACTGGCGTTACTCTTGCTTTTTTAAATTAAGGATATCATGGAAGGTGTGACGCACTATAGATTTGCTGAACAGTAGAGCTATGGGTGACGCAAGGGCATGGGAGGCGCTCTTGTATACAATGGACGGAATTTCACTGGTGTTCCCTGCCTTGGTTTTTATAGTGTATGATGTTGGCAACTATATCTGCCGGGCTGACTGGTGAAAGGAGAAGAGTTTGGATAGCTGCTTGAGAGATATGTGTTAATATGTGTCTGAGTCTGTGGGATTTTACTGGCAAGATTAACATCAACCGATGAAAAGAAGCTATTAAATTCATTTGCCATTTCTAAATCAGTTGACGGTGTATACCCATCCTTATAGAGTTTTATTTGGTTATGTGAGTGTTGTTTAGTTCCTAGGATACTGGAGATTGTTTTCCATGTGCTTTTCATGTTGCCTTTTGCTTCATTGAATCTATTCACATAATATGAAAGTTTTGCCTTTCTTATGATACTGGTAAGCATTGATGAGTACCTTTTAGCTACTTCCTTTGAAACTAGGCCAATCCTAAGGTTTTTTCATATTCATGTTTATTGTTGATTGAGTTGAGAATGCCACTTGTGAGCCATGGATTGTTTAATCTTTTGTCAGTTACTTGCTTGGTAAGAAGGGGACAATGAATGTTGTAGAGGCTTAGAGTTTTGGAGAACATAAGAACATAAGAACAAAGGCAACTGCAGAAGGCCTATTGGCCCATACGAGGCAGCACCTATTTATAACCACCCAATCTCACTCATATACATGTCCAACCCATGCTTGAAACAATCGAGGGACCCCACCTCCACAATGTAACGCGGCAATTGGTTCCACAAATCAACAACCCTGTTACTGAACCAGTATTTACCCAAGTCTTTCCTAAATCTAATTTATCCAATTTATACCTATTGTTTCGCGTTCTGTCCTGTGTTGATACTTTTAATACCCTATTAATATCCCCTTTGTTATGTCCATTCATCACTTGTAAACCTCTATCATGTCACCCCTAACTCTTCGCCTTTCCAGTGAATGCAACTTAAGCTTTGTTAATCTTTCTTCATATGAAAGATTTCTAATTTGGGGAATTAACTTAGTCATCCTACGCTGGACACATTCAAGTGAATTTATATCCATTCTATAATATGGCGACCAAAACTGAACTGCATAATCTAAATGGGGCCTAACAAGAGCAAGATATAGCTTGAGAACCACACCAGGTGTCTTGTTACTAACGCTGCGATTAATAAATCAGTGTCCGATTAGCCTTAGGGAAGGAAGAGGTTAGCTAATGAATTTATATCCTGAGTATTATTGAATTCAGAATCCCTTACATTGTTCCCTCTCACGTATTCATCTGTTGTGTGTCTTTACACCGTTTATTACTGTCTCTGGTGTTTGTCGCATCTGTGTTTCTAATTTTAAATACCTGGAATTATCTCGTTCACCTGATACTCTCGCTTGCTATATTTTTGCACATCTGACAAACCCTTCCCACACCTGGCATGTCCCTCCCAGTCTTGGCATGTATCTCCCATATCTGGCATGCCCCTCCCACAGCTGGGAAGTCCCCTCCCACAGCTGGGAAGTCCCCTCCCACAGCTGGGAAGTCCCTCCTAGTCTTGGCATGTTCTTCCCATATCTAGCATGTCTATCCCTCTGCTGGATGTCCCTCCCACACCTGACATGTACGTAATCTTCCACATTTCTACTTAGCTTTTTATTTTTGCTTGATGCCTGCAACTGAGTACCTGTAATCATTTGCAAATAATTGTCGATGCTCTTGCTTCACCCATAACGTGAGAGTCGTGACTCGGCCAACATTTATTGTTGCAGCTGATGGGAGGCGGTGGGTGGAGAAGGGCTGCGCGCTCTCACCCTGCCACCTCCTGCCGGAGGAGGAGGCGTCCCTAGGGCTTCTCTGCGACTACTCCGCCCCGATATATGACTGCGTCGTCTGCTGCAAGGAAAGTGGCTGCAACGGCGCCAGCGTGGCCACCCAGCCGGTGTCCTCAGTATTAGTGATGCTGCTGACGGCGTTCCCGCTGCTGTCCCCGGGCTCCTAGTGTCCTTACGCGATCACCGCCAGCATCTTTCCCTCACTTATAAGGGCGTTTTAATTTGTTCAGCTTCACCCTTTTACCGAGGACCACTATCACTCTAGTAGCCTCGTCGAGGATAGGAAGTCGGCGGTGAATCGACACGGGGGGGGAAGGAGGGAGGTTTCATCTGGGGAGGGGGGATTGGTTCACGGGGTGTTATATATTTATAGTGTATGCATGTATGTAATATTAACAATTGTGTAACTAGCTTCACAAGATTGTCAATTGTTTAACTAAATTAACTATGGCGTTCAGTTCCGGAACCCATTATGTGCCCCCGTAACCCTTTCCATCGCCGCCCACAAGATGGGTATGGGGTGTATAATAAATAAATAAATGAATATACCTTTGTCATTATAAATTTTGTAGTTTTGTTTTTTTCCTACGTCAAATCATGTGATGTGTGAAAATGGTGTGGCACAATTTTTAGGAGGTTCAAACACTTTGCATCTAGAATTTGATAGTAAATTATATTAATTTATTTTGTATTATGTGATAACTAACGAAATAATGTAAATGTAATTGCAATGCATAATTATGATATGAGATGCATAAATGCACTGTATAGAGTTGTGTGTTCTTTGAAGGACTTGTAAAGAGAGAGGGGGGGGGGACAGCCTAAACTGTTCTATTATTTTTTGGGATGTATTTTGTTTTCTAAATAAATTTACTTGAACTTAAATGTGTATTATTTGGAAATTTTGTTTGTTGGTACCTATTTTCCAGAGCTTTTCAAAGTTTGTTTATGAATCTTATTGTCGCCTTTGTTTCCTGGGATAAAGTGTGGGAGGTGGGCAGCACAAGGGAGAATTGGAGGTAGAGCAGGAAGGGTCGGTGGGGAAGGGAGAGGGGTTCTGTAGCCTACCAAAAGGTAGCAAACATTACTCCCACTTGCGTCTGGCAACTATACCTTTCTGCCCTAAGTAAGGTCAGCCTCTGGGTCAGGTCAGCCCCAAGGACGGCAGGTGACCTCGTTCTCTAACTCGTTAGTAGTCACTTAGACTCCGGTATGAATAGTATGTGTTCCTCTGGGTTTAATACACTCCATATCACTTTACAGTTGGTAGGATTTCATTACTGTATCCCAACAGTGTAAAAGAAGAAAACGGAGCATCGCTGGTGACCGCTTCCACACTGTGTGTGTACGTCTGAACGTGCTCACCTAGTTGTGCCTGCAGTACCGAACGTCGGCTCTTGGCCCCCGCCTTTTCAGCTGTCGGTTATATAATACAGTGTGACACTCGACACTAATTTGTAGGCATTCCATATAAGCAGGAAGCCACACACAAGCCACTCACTTGAAGGAGTTCCACAGGGCGAATGGCAGCCAACTGATTTTAGAATCTCCAGTTAATTTTGCATTCAGGTAAGAGCAGATTAGTTTCTTAGAATGAGCTTCACGTTCCTGGAGCACCGCCAAGGTTGTACTGGCCTCCCTCAGCACAGGGTTGCGACCGGAAGTCTCTCTTCCCCACCTTGCATGCAACACAGGTTAATAAGTATTTGATCCGAGAAAAGTATGTACCTTCTCCGTCATTGCTGTTCTTGAAACCACCCTAACCTAACCCAATCTATCCAAACCCAACCTAACGAAAAAAAAATATATGTGAATGTATGTATATGTATGTGTGCACTAGGTGTGTAACGTCACTATAACGTCAGTGTTCATGCCGGTACAGGTTTGGGATCCTACTATGGTGAGGTGGTCAGGCATTTGTTTCCAAGCTCTAGAGCCCCGCTAATAAGCAGTGAACCGCCAGATGGCTCTAATACACCTGTATTATTATTAAAGTACCAATATTAAAGCAATAGCTGATACTTAAAGTTTTCTCTTTTCCAGCTGTGAACATTGGCCACAAAACACAGACTACAGTGATATTACTTCATTGTCATAGTTGTGCACAGGAAAGTTGTGACGTATTTACCTTTCAGCCAATCACAAGAGTCGGCGCTTGAATGACGTCACAGTCTATGAACACGCATATTCCCTAAACCTTTGGAAACTGACGCAGTTGAGTGGAGAGTGCTACCGGAGGTGGTTGTGCGGCGTGCGTTACAACTTTGATAACATTTAAACGAACTTTTTGTTTTTGGACCATACAGCTTTAAAAGGATATACCTCATCTAGCAAAATGATGAAGATTTTGTAAGTTAATTCTGATTTTTCATTTGATCCTTGACAGCGCCATGTTATATAATGCTGCCGTCTTCCAGCTATGGCTTCTTTTGTATGCTGTTAGTTGATGGCTGTTTTTTTGTGAGCGTGTTTTGTTTTTATGGGATTTTGTCTGTTTCTGTGGTGTGTGTTTGTGTTTACTATTTGTGCCTGTAGAATTGAGCTGTTAGCTCTTGGACCCCGCCTTTCTAACTGTCAGCCGAGTCTGTGTACTGACTCGGCTTATTTTCTCAATCATACCAACTGCTCTTCCCTCACACAAAAACATTCCCAGGATGCAACCCGTATCAGCTGTCTAACTCCCAGGTACCTAATTACTGCTAGGTAAACAGAGGTAGTGAGAGAAACTGTCCATTTGTTTGTCTTAGCCTGGAAACTCGGGTCCAAGGACTGCGAATCTTGAACGCTGTCCACTGGGCCGGCGTGCCACTCGTTTAATTACCCATGTCGTTACACAATGAGCGATGCTCATGGTGTTCAGTCTTCCCAGTACTCTTTCATCAGCCTATCCTCATGAACAAAGGCCAAATGCTCGTTAACACAGCCACCAAACCCCTGTTTATGAATGAAAAACGGTTTACACACGACTCGCAACTGATTTCGTTAGAACACTTCCGGAACAAGTGCTTTACTGACAACTTTTGTTCAAACCACAACGCTGTAAATGCTTCACCCACGTACTACAAATACAAACAAACGCCACCAGAACCTAAACACCTAACCTAACCTATGCCTATATATGCACAGTATGCTAATATATTATAATAATTTATATTTGAGAAAATTCCCGTTTTTGAATGAACAGCATGTAAAAGTTTATGAATGCGTCTGTGGGGGTCGACCGCTGGATGTAATGAACTGTCTCAGGACTGGTTGCAACGCTTCATCCACGCTTCACGGCTACAAATAATCGCCAACATTCTCCGTGGTGCAGTTGTAAGACACTCGCCTGGCGTTCCGCGAGCGCTTTATCATGGGTTCGTATCCTGGCCGGGGAGGATTTACTGAGCGCAAATCCTTAACTGTAGCCTCTGTTTAACTCGATAGTAAAATGAGTACTTGGTTGTAAAAAAGATTCTTCGCGGCGGGGATCGTATTCCAGGGACCTGCCCGAAACGCCAAGAGTACTAGTGGCTGTACAAAAATGTAACAACGCTTGTCTATATCTCAAAATAAAAATAATAAATAAACATGATCGGCCATTAGTAAAACAATGTTGTGAATCATTTATTAATCTGTTTTTAAAGATAAAGACGAATGATAATTGCAATTATCGATTCCAGCAACTTTCCCACAATAGACGTTAAGCTAATTGGCCGATATTGACGCAAGTGGATCTATCTCCTTTCTAGAAAATTGTTACCACATTAGCAACCGTCCTCAACTCCTTTACTCTGCCTGACGCTAATGATTTATTAATATGGTAGATAAGGGCTCGCAAAGCTCCTCTTTGCATTCTTTAAGCACCATGGCAAACACTTCATCCGGCCCTCGGGATTTGTTTGACGAGTTTCACTATATGTTTAATAACACCCTCCCTGGTAAATGCTAAACTAGTCAACCTCTCTCCTCCCCACAAATAGACTTGTTTGGCTGAAGGAATAATGTTAAATTCTCTTTAGTAAATAGATAAAATATTTATTAAAAATTCTACTCCTCTCTTCATTATCAGCTATCTGACGTGTCTCGGTTTTTAATGGACCTATCCTTTCCCTGATATAACTAAAAAAAATCTATAGGGCTTGATTTTGCTTGCCCTGCTATGCGGACTTCATAGTTTCTTTTGCCCTCCTTATCTTTTTTTATGTAACATTTCTAACCAGTTGGACGAATTCTTGTCTAAACTGACTTCCCCATTCTTAATCCTTTTGTACCACGCTCTTTTTCTACCTTATAAGGTTTTCAGATCCTTTATCTATTTCAGTCATTATTATTCGATCTATTCAATTTGTATTCAATTTCGCTTTCCTAGAGAATGTAAATTAAGCCTTCTTAAAAATTAAGAATGTAAACTAATCCTTCATGGGCGCCTGACAGCTGAGTGGACAGCGCTTCAATTCGTAGTCCTCAGGTTCCGGGTCGATCCCCGGTGGAGGCAAATGGGCAAAAAGTTTTTCACCCTGAGCCCTTGTTACCTAGCAGTAAATAAGTACCTGGGAGTTACAGCTGCTACGGGCTGCATCCTGGGGGTGTGTAACAAAAGCAGGCCTGGTCGAGGACCGGGCCGCGGGGACGCTAAGCCCGAAACATATCAAGATAACCTCAAGATCTCGAGATAACTCTCAATCTCATAATATGGAATTTTTTCTAATTACCTTTATTTAAGTTTGTTTACACAAGTTTCTGATATCTGCGAAGCATTTGTGTGCGTGTAATCGTGGTTCCTATGTATCTATAGCAATCCTGTCTGCATCCACCCAATCATGTCTGAATGGCAAGACTTATCGCAGCTTGTCATATTATTTCTTTATTGACCTCATGGCGAGACTCGTGTTTCTGCTTCGTATGTTTGCCCTGTACCTGATAATCCAGTCCAAGTGTTCTGTCTGTCTGCCTGCGTGTGTTGTTTCATCTTCTCCAAAGTTAGTGTGACTAATACAGTAAATAACAAATGTGTGTGAGACAGGTTGGTGTGGGCGGCGGTGGTGGCGGTCAGCAGAGCTCACACCCTCCACTGGGCCGGACCTGCCGGAGGTAGCACCCTTCCCTAATCTCTCCATCGACAAGGTATGTACTTCACAACATCCTTGGTGTTTTGGAATATAATTTATACCTTTGTCTTAAGTTCATTGCTTTCTAGTTTTATACATATAATAAACTCGTAAAGAATTTTTAAACAAATCACATTACACACCATACTGAATTATTTTAAAAACAGTATTTTTCTAAACAAAGGACTTCATAGGACTCTCTTAGGACTTCATACAAAGACTGTGCCTGCAGTATTCCTGTAAGATGTTAAGCCACAGTATTTTCTAAATTAAGTCAGAGGGGTTTATATCAAAGGATGTCATCTGAGATCCGGGTGTTACTCTCTCCAGGGAAGTTCGTTTTGTTGCACGACGTTCTTTCGCGCACTTAGAAAACAAACATGCATACAGTTGAACTTTAAATTGTACAGAGGTTTGCAACGAGGTTCATCCCAGAATCGCAAGGGAATGGATATGAAGAAGACTGGACAAGCTGGACCTCACGGGGGAGACATCTCCCGTCACGCAGGCTGCAGTCGCACCTCCACAGATCTCCAGTATCAGCTAATGATACTGGTAATGGCTCAAAAGAGCCACCACTTACGGGCTATTCATGCCCGTGCCACCTTTTGGGTGGCTTAATCTTCATCAATCAATCAGCTGGATTGTTGTTTGTTGTTATAGATTCAGCTACTCGGAACAAGTTCCAAGTAGCACGGGCTATGGTGAGCCCGTAACTTACCTGGCACAGGAGCGGGGCAAGAAGCACTGGCTATGGTTAGCCTCGTGGACAGGAGATGTCTCCCGTGAATCAGCTGGACCTAACGTCACTACAAAATAGAAAGAGCTTGGAGAGAGGAGGAGGAGGGGAAGAGACATGATATTTAGAGGTTCACATAGGAAAAACGCTAATTTTGAAAAGCGTTTTATAGGTAGAAACGAGAAATAAACGAGCCACGGAGATCTTAATGTTTTAGCGTGAAAGTAGTAGAAAAAAAGGAATGAAATATAAAAGCAGGTTGCAGAAGCAAACTTTATTCATATTTTCAAAAATAGTTATGATTGTGTTCAATGCTTCTACCCATTTTTCAAATAGGCGCGCGCACCACAGGCATGCACACACACATGCATTGTAATTCTAATGCATACAGTTAGGCCTAGTGAGATGGGAAATAGTCCCACCTATATTAAGGTGGGAGAAAGGGAAAGTGAAACCTAGGATCGTTACCCCCATTACCCTCTGCCCAAGTAACATTTCTTAATTACATACATTCTAACACAGGTGTTGGGGATGTGGTACGTGACGTACAAATTCGACACAGACAACACCTGTTTGGTATGGAACATCACCCGTGGAGAGGTGCCCGACACGCTGCTGGTGACAGAGACAAGGCAGCTGGCTCTACTGGACATGCTGGGAGTCAACCATACCCAGGCTGTCACCGCCCTGGTCGACATACCCAACCCGGAGGTACCGGGCAAGATGCGGGTACGCTGGCCCACCTGTAAGTATTAATTTAACCCGTCCTCTTGACTATTAGGCCCAAATGACCGTCTCCTCCCTCCCCCCCTCTTATCGCAGGACTCGAGCTGCCATGCTACCAGATTCTCGGAAATTAAGAACCACATCCAATATTACTGTCGACGAGCACCATTTGCGGTAGTCACAATACGTCGCACTTCTTGCACTCGAAGGTCTAACGCGTGAAAATTCACACACAAAAGGGATGATTATTCGAGTTGTATCCGCCCTCGGTTGCCAGCTTACAGGGCAGAGGGAAAACAAGCTGTCGATATTCTAAGACTCACCTGGTTTACCGCTGGGTAGCGTCGTGTCTGGATGGGGTTGATTGATGAAGATTGAGCCACCAGAAGTGGTACGACCATGAATATTTATATTTTTATGAATTTTATGAATATATGTGTGGTAGATTTTTGGAGTGAATGTGATCTTTAGTTGTGTAACATGTTAGTGTTTCTGTGGGTGGGTGGGTTTGTTTTAGATTCAGCTACTACGAACAAAAAGTTCCAAGTAGCATGGGCTATGGTGAGCCCGTAGTGGGCTTGCCTGGCACATGAGCGGGGCTGTAACTGCGGGATTGGTTTTAATTTATTAATTGATAAAGATTGTCACCCTAAAGGTGGCATAGGCATGAATAGCCCGTAAGTGGAAGCTCTTTTGAGCCATTACCAGTACAAATAGCTGATACTAGAGATCCGTGGATGGATGGTGGTCTTCATGGTGGATTTCAGCCTCGGAGGGCTAGCTGTACCAGTTATGGAGCTGATGGGTTAGTGTTGATCTCTAGGTCTTCAGTTTTTTCTTTGGCTGCGACTTGCTGTGGGTTGACATGGCCGTGCTGTCGTTGGAGTTTTATGAGGTCTTGTACCGAGTAGGTGTCGTATTTGTGCTGCAGCGGTGGAGCTCCTAAGATTTCCTCGTCTGAGGAGTCGGTACCATCCGTAGTTGGTGGTTTTGTCTTTGGTCTCGCAGCCTGAGGTAGTCAGGTGTCGTGGATTAGTGGTAGAAGTAGTGGGTTTAGCTATAGAGTTGGTTATATACTGGTATGTCGAGTTTGGTCTCTGGGGATAAATAAGAACTGCCACCGTCAACACGCATCCGGCTGGGTAAAACACTGCTTCTCGGCCGAAATTGACAGCCTTCGTCCAGAATGTAGTTCGCCTGTACACGAATTAACTTTGGTTGTACAGTGTGTTTGTAAAAAAATAAGAAAATAACCTGTTTACCTGTAATTTCGAGTTTATTGTATCAGTGCCTTTGTTCCTGAACATGTACCTTTTTCAGGCCTGCAAAATGCGGACTTGATGTGATGTCCAGAGTTCATACATGTATGAAGTGGCTATTGCCAGGTGCTATCCTCTTGAAGGACGGCCTGCCTTTTAATTAGTTTTGAGTATTATTTCTGCAAAGTATATATATTTTCGTGATCAATTTAGCCTGCAATTCTACTCGTATCTTGTGCATCAACAGCACTGACGGGCAAAGCTGACTTCACTGTCTTCGACACCGACTACGACAAGTACATGGCGGTGTTCGAGTGTGACCGCGCCGGCCTCCTGCACCGCCGGTCAGCCACCATACTCTCCCGCACCCCCACCCTCGACCACCTGTTCCTCACTAGGGTCAGTTCTCACCTATACCTCCTGTACACACCTGTCCTCCTGTATTAATTGGGTTAACAAATCTTCTTACATGTTAAAATTTAATTTTTAGTATGTAAACAAACTTACAGCTGCACTTACATTAAATGGGCATATAATTTCAACAGGTCCGGCGTCTACTGGACAACGCTGATGTGAAGCACACAGCACTCTCCGCCGTCAGCCAGGAGTCCTGCCGACGCTCGGGGTATTTATTTTATTTATTATACCTTCATAGTACATATAATATTATAAAGTACATATATTGGTGATTAAATGATACATTCATGCAAAGCGTTTCGGGCACTATAGATTTCTAACAAACGTCAGCACAATTTTCGTTTTAATGTTTAGGGGAAAAAAGTTGATAGATAACCATAATGCTCTCCTGTCACTGTAACAATTCACCTATTTATAAGACGATTATATATCGTCTTATAAATAGATATAATATAAATATATTATATATGTAGTGTATTGTATATAGGGTTAATCTAGTTCTGGAGTCAGTGTAGCTTTCTACCTGGAAGCCTTGGGAAGGGTCATTCCCAAGGGTCAAGGGATTAGTGGTGGAAGCTTTTAGAAAAGATGGCCACAGCCACCCCTTGGGTTCGATTCTTTAAATTAGAATAATTCATATTACTCAGTATTGTAGTAAGTAATCAACCTTGCCTTGAGGACCTATGAAATTTAACGTCTTTTGAGATTAGAGTGCGTTCCTTAAGTTGACAAAGGGGCATCGAGGTCACCTGGAACGAGAACTAGTTTATGGGTGTGAGGCAGGATGTGCACCCAGCTTAATTGCGGTTGTAAACTTGCCTTGCTCCATGATTGTTGTAATTCATTACATTATAGAAATTTGTTAATACTCAATATTGTATTAGGTACTTGAACCAGATCAATTATTTATGTAATTATCATTTTTGAATAAGAATTCAGTCACCTTTGGTGACCAGTGCATATGTTAGCTTTATTAATTATCTAGGAAATTTAGTTTAGCACTGAGCCAAGTTCAGCTTGCTTTCGGGTCAGTGTGGCGTTTCGGGTGTCATCGGTGAAGAGTGCGGGAATTAAAACTCGAATTTATATAAATTAGATTTTTTGTATGTGTTGAAAATTTTCGAAGTCGATGCTGTAAGAATTTCAGTTTGTGAGAAATTCCATCTCGTGTGTCAAGTTTGCGGCCCGTACGTCATCAGTAATCATTGGTGTGCGCCATTAAAGTGGTTCGTGTTAAAACTTTGGTGGATCAAAACTCTATTTTTTGGGTACCGTTGGGCTGGGTACCGTTACACCTACACAAGCAACATTTCTACCCAGCTCTTATTACAACATGGTCCACCACTAGGTAAAGCACATGCCAAACCACTAGATAAAACACATGCCACCGTCAACCACTAGATAAAACTACACACTAACTTTGTAAGGTGTTTACATCGCCTAGACCACAGTGGGGTGAGAGGGAGGGAGGGAGGGGCTGGATCGCTCGCATACCTCAGTTCGGAACCTTGCTAGATTGGATTGTTTAGTAAATTGCGTCAATTTCTCGATTTGGCAAGTTTTTTTCTATTTATACAATATCAAGTAAAAGTAATGGATGATTACTTCTTTTTACTAAACTCATAGAAAGGTGAATCCTGTGAGTTGTTAATTCATCACCATCTAATTGTATCCCATTACAATCGGACTGCTGGTAGCTATACAACCCGTCCTCGCAAATTCGTATAGTCAATATTGACTTATAAATACGTGCATAGGTGATATACTAAACATAATAGTTTACCTTGAAAAGCTTCATAGAAAACACCGACCTTACCTACCCTTTTTAGTATGTTAAGATAAGCATCTTATAGCTTCGTAATTACAATTGTTACTTAACCTATTATAGGTATAGGTTAAGTAATAATTGTAATTACAAAGCAATAAGATGCTTATCTTAACATACTAACTAACAAGGTTAGGTAAGGTCGGTGTTTTCTATGAAGCTTTTCAAGGTAAACTATTATGTTTAGTATATCACCTATGCACGTATTTAATAAGTCAATATTGACTATACGAATTTGCGAGGACGGGTTGAGCTATATTACTGCTGGAGACACTCGGCTGGTAGCTATAGTACTGCATAAGCAATATGTTCCATCCCATAGTGCTCTCCTGCCAACACCGACGAAACTGATCACTACATCCTCGGATAAAGTATCTCTTCTGATTAAACACTTTCCGCTTGCCGTTACTACCATGGACACTCCAACAGTTTCAATAACTGCACTAAACTAATATACGCAACTATATTAAACTAAGAAAGACAATTGCAGCAATTCCACTAACCCAATACAGCTACA
Organism: Procambarus virginalis; assembly: GCA_020271785.1. NCBI lineage: Eukaryota > Metazoa > Arthropoda > Malacostraca > Decapoda > Cambaridae > Procambarus > Procambarus virginalis. Next base: position 2,292,806 of record WNGS01005641.1, read on the forward strand.
GTAACTTCACTATCAACCTCGCCACACTAATCATGGCTGCTCCATCAGTCTTCCAGCTACCAACATGACCTTCCTTCCTTCATCAATCTCAGTTTACCTCATCTTCAAAGCCTCCCCACAATCCATTCCATTCCACTCGTCAAACTCCTATCCATAAAGACCCGGTCACATTTCTTCCCAAGACGCCTCGGTAATTGCTGATAGCAAAAGATGTGCACTTACATCTCTTATTCCCTCAGACAACACAATTGGCACGTGGACAAGGAACTGTTCGGGCTGCTGCCTGGCGCTGATGAGGAAGATGTGCACAGTCGGGTATCTGAGGGCGTCGTCGACTACGATATTTCTCAGTTGGAGATTATTGGTGAGGGCGTTGAAGCCGTGAGAGGGAGCCTCCAGAGCCACAATGACCAGCCGGTTCTGTAGTAAGCCAGTTCTCACGGACTTCATGCTAACGGAATGTACAAGCATCCATCCACTGAAGTCTCTCACGGATGCCTTGCCTGCTAGTACCAAGACCAAATTACAGATCAAATACGTATCATTTATTGATAGTATCTCTCAGGATACACTGTCAGATTTCTCAGGTCAGAGGGTAACCTCTGTGGCACTGAAATGACCAGAAATCAGCAGGATATTGTCTTTTTATTCCATATTCCGAGGACAATGAAGGTCACACATGGCACAGCAGACCCCACCGGTAAGTGCCACGTTTGACAAGACATGTGATACTGAGTAGCGACCAAGTGATGGTCGCTGCACTGATATGTAATTAGGAGTGCGGTAACTATACCAATTTTAATATTTCGGATGCAAGAGCTGGAATCTCTTATTTACTAAGCTTACTCTTTCCAATAAAGATCATAATAGGAAATATTATATATTAAAATAATTTTTCAGCATTTTTGTGTGTATGTGCGGGTTTGTTTTTAATTCTAGGCATATATATATATATATGCCTAGAATTAAACTTTTAAAATGCGAGTTGATCAGTTTGCATTAATATGAATATTTAGTCTTAAATTTAGTAGTAAAGCAACCATAGTCCCTAGACCACCTTGGAGTCGGTGTCTCAATGAACAAATTATTGTAACGGAACTTTTTTGATCGACTAATTACGGTACGTCAAAGATGGTAGGAAAGCTTGTATTTACATTTAAATAAAAATGGTATTTATAACTGTTTTCTTCCCGGTTTGTTCCGTGTGACAGTTCTGATGGTGTAGTCTTTGCTGCGGGTTGTGTTCTCGCTTACCAAACTTTAAAAATAATTGGAACAAAAAACCGAACATCCTCCACATTTTGGAATACCAGACATGCGAACAGTGTCCATTGGAACTGCGCAAATGCAAACATATTCCAATCTTGCATGAAACGCCGGACATACGGCCAACATCCGATGTATTAGAAAGCTAAATAATTCAAATGCATCAGTGTGACGAGGTTGTCTGTCAACTTCCAGTGCTCCCTTGGATTGTAAATGAACAGCAATAACTAGGAGGGGATGGGGAGGAGAAAATAAAGTCTGAGGTTAGAGCCCAGATGTTCAGGGCTAGCTTCGCCCAATTTTTCACATTAATTGCTGTTGGGCAAATGCTCAACATGGGCAGGTAGGGTAGGCATCTTTGAAAAAAAAAAGTACCACAGGAGTGCTACAGCAACCACTACGATTAATCTTTTATTCACGTGTTGGTTCAGCTGATCTTTTCTCCCTTACTATATTCTAAAACATTACAAGCTGGACATAACAATTATGAACTGATTTTTTATATATTTTGTTAACATTAAAAGCCTGTTACAAATTGCTAACTCCGTCCGTTCCTGGACACCTACCCAGTCTGTCACCGATTATCATTAGTGCAGTGTACAGACATAACACACTATTTGCTAATGGTGCTATGCAGCTGCTATAGTATGTTCTGTAAGAAACTGTTACGGCATGTTCAGAGATATATCTTAGGGGTCAGTCCGTCTCTTCCAGACTCCTAGTGTAGCCGGACAATCCCCCTTGTCCCTGTTCTTCACCTTTACTCTCTCTCCTTACAGTGTCAGATTAGTGATATTGTAGAACACTTCGCACATTTGCTTCATCAGCACATAATCCATTATGTCTAAGGGAAACAAATAAAAGTTTGTTAGGGTTTAAAGAGTAGTATTAACTTTTTATAAGTTTGCTGTGATCAGTGCAGTTTCCAACATGACGGTATTATATTTCTTGTGTACTCACCTAGTTGTTTGCGGGGGTTGAGCTCTGGCTCTTTGGTCTCGCCTCTCAACCGTCCGTCTGTGTGTGTGTGTGTGTGTATATATATGTATATGTATATATATAATCTCACAATTTGTAAGCACAGCTGGCTAGGCCAGTGTATCAGCAACACAACAGTTTATTACATGACGAATCTCGGTATACAATATTTTGTTCCGCTAGGATCCAAGGCCGTGAGAACCAACTGTCTCTAGATGACTGTATAATTGGCCAAACCATTACAAAAAGTAGATTGCATCCTTGTGGGAACACATTACCACAATGTCCAATTACCTGCTTCAGACGGAGGACGTATGCGGAAGTGTGTGGAAAATGTGTGCGTGTTCTCACCTAATTGTGCTTGCGGGGGTTGAGCTTCAGCTCTTTAAGCTACTCTCTTAACTGTCAACCAGTGTACAGATTCCCGAGCCTGTTGGGCTCTGTCATATCTACATTTGAAACTGTGTACGGAGTCAGCCTCCACCACATCACTGCCTAATGCATTCCACCTGTTAACCACTCTGACACTGAAAAAAGTTCTTTCTAACGTCCCTGTGGCTCATTTGGGTACTCGGTCTCCACCTGTGTCCCCTTGTTCGCGTACCACCTGTGTTAAACAGTATTTTTATCTACCCTGTCAATTTCTGAGAATTTTGTAGGTAGTGATCATGTCTCCCATTACTCTTCTGTCTTCCAGTGTCGTGAGGTGCATTTCACGCAGCCTTTCCTTGTAACTCGTGCCTCTTAGTTCTGGGACTAGCCTAGTGGCATACCTTCCCCTGTTACCAGTGATTTGTTATACACAATGGAGAGTGGCTGGCACAGTGCTTCTGCTCCTTCCTTTAGTATCCAAGGGGAGATTCCATCTGGGCCTATAGCCTTTGTCACATTCAACTCTAGCAAAAGCTTCCTTACATCCCCACTGGTAATCTCAAACTCTTCTAGTGGTGCCTGGTTAACTATTCCCTCTTATCTTTGGAACTTCTCCTTGCTCTAATGTGAAGACCTGGAATTTCTTATTCAGTTTCTCGCACACTTCATTGTCATTTGCAGTGAATCTGTCTGCCCCTATCCTCAATTTCATTACACATTCCTTTACTGTTGTTTTTCTCCTGATGTGGCTATGCAGCAATCATATGTAATTACCTAAGTGTAGTTACAGGGTGAGAGCTACGCTCGTGGTGTGACCATGTGTGGTGTGTGTGTCCATGTGTGTTGTGTGGGGTGTATCGAGTAGTTGGATGTTGTGTGGTGGAACATTAGAGCCTCAGTCAGGGAACTTAATGTATCAAACTTGTAAGCTGATAAGCGACTAGCTGATAAGTTGATAAAAGCAGCACAGCTTGAATGATAGTGCATATCTTGAGTAGTCTGTAGCCAGCGTTGGCAACGTTGGAATACGGCGAGAGGTACATTACTTTCAAGGCTTAGGTGAGTTAAAGGACGTCTCTGTAAAAGCACTGCGACTGGTAATTTAATCCATAGTGAAGGCATGTAGTGTAACGGTTCCCATAGAAAACAAAATTTACTCAATAAACGAGTACTGAACATTACACTTCTAGCAAAAATTAAAGACATTATTGGTTTTCCATTGTTGGGGGCAGGAAACCTGTACTTAAGCATATCAAGGCCCGCTTGGTCAAATATGTACTTGGGAGCTATACAACTGTTGTGGGTTGTATCATGGGGAAGATCAGTCACTTGGCTAGTGGGATCTTGACAAGCCTAACAGCCTTCCTGTCGCAAACAATGGTAAACCAATTCCATACAGTACTAGCTACTTCTAATCAAGGTGACTAGAGAAGCCTTGCTAAGAGAGCAGTGGAGGAGATCCATCGAGGGGCCCTTGAGGTCACAGTGTACAGTACATGGGATCCTGAGAGGTCACAAAGTCTGTATTAATAACCAATTGTTAACAACACAAAATGCAATATAACATTATTCTGATCATTGTGTGTTATGTTAAACTGTTATCTACCAATATTAATTTAAGTATGCATGTTTTAGTGAATTTCAGTGGGGCCTAGCAAGCAGGCTAGCATTAATAATAAAGTAATATAATAATACTGTAATTCATTGTCATGGGACAGGAAGCCAGGGTGTGTTCATACACGTTAGGCTTATATCGAGGTTCCTCTCCCCCCCCCTCACCCAAGGTTGAATTACTGACCTCGTCCAGGATGCACCCCTACAACAAGCTAACTCTTAGTACAGTACCTACACTTACTGCGAGATGAACTAGTACATTAGCTGAAAGGAAATGTGCCCAACCATTTCTGTCCCGCCCGGGATTCGAACCCGGAATTCTCGATTGTGTGTTGAGAACGAATCTGACTACTACGGGGACCCTATTAAGCATAGCCTTGTAAACGAGAGACTATTATGTGGCATTACACCCACCATCAGGAGTCATAGGTTACCTGTATATGGTTTTACACATTGCCAGGTTGTCTGAGGTTACCTGTAAGTGGCTTTACAACCTCTCCTCCCATCATGGGCTCATAGATCTCCTGTAGGTGGCCTTACACCCTCTGCCAGGGGGTCACTGCAAACATTATTGGTCATTGTGCTCATTGCAAGGCTTGCCCTTAGGTTGGGTCTAGCATAAAGAAGCACAAGGCTTCCTATCTAAGGCTGACTGTGGTTCTAGGTACTGTTGCTTTAATACAACCAGTGAGTAGTAGTCTGATTAGAGGAATTAGCACACCAAACTATGATGACTTCTGTAAGTGTTGTTAGTACCAGAAAGGAAAATATTATACTCCTAAGTCACACCTTCAGACTGAGGAGTACAATATTCCAGATCTAAGAAAATATTTTAAGTCGAAGTGAAGTTTAATAGTATGCTCAAAAACTGTTGAACAATGAATGACTTGATGAATATTGTCACAAATGAAGTGACGAGCAGTGCAAATGTTGATGACGGGCCTGTGATGAAATGTACATGAGGAGTAGCACTTCTAATGTGGTGAAAAGCTGAGCATAAACCCCTCTCATTATTCCAGCTATCAGTAAAAGCATAAACAACCTTAGTGTCAAGATACAATGAATGTAATTACACAAGCAACCAGTACACAAAGTGAATCATAAACACTATCATAAGAGTGCTAACAACCAAGTCATATGCACTTGTTACAAGCTGAAGCAATATTAAAAAATATTTTGGTCGCATAAAATTACTTTTCAGCAAGATTAATGGAGAAAAGAGAGGAAATGATCTGGTCTTGTGGTAGCTGGATGGTGATGGTGATGATGATGGTGGGTAATGGGAAAGCAGAGATGATGGTGGCCCCAGAGTCCCCCTTCTGCACACAGCACGTAACCTTCCTTACCTGTGACTTCAAGGGAGCAGACGAGGTATGCAAGATAGTGGTACTCTTCTGTTGGCATGTGAACGTACACGCATGTGTGTGTGTGTGTGTGTGTGTTATCCAAGTGTAAAAACAAGATGATAACTAAGCTTGTTGTCTCAGCTTGAAACTGCTGATGTGTTTGACCTTCACCTTTTCATGTAAATTGTTCTATCTACAACTATGTTGAGAGTGAGTGAGTGTCTGTGTGTGTAATTACCTAAGAGCAGTTACAGGATGAGAGCTATGCTTGTGATGTCCCATTTTCCCAGTACTTTTTGTCATGTAATGCTTTTGAAACTGATGGGTTTGGCCTCCTCCATAACCTCACTTAGCTTGTTCTAACAGTCTACCACTTGTAATCACATAACATCAATTCGTAGTAAAGTTTTAACCAGTATGACACAAAGCATTAAAGTGAGGCAAGGTCGAGGCTGAAGCTGACAAATATGCATAATAATAATAATAATAATAATAATAATAATATTTAGGCAAGAGTATATACATAAAAGATACATGAACAGTGGAGGATTCATAAATAACATAAATACAGTACTTAAAGCCACAGAACACAGCATTTCAGGCACCCAAATCCCATTTAGACAGTGTTAGAGAAGATTGCACAGCAAATGGAGAAGTAATTAATTATCAAAAGAAGGCACCAACCCGGAGCTGCTATGTAGCACTGTCAAATGTGTGAGATATTCAAAAGGTGCTAAATATCACTAAGGATGCCAATACGAGTACAAAAGGTCATAAGGTGAACAACATCAAAGGTATCAGATTCACCAAAGATTCTATTGAGGGACAGGTGACCGCGAGGGACAGTCGAGAAGCAAGACGCATGCACATCCTAGAAGTCAGGACATTCAACAAGGATATGAACGACCATAAGAGGGACAATGCAGTTTGGACAATAAGGAGCAGGGTGGCACTCCATTAAGTACCCATGAGTTAAACGGGTATTACCAATATGTAACCTTGCCAGAGCCATTTCCCACCACATATTACGTTGGTAGGAGGAAGGCCATGGGGACACGCTACCCTTAAGAGCACGCAGCTTGTTACCAGTAACAGAAGACCAGCAATCCTGCCAACGGGTCTAGACTGAGGAATGAATAACTGGGTAGAAGTCAAAATAAGTAACACCTTTGCGAGAAATGGGACAAGTAAGTAACAAATAATAAATAAATAAATGTTTATTTAGGTAAGGTACATACATACAAGAGATATTACAAAGATTTATGGATTTATAGATAGAGCTAGTACATACAATGCCTAAAGCCACTATTACGCAAAGCGTTTCGGGCAAGAAAAAGGTGAGGATGGCCTCCTTCGTGGCAGCATCCACACGCTTATTTAATTTAATTAAGGAAACGCCAATATGGCTGGGAACCTAGCAAAACTCAACTGTCTTAAATATGCTATTGATAAGAAACAGCAATATTGAATTTCGATGACCACAGGATTAAAGGACACCAGAGCCATAAGGGCACTGCGAGAGTCAACTACAACAACAAAGGAAGAATGGCAGAAGGAAAGAAGTACTGAATGATGACCAAGACAGACGGGTATCAAAGATCTACCCAGAGAGTTTATTATTTATTAGTCTTATTTAAAATTGAAAGCTATTTTTATGTAAACTTACCTATTTCTAAATGTACAAACATTTATGAATTAAGCTTTTGATTTTAATTTTGACTTGATTTAATTGAGGTGTCAAGGTGAAAGGAGGATAAGAAGGGTTCCTAGTAAAAGACAAAGCACAAGTTTTTATAGTAGAGACCTTAAAAGCCTGGTAGCCAAAGACAACTTGATTGCAATCTGGAACCAGTGTCGACTAGCATGCCACAGCGCCAAAACTGTGGTCTATTATAAATATGATTCTCCTTAGCGTTGGAAACAGCTGCAGCAATTATTTTCTCCACAGCATTGGATAAACCACCTTATTACTGAATTTTATTTAATTAAAAAATAATCTGCTGTGTTTCCTAACAAAGCAAAATACTGTACTGTAATTTCTCATTTGGTTTTCTTCAGACTGTAGTACTTGATGACGTGAAACCAGTGACAGGGAAAGAAGTCAATAGGATATTCGTGCACAATGTTCAAGAGTTGATAATTATAGGAAACGTGTGTGTTCATCTGGCCATTTACAACGTGGCCAGTGTAAACTTCAGCACTACCATCACCTGTCAACAACCTGATCTCTCGCTCAAGTTGGAGAACTCGGCAACAAACCTAGTACCTGGCTACATTGCCCACCTAGATCTAGTGGGGTCATCTGCCCAAAAATTGTCTGTCACAATGATCTTAAGTTCCTTTCTGTAATGAACTCAAATTTGGGAGTGCTAAATATTATTCGTCCTCTACATGATGTCACTGTTAAATTTGAAGATTCTGTGATTGATGTTCTAGCAGGGTTGAAATTACAAAGCAAGTCACAGTTATTAATGATAAATGTAACCATTAATACATTAGGCAAGAATAGCATACATCTGCTGGAAGCATCAGCAAATATATGGATTAGCAATGTTAGATCATCACTTGATCAAGCAATAACACTTGGTTCCAAATCCACCTTGTCTATAAAAGATGTTTATGGCAAAGTAACTTTTGCGGGATCACACGATATTAATGGTAAAATAGCATTAGTTGAACCACAGGATCAAAATAGCAAAGTGTCATCTAGAGGACACCGTGGAGTGTTACCACAACCCTCACACAATGATCACTCCCCTTATCGGCAGTGCAGTAACTACTCCCACCTCATGTGGTTCCTGCCCTCCCTGTTGGCTTTAGCAGAGGCATTCATTATTATTATCAACTGTACTAACTGGTTCCCCGATCTCAAGAGTAGACGCCATAGGCAGGGGGTGGAGGAGGGTGCTCGTGGCGTGGTTACTAACAATGGGGGAGGGGTAAGCTATCCTGACTCTGCTTGCTACTTCAACAGTGAGACAGCGGTTCCATTGCAAGGCAACATACGACAAAGAGTCAACGAAAAAAATGTTTAAGGCTGCTCTGGAGTGATGTTCTATGCTCATCCTATCACAATTATCATGTTCTCATAGTAGGTTACTTTACTTCATAATGAAAACTAACTATTGTCATATATGTCTGTTTAGTTTCATTACAGAATGTATGCACTTTCAAGGAAAGTGCAAAGATATTTGTATAAAAAACAGAAATCAATATAATATGCAAGATATAGATTATTTATATTTACTGTAAGTTAAAGATTCAAGAGCCTTCTTGTATTGTTGTTTGTGGCAGACAACAATTATTGCGCATGAAAAATTATTTGTATTGAAGAATTCCTTTTAGATACATATGTGTTTGATTTCATTTCTAACATGGAACAAAATTTCATTATGGTATATGCAAGATTGACAAATAAAAACATAATGCATGCAGCAACACACAATTTCATGATGGGGAAAAAAAAAAAAGAGTAGCAAATCAGCTGTGACAAGTCTGAACAAATTATTTAGCACTGTACAGTACTTATTAAATTCAAAGTTAATCTAAATAAGTCTCAACACACTATAAGTGAACAAATACCTTCACGTCAAAAATTGTATACAGTATTACTTTTTTCTGAATAATTTCTTTAACAGAGATTATGTTAGTAATAAATATAATACAATTGCCTGACGTTTTGGTTCACCCTCTACCATGTTAGCTATGATCTGCACTTCTCGGTTTCCAGAATACAAGTTAATCTAGTAATTCACCTCAATATTAATTAATAAAATTAACCTGATTAGTGTTTAAAATAAACATGTTATAAATAGAAAAATAACCTGAGTAATGATTAGAGAAACTAATTAATGAGTAGTTTAATCCTGTTTAATGAATACAACTAACTTTGCATCATGAGTCAATGTTACTATAGTAAATTGTCAGTCAAGCAAGACAGTAGCTGTTATTTATCAAAGTTCTCTATCAAATTTATGCTATTCTGTGCTACACTAAGCCTACCACTGGAAGTGGGTTATAATACCAGCACAGACCTACTTGATTTAAACAATTTTCCACTTATCAAAAGTTAAAAACAATTATAATGCTGAAAATATATCTTGAAAAATAGTTCTGGTCAAGAAATAATGCTGGAAATATCCTCCAATACTTTAAAATATGTTTCTAAAGTTAATTCCAAACCTTGCCAACAGAAAATGCTAGAACCAATTTCAATAAACAGAATTGATCCTTTGAACAGCCCAGGTATGAAGGTAACCTAAGAATGTTCTTGAGCATATTAATGACAGTGAAATACCCAGTGTACACATAACACTGCAGAGAAACACTAAGACAAGAGTACATTTTAACAGTAGATGACTTTTTGCCTGTAAGTGCAAAACTTTTCTGTGTTCAATAAAGATTTGATCTGATCTGCCGTTACAGATGAAAAGTCTTACAATACACAGAAACTGAACTTAGGATCATTTAATTGTGAGCCATCTGCATTACCCAGTGAATTTTAGTTATCTGCATGTTTTTTGTTTGCTTTTGCATGGAATTGATATCTTTTGGTGTACTGGTATTTAGCATCGTTCCCAGATTACAAAGCATTGGCAGCGACTGCTTTTTGCCTTGACAGAGCTTGTTGGGATTTCATTTTATCCTTTTTTTCCTGGTTTGGCTTCTCCCCATTCTGATCAAGCTTTAGAAATTTACTAGCTGGGGGACCCTTGTGATTCCTTGGTGGCCAGCTCAACCATGGTGTCTTGGCCTGGGTCATTGTCTGAACCCATTCAGTTTACAAGGTTCCCACCTTTCACAATGGATCGGGACAATGTGTTTTAATTTATGTCTTGCCTCAAGTAGATATATTGTCTTTGTGTTTAAGTTGCATGATTGATTGTTCTAAAATTTAAAATGGTCACAGAACATAAGAAGCTCTGCCAGAATTCATGCAGCAAGCCAGCTGGACTAATTAGGTAGATTTAGAGTTGCCAGACTTGCCATAAATATGAAAAGGGACCACCTGACTTCAATAAACTGAAGCACCAAGGCAAAATTTTCAATAAATATTGCATAGGCTTTGGAAAAGATATTTTCCTTGACACAATTGACTTTAAGAATAAGTGAGGATGCAAGGACACAAATATGTTATCAAAAAGTAATTTATGCAATACCGAAGATGCCAGACTGTGCCACAAGGGGCAAGTTAGTGTCTTTGCCAGAATACACCATTTAATCACCAAAACATGTACTTTCTTGCATATATATATATATATATATATATAAAATAAATATGAGTCGATCTTCATGACAATCCTTAAGTAGTTTGCCTTTGACAAAAGTATTGGTAAGGCAAAGTTATTATGAGGAAGAAGCACTAAGCACCTAGAAAAATATGTGATGAAAATGGTTTGGGATATGAGGATAGTGTGAAGGAACAGTGCCAAACCTCTTGGTGATCAAATGCTGACCCCTACAAGAAGCTGGGTCATCACACGAGTGATCAGTTTCAGTCAATGGGCAACAAAGCTATAGGTGGGAATGACGATTTTCTTTGTACTGGAGAATAACTGTTTTTTCGTAATTGTCATAGAAGTCTTATTGATATACAAGAGTAAGTAAGTCTGTCAGCCTGTTCCTGATACTAGAGTTCAGTAACAAGCATGACAAAGTTGATTTCAATGTGATATTAGAGCCTGCAGAATGCAGGTTAAAATGCAACTTTGAATCATCTATAAGAGCAGCTTCACAAGTGGTGCAAATACAAATATTGAGTCTACGTTGCATACTAACACACACATCAAAAGTTACTTTGTCTGATTTCATATACTGATAATTGGGTTAATAACAATGATGTTACCAATACTGTATATGGTTATGTTTTGACACACGACATTTAAGGGAGTAGTTGTCACAGATATGATCACGCTTGGTGACACACAGGATGTCACCACCACAGTAATGGTAGAAGTAGAAGTGGGATGATCATCAAAATGGTCACGGGACAGTGCTGTCAATATTCAGAGGTACAGTATTGAGCAGACAGCCGATGGAAGAGTGTCCACAGGGATAGTCAGAGGCACAAAGGTTGAGGTCCACCACAGAAGCAGCAACCAGACCACAAGCAAGCTCCTCCCAATACAAAGGAGAAGCAGAACTTCTGGAGGGTGATGAGCCATGGATACCCAGCAGATTAGTTTCAGAGCGTGGTGATGGAGAGTTTTACATAAAACAACAAAATAAGAATTTCACTACCCCCTACATTCCCATCAACTATAGAGCCCAATATGGGGATCAGAGACAAAACAAGCACCCCAAGGAAGTGTATTCATGGGTCATCATCAACAAATCTAATGGCACACCAGGGACCAATACAGGTGCTGACCCCTGCAGCTCGACTATAGCCCAGCTGACGTTAAAATGTCTTCTACTCAAACCCCCTTCCCCCCCCCCTCCCTATCAGGAGTTGGATGGGACCTCCCAAGGTTGTGATTTTTGTCTCCTTCCTCACCTTAAGTCAGAAGAGGAGCATCATAAGTCATTTAATGACTCCTCAGATCATCAAGACACTCAAGTGCCCAATGCCATTTTAAAGCACCAGTCATGAAGGGAGTATTTATCAGTAGAGCCTTCCTAAAATTTTCATATATAAACGACTTTCAAAGCTTGTCCAATTTATTAAATTAAAACATGACTAGTTATTATCCAAACTTTAATAAGCTTGATTTTTTTTTTATGTAAAACTGTCAAGGCTGAAGGCATTGGTATTGAGAAAAGTAATATCACTGTGAAATATGCCTCTAATAATTCATGCATTTTAGGATTACTGTTTTATTATTTGAGTTCTACAAAGCCATTGACTATTGTTATTTGAAAATTATGAATATCTTGCATCTATGAATTGTCAAACATGTGATAATCTTATAAAAACAAAAACTAAACTTTGCAGAGTTGTCTATGTAAAATGTGATATTTAAAAGTGATTTTCATGATATAAAGGATAAATAGGTCAGGATAATTTGCACATCTTGTAAATAATAAAGTTTGAAGTGAACTAATATTGAGGTCATTGGAATATACTGAACTGCATTTAAAACAAAAAATCATGGCACGATTTAAAAAGAGTACTGTACTTGTGCACTGGAATATATGGTACTGTAATACTGTACAGTACTGTATATTGTTTCCCATAGTCAGGGGACCAGAAGCCTGTTAGGCTTATCAAGGTCTTCCGAGGCCAACTACTGACCTCGCCCAATATGTAACACACAACTGCATATGGTTAACACATATAACAGTTATGCACAACTGCATAACACCCAGGTTTGTATTTACTGCTATGTGAACAGAGGAATTAGGCAAGAGAAAATGTGCCCGAATATCTATGTCGCGCTGTGGGAATCAAGCCTGGGACCATTTTGTTATGACCTGACTGGTAGTGACCACTGCACTACCCCATGAAAGTAGGAAATGGAGTAATGACAGGCTTATTACAGGTATGTACAGTACAGTATTACATTACAAAATGATCCACAGAATTTTTTTTATGGCATATTCTAATACGAATGAATTTTCCTAACAACTATACAACCAAAATAATTATGAACATGTTGAAAATTTCATCAGTGAATTAAAAAATAAAAGGCTATCTGCAACACTGCCACCATGGAGAAGATATGCATACTGTATAATGATTCCCATAGTTAGGGACAGGAAGCCTAAGAATATATATACTTTAGGCTTGTATCGAGCCTAAAGTATTGTACCCCATTCCCCAGATAAAACTACTGACCCTTCCCAGGTTGCAACCCACACACAACAGTTGCACAATTCCTGGTACCTATTTAACGTTAAGTGAACAGAATCATTAGGCAAAAGGAAACATGCCCAACCATTTTTGTCTTGCCTAGGAATCAAACCCAGGATCCTCTCGATATTAACTCAAGCCACATTTTGAAAATGTAACATAGTGGTCGGTGCATTTAGTTCACAATCGAAAGATCCCAGGTTCCACCCGGTTTCATTCCCATGCATCACGGAGACATTTGGGAACATTTCCATTCACCCGATACTGCCGTTCATCTATCAATAAATACATACTGTACTTTAGAGTTAAGCAACTGTTGTGGAGTGGATCCTGAAAAAGAGCAGTCATTGGCCTAGGGGAACTTAGATAAGTCTAACAAGCTTTGTTTCCCCAACAATGGAAAACCAAGCCACAAGGAGCACAAAAGCAAAAATGGTAAATGCACATTCTCAAATATAATACTGTACTACATTACTCTAAACATCACATCCTAATATAAATAATTATTAACAGTTATATTTGCTCCTTATTTCAAAATACTGTGTTCTCATATCTTTAAGATAAAATTTGATCTATCCTCACAACATAGTAAAAGTAAGATGACAGACTAACATTCTTAGCAGTTTAATACATTTTACTCCTAAATATTTAGTATATGCAAAACTGTACTTTAAGTTTATGCATTTTTGTAAGTAGTCTTGCACTGTCTTCAAGGGGTTGCATCGTATATAGTTAAGACTACATAATATGAAGTCGGACAGGAGAAGTTAGATTACACAGTATGAATTTAGGACAGGTGATATTAGACTACATATCTTAAATGTGGACAGATATTCTCATTGGTATATTTACACTTAATTTACGTGTATTTTAAAAACGGAAATTGGTTCAGGTGTAGATTTGGACATTAAAATGAAGGGAATAAAATACAGTTTCATATGAACAAATCATATGGCGCATCTGGGATTATGCATATGAACAAATCATATGGCGCGTCTGGGATTACGTAGGTTTGACGTAGGTTCGAACCCTAATCACGGCCCTTGTGGATTTGTTCATTTGATGCATCACGCTATTGTGATTTCTGTGAGTACAGTTTCATACATATGTACTAAAATCTAAGAAGGTGAATTCTTGATAAAAAGTAAAATCTTTGCTAAATACATAAAATTGCATACTAGAGAGCAATTTTATACTAGCATATTTAATACATATTTAATGTGTGTCTAGTGGGGATGACCTGTAAAATTAGACATCACTGTATTACATCATCTAAAGTACATAATCTCACTTCAACATAATATGAAAGCCCAACTATAGTATATGAAAAAAATACAAATAAAACCTAATAATTTGACACCTACACTTATGCACCTGCTAAAAAAGAAGTCCTGTGTAGGACTTAAAATATTAATCTTTATACTCATACTGTACTGTGGATTTTTTCTGGCTTCACCATATATTACACGCATACAATTAACCATAAATGTTTGTGTAATCATCAATCTCGTCTAATGGCCAATCTGTGACTTTTGGACAAATAATCCTGTTTGAATATATCTCATGTAAAGGGAAAATGCTTCATTTTCAAGGCGTGTGAAAAAAATGCAAAATCCCATACAGTATATTAAAAATATTGAACAAGTGAGCATAGAAAGTCTAGAATTCAACAAATTAATGTTTTTTCTGTGTTCCTGACTGCCTGCTTATCTTTGTTTCTTTATTATCATATTCTTTTACATTCTAACAATGCTTTCAATAATTCTAAAATAGAACTTTTCAATAAAAAATTTGTTTATTCAGTTAAGGTTATCATCACTTGACTTCATTGATTTATATGGAAAATTATGTTCCTGGACATTAATATCTACAAATGCATTGCAATATTAATCTACAATATCTGAGATTACATGATTACAGGTCACATGAACGTGACCTGTGTCATGTCACATTCATTTCAGTCAAATACTCTCCTGAGAAATGGTCGCTATGTTTAATTCTCTAATCTGAATGCATCAGGTTCTGCCTTAATACCTTATACCAATGTTACAAAAATATAGAGCCTCTAAGAGTTTTCTCGAGTGACTCAATTATTGCAGTATTTAAACATTTATCTTTCAAAGCACAGAAGAGTGAATGGCTTGCCATGTGCACTCATAGTCACAACTTCCTAACATGAACACAATCTAACACAACATGAAATAAGTCTGAGCTTCAAAGATATTGCTCATCTAGCAAAATTATTACCTGTGCTTCTTTTGTGATTGGTTTTTAAAGTTGATCTATTCCTCCTGCCTGATCCAGGGCAAGAATTATCTGGTGAAAACAATGAACAGCTTAACTGATATAATAGTTATCACCAGATAAGCCTGAGTATATCTATTCTAAATGAATTTCTTATATTTTTATAGTAATAATGAAACAACTAGAAAGAGTTTTCTTAATGCTGTATAATACTGCACTTGTAAATATTTAGGAAAGTGTGACGACCAGAGTGCCTTGGCTCATGTTACTTAGCTTGTGTAACATTGTAAGACTTTCACAACACTGTACTGTACTGCATGTACTTTGCTTTTCCTTATTTTGTTTAATTCAATAATACTGAAATGGTTAGGGTTGTATTAATGCTGTAGAGAAATTGTAAGGAACATTTGTGTGTTACGAAGGCGCCAACAGACTGTCCACCACCACCTCCATCAACATTACCATGCGCCTCAACTCGTGCTACCTGGGTCTACCTTTTGTATTTCTTCTAATTTATATTATATTTGTATTAATACTGTATAGTTAAAAATGGTTTGACTCCTTTATATTATGTAGAACAAAGGTATTTTAAGCTAATTTATACATATTTTTATTGTTTGGTGAAATGCTGAGTATTGATAAAAAAAAATTATACAAATAATTAAGCGTATATTTAGCAATCGCACAACTTTTATTTCCTTAAAATAAACTGAAACTGTCAATTAACATAAAACTGTAAATATAACAATACAGATTTTTAAGCTTTCAATATAAAACTTTCGTACCATTGCACTAAATAATCAATTAGTGGATAATACACATTTTTACAGTAATAAAAAGGCACATTTTAAAAGGCACTATGATTAATTGAATTAAAATGACTGCAGTTAATCTAGTTAAAAAATCACAGCATAGTACAGTACTTATCAACTAAGTTAAATAGCCTAACTATATATATTTTCTGTTGAACTTCTAATGGGTTATTATAAAGAGTAAGAGAAGAAATGACAGCATCATAAGAAAATACACAGTGATGAACTGACTACCACATATTTAATAGCATTCTTGTAATGAATTAATGCATATGATTAAGTACAGTACTTTGTATACTGTAGGTAAAACTTTTAAAAAATAAATTTTAAAACAACATCTATACAGTCACGCAAGTTCATTCATAACCATAATCACATACTAAATTGCTGTACTTGTCTTCAGGTTTGTGGAGATCCATTTAAAAGAGTTCATCAAATATGGATTTTTGAGTGTTTGCTAACAGAGCAGAATTACTTGTTCCTCCATTTTTTTGAGAGTCCCTCTGTGACCTTACACTTGAGTTTAATGTTTCTGATGTTTTGCCTTTGTTGGCTTTTGAGTTTTTTATGGAACGTGCACCATTCTGATTGGAAACAGATGTCTTGCTTGGTATAGTTCGTTTCATACTCGTGGTGCTTGAGGGATACAGCTCTGCTTCTAAGCTATCATCAAACAAATCCTGTGAGTCCACATTAGTCACCTTAGTGTTGCCTGCTGAATGCACATCCCGTATGGTCTGCTGTTTCTGTTTACGTGGTGAGAGACGGGTCCGATTTTCATCGTCTGTATCCATGTCCTGGTCATCAGGATCATCTATATCAGTGTCAGAATTGTAACAGTCACTGTCACTTTTCTCGCATCTAGCTTTCTTGGATGGTTGAGACGGCCCTGGGTTCTCAGTAGACCTAACAAGGCCTTCTGGTCTACCTACTGGATTTATGGAGAGTAATATGGCTCAAAGGTCAAGAAATAAACTGCAAACTTAAAATTAAACATATATATAATAAATTGTGATAGATTGAGTTTTAAATGAAGCTCATATATTAGCATTATTCAAAAAAATTATTTGTTCTTAAAAGCTATAAGTATATATATATATTCCAATACAGTATTTCAAAAGTCAGGCATATCCTATGCATATTTTATTTGGAGATGAAATTTTGCCTAAGGGGAATTTACGATGCCATTATCCAATGTTCCCAGATTTGTTGTGGCGTCGGTGCTGCCATCTGGTGGCATTCGAGGAGTTAAATGACATACCTTTGTGACATTATATTGTCCTTGAGTAAAATTGTATTCAATTTAGAATGTGAATTATTATGAGAATAGGTTTCACTATTTTTTATATACTGTAATAAAATGTTCTTATAATTAGAAAAAGATGGAACTTTTATGGAACTTTGACCTCACTTTTGTCATTGCATCATATGAAGTGCGAGAGCCAATGGCGAAAGGTGAAATCATATCTAGTTGGTAAAGCTAGCTAGCACTGTACACTGCACTGTGGTGCAGTGTACAGTGCTGAAATTTTGACCAATAAGCATAGCCTGTACTCAGCTAATTGTGCTTGCGGGGGGTTGAGCTTTGGCTCTTTGGTCCCGCCTCTCAACCGTCCATCAACTGATGTACAGATTCCTGAGCCTACTGGGCTCTGTCATATCTACATTTTGAAAATGTATATGGAGTCAGCCTCCACCACATCACTTCCTAGTGCATTCCATTTACTAACTACTCTGACACTGAAAAAGTTCTTTCTAATGTCTCTGTGGCTCATTTGGGTACTCAGCTTCCACCTATGTCCCCTTGTGCGTGTACCACCCGTGTTCCATCCTTGTTGACCCTGTCAATTCCCAGGAGAATTTTATATGTGGTAATCATGTCTCCTCTAGCTCTTCTGTCTTCCAGAGACGTGAGGTGCAGTTCACGCAGTCTGTTCCCATAAATCATGCTTCTCAGTTCTGGGACTAGCCTAGTGGCATACCTCTGAACTTTTTCCAGCTTTGTCTTGTGCTTGACTAGATACGGGCTCGATGCTGGGGCTGCATGCTCCAGGATTGGCCTTATATATGTGGTATACAAGGTTCTGAAGGATTCCTTACACAAGTTTCTGAAAGCAGTTCTCATGTTAGCCAGTCCTGCATAGGCCTCTGATGTTATTCTTTTGATGTGGGCTTCAGGAGACAGGTTTGGCATGATATCAACTTCTAGATCTTTCTCTCTGTCTGTTTCACGAAGGACTTCCTCTCCCATTCGGTATCTAGTGGCTGGTCTCCTATTTCCTCCTCCTAGTTTCATTACCTTACATTTACTTGAGTTGAACTTTAGTAGCCATTTCTTGGACCATTCCTTCAATTTGTCTAGGTCATCTTGTAGCCTCATACTATCCTCCTGTCTTGATCCTCCTCATAATTTTTGCATCATCAGCAAACATCGAGAGGAACGAGTCAATTCCTTCTGGGAGATCATTTACGTATATCAGAAACGGTATAGGACCAAGGACTGATCCTTATGGGACTTCACTGGTGACTCTCCACCACTTCGAGACCTCACCCCTCACAGTGACTCGCTGTGACCTGTTGCTTAGGTACTCCCTTATCCAGTGGAGTACCTTCCCTTTCACTCCTGCCTGCATCTCCAGTTTGTGCACTAGTCTCTTATGTGGTACTGTGTCAAAAGCTTTCTGGCAGTCCAGAAATATGCAGTCTGCCCACCCCTCTCTCTCTTGAGTAATTTTTGTTGCCTGGTCATAAAACTCATTTAAACCTGTTAGGTATGATTTGCCATCTCTGATCCCATGCTGATGTTGTATTATGAAGTTCTTTTGCTCCAGATGTTCTACTAGCTTTTTTCGCATGTCTCAACTTGAGAAGCTTGAGAGGCTCAGGAATCTGTACACCAGTAGATTGATGGTTGAAAGGCAGGGCCAAAGAGCCAAAACTCAACCCCTGCAAACACAACAGGTGGTGAGTACAAAGGAACCCACACAGAGGCCCAGTCAATTGAAAGGGAAGCATCTCGAAAGCCATTAGGCTGGAGAACAGGGCCGTGAACAAAAGCCCGCCAGAGGACAAGGGCCTCAACATCAGAGGCCCGAAACTGTTCAACACGCTTCCACTACACATAAGGGGCATAACTGACTGACCCCTCACAGTGTTCAAGAGAGAACTTGACAAACGCCTTCAAAGGATACCTGATCAATCAGGCTGTGACTCATACGTCAGGCTGTGAGCAGCCGCGTCTTAACAGCCTGGTTGACCAGTCCAGCAACGAGGAAGCCTGGTCGACGACCGGGCCCCGGGGTTGCTAATTCCTGAAAACACCTCAAGGTAACCTCAAGGTAGGACAGCTGAATGAATAGAAACAGAAATCAATGATTAGTCAACAGAAATCCAATTGAGAGGAGCAGCAACAACAACCCGACCAAGGGCAATGGGTAGGAGCCAAGAGAGACCATCCATACTAATGCAAGATACGCCCTGCATGGCAGTAAAAAAAATCACTGGAGCAGGTGAAGTGGAAGCATGGAGTATGGAGGAAGACGCAGAAGCTGCAGAGCAAGCCACACCAAATCCTTCAAGTGCCCAACAAGGAGGAACCAAGCAATCACCCGGAAATGTCTGAGGAACACAGCGCACAAAAACCCCACATCAGAGGCAAGACAAACAAGCGAGCATATGGGAAGGACCCACAAGCCAGCAAAGAGCCAACAAAGCCCAGCAACAAAACCTGAGTGTCCATCAGCCAAAACAGAGAACTGAGACAGAATATTAAATTTCTTAAATAACAGCTTAAAAGTTATATACAGTACACTGTACATATGAAAAATAAATGAGACTAACCTGAGCTACTTGGATGACTGGATTTTAGTTGCTGTATCCTGAGTTTCTTGGCATTAATGATGGCTGCACACTTACCATAAATTTCCTTCTCAAATTCCTCTTTTGCTATCACACTTCTTGCTGCCAAATCCATGGCATTATTTAATTCTGAAAACAGAATGCAAAATTTGGAGGTAAATTTGAAGATCAGTGTTTTTCATTAACTTACGATGCCATACGAAAAAAAAATGCCTCCTTCAAGTGGGGTCTCTCAGTGGCTCTCTGACCTTCCCACTTGGAATCCTACAAACCTTGGGTATCTAATAAATCAAGTGGGCCTACCAGAGAACAGGATCAGAATCTGGCCCCCTCAATAGAAGTACCGTACAATATAGGGAAGTCTATGGATACAAGATCACCATAGTAGCAATGGAAAGATCACTAGCAAGGTAGAATTTGCCACTGGTATACATGGATGATATTGTGTAAACAATCCTGTTATGTTAATAATAGATAATATGAAATGGCTAACTTAAGTTGTATTAAAAAAGCCTAATAATTACAATATAGTAATTTACAAATTTACATACTTTTAGATTTTTCTTCCACTTCAGTGGTAAGTTTTTGAATATATTTTGAATTAGTTTCCAGATCACACAGAGTTCCTTCTAGTGCTTCACTGACTGCATCCTCATATGGCACCTGTATAACATGAAACAGGTAAAAAAAGAATGTAATTTTATAACTATTACTGTTAAAGGTATCTATTATGATAAGAGATGGATTTTGAAATACTGTAGGCATGATGTTTTGGAGCATAATATTTATTGATATGGAAAAAGAATATCACAAAGAAGGTAATTCATCATTCTTATACAGTACATGGGAAGGATAAAACCTATTTGTAGTATTCTAATTCCCAAAATAGTGTACGTTATAGGTAGCATGGTTCTGTCCTAAGATTACAACAAAGTCAAATTGTCATCACTAGCACTTTATTGCTTCCATTGAAGAAAAATCTTGAAATGTAAACAAAATAGAGCATGGTAAAGGCTTTGTAAGTAATGAGAACAAACATTATAGAAGTCTCAAATAAAACAGAAATGGGCATACCTTCTCAAGTTTAAATTTTCCTCTTTTTCCATACACTTCCTGTTTGGGAAAATATTGCTTCCAGACTAAATATTCTTCCTGAACCTCAAATATATCCTCTTTGCTCTCCTTTTGTTCATCAGTAGTCTTGTGGAAGTGTACAACAGCTTTATTCAGTTGTGACAAATACTCCTGAGGAGTCTTTTTAAGAATGTGACTCCACTTGACTACTGAGCTGTCTCCTGGAGAGAGCTGAAACAAATTATTATTGTAAGGAGCAAAGTATGTGATTAACTAAATTACCTTATGGACAACACTGAGTATTGACAGGAATAATGAAATTAAAATATAATTAGAGCTTGTCGCAACCTTTTTCATATGTTATTCTGCTACTCCCAGAAGTACAGTACTGTATATTTATCTACTACACATTCTTGGTATCAATGGGCAGACAGGAGACGGCAGGAGAAAAATCCACAGGGACTATACCATCCAAACAGGACATTTTAGTTGATGGGGGTCATTAGATTTAAATCCATTCCAGCCAGAATAATAGTTACCCATGAGGTCTATACACAAGCTAAAGCCTCACTGAGCTCAATTAATATCACTGATGAGGCCACTTATAGGAAGTACTCATTAACCTAACAACAAGTCACAATAAATTAATTCACTGTGTCGGGGGACAGGAAGCAGAGTATATTCATACACGTTCGGCTTTTATCAAGGTCTCCCCCCACCCTCAATGTCGAATTACCGACCTCACCCAGGATGTAACTCCACAACAAGCTGACTAACTCCAGAGTACCTACTCACTACTAGGTGAACAGTGGCATTATGTGAAAGGAAATGTGCCCAACCATTTCTGTTCCACCCGGAATTCGAGCCCAGAATTCTCGATTGTGTGTCGAGAATGAACCCGACTGTAATACAGGGACCCTATGTTTGTGCAAGTGTTTGCACAAGAGGTGCAAATGTTTGCACATCTCCACCCTTAATTGGTGGCAGCAACACAACCTAGCAAATTTATGTACTAACACAAATATGGGAATAAAAGAGCAGAATGGAAAGGGAATGTGTGGGAGATGAATAATAACTTGCTCAGAGGGGTGCTTTTCATAAGTTCAAAGTATATTTTCCGAGCTTAATTATTCTGTTCTATAGAAACAGAAAGAATAAAAAATTTCACACTACAGTTTGGAGGAAGTGATAAAAGTTCCCTACTGGTAACTGCTTATGGTCACAGTACCATTATAAAGGAGGCTGGTAAATTGTGTGTATATTTTGTACAATGAAGTCTCCATTTACCTACCCAACATTCAAAATAAGAATTATGCTCTAACATACAGTTTTCAAGTAATCTCGCAATAAGTGCTAAGTATTTCCCACTTTGCATGCTTTACACTCGAGTAAAGGTAGATCTTTCCAAAAGCACTTCTTGACTAACCACAGCATTATACTGTAGATGGTCTCTACAGAGTTATAGTAGCACTGTCAAAATTGTTCCAAGGCTTTATGTGGTCTTTCCTGCTTATAACTGGATTTCCAAGCAAATCGTGCCAATTCATCAATAATGCTAGATCTAATATAAAGATTATCCTTCCTAGAGCATGAATTACCGTGTAAATAAAATCTGTAACCCCTTGAACTTAGCACTTTATGTTTCCACTGATCAAAAGTCAGCAGAAGTTTACAGTACATATGTATTAATATATGAAAATTTGTGACCAATATTGTGTTTTATGAGAATAATAAGGGAAAACAATATTTTGATTGTCAAGATAAATATGTTGACAGTATAAAAAAAGAATTTGTGAATTTATTCCTCTCAGGCACATGTAGAATCATTGAAGATTAGGCTGACAGATCAGAAGATACCTAAGAAGCAAAACACAGTCCTGTATTAGGTGCAACCTAATGTATCCAGAGACCAGCATAGAACATTAACCCTCTTAAAATCCTCTGAGAAACTCACATCAAAAAGGGTACCTTGTCACTCTTCATATAAAAAATCCAGATCTTAACTCTCACTATTCTTATGACATGCTCTTAAAACAGGGGTGGCAGATGCTGGCTTCCACGCATGGCTGGAGAGATGGTGTCCGATATATTCAAAAGTCTGAAACATATTTCCAACAACCCCCCATAATCATTGCTCTACCATACAACTGATTATTTGTGAGCATTAACCATATTACTGTATTTTCATATATACTTCATTCCCCACCCTTATAAAAAAATAAACATGTGATTGTAGTCATATTGGATACAGATCTCTGGGGTTGCGGCATTGCTTGAATACAATAAAAAGAACTATTGCTGGCCTGCTCTTATAATGTATATCACTCTAATTTATACTGCATCCAAATGGTGTAGACCAATATATATTTGCAACGCTGTACTTAGATTATGTATAATCCTCAAGTTATTCCTGAAAAAGTGCCAAATATTTTCAAATATAGTCCATTAAAAAATGCATGAATAACACATCTGACGAACAGTTAAGTAAACTTTACGAATGCATTCTACATTATCACTTACTCTTATGATAAATTAATTTCAGATTAAATATTTCATTTTACTTTACCTTCAGTGTGAAAGAATTATTCTTCTCCACTACAATAATCTTTATTTCATTTTCGTTTCCTGCAGTGTCGTGAGCTCTAGTGTACATATACGAGGTGGTGCCATCCTGGACAAGTTTCCTCAGACCCATGCTGATGCCTTGCACGACAATTTAAAATACAATTTAAAATACAATATAAAAATCTTTCCCAAGGCGTATATTGCATAGGTGACAGCTACACCATCTTCCAGCTATATTTCTCAAGTCTCTGTTCATGTTTTCACACACCTTAATTATCACAAGTAATGCTCAAAGGCTTACTGACTAAAGTTTTGGGCAGGCTTAGGGTGTCTTCTCGGGATAACAGCAGGCGACACTGAATAAGTGGAGGACTACCCACGGCCTCTTACTGATGGGACGTGTTACGATGGTGTTATCGAGACGGTCGCTTAGTCTCCGACCTTAGTATTTACGTTTTCTTTTATGGTCGTCATATAATAATGTATAGGAACGCAAGAATAATTTAATTCTTATTAAAAAATTAATAAGGAAATAATAAGAATAAGAGAATGTGTAGATCTAGCCCTTCTTAGTGCCTAGATTTAGCCCTTCTGCATGGGCGAATAGCTATTGACATGTACTTCGGACCTAATGGTATGATGTACTTTGAGCTTTGTAATTACTACATACACTCAGGATTATTGGAGATATTCTTTTGCTGTACCCAGATTTTGCTAATAGAGGCTAATAGATCAGCCTTACATTTTATGTTCTCACCTGATTTTTAGTCATACTGTAGTTGATTTGTTTTTGTATTGAGGCTGGTATTTTCTCCCCTGCTTCCATGTATGACTAACCATCCTGCGAGATACTGAATAAGTTAAACATATTATATATCTTGAATAAGTTTAATATATATATATATATATATATATATATATATATATATATATATATATATATATATATTAACTTATTCAAGATATATAATATGTTTAACTTATTCAGTATCTATAATATATTTAGCTTATTCAATAAATATAATATATTTAACTTATTCAATATACATAATATATCGAATTAAATATAATTCAATATATTATAATTATACATTCAACGTCGATATGGTTGGACCATATCGACATATACATTATTATAAAGTCGTGTGATTTTATTATTGTCACATTGAAAATGGGGTCGCCACTATCTTCATTTTCAGATGAGTGGGCATTGTGTCTAATTTTCAGCCACGTTATTGCAACTTACTATCTTAAAACTATTTGCGGTAATTTATAACATAACACTATTTAATTGTGTTATTGTTTAGCCATCGCCTGTGATTGCATTGTTGGTTTAGTTATCTAATGTTTTCCATGAAAACGTCTCTGTACATTAATTGAAAATTTGGTTTCCCACAGGTACAATACACACATTGCTTTCCCCCTTCCTTGTTGTCATTGTGGCCCTAGTGGATGGTCTTTCCTATTCCTTTTGTTTTGGTCTTTGTCTATTCCTTGTTGTCAGTGTGGCCATTGTGGATGGTCTTTCCCCTTCCTTGTTGTCATTGTGGCCCTAGTGGATGGTCTTTCTCCTTCCTTGTCATTGTGGCCCTAGTGGATGGTCTTTCTCCTTCCTTGTCATTGTGGCCCTAGTAGATGGTCTTTCTGCTTCCTTGTCATTGTGGCCCCAGTGGATGATCTTTCTCCTTCCTTGTCATTGTGACCCTAGTGGATGGTCTTTCACCTTCCTTGTCATTGTGGCCCTAGTGGATGGTCTTTCCCCTTCCTTGTTGTCATTGTGGCCCTAGTGGATGGTCTTTCCCCTTCCTTGTTGTCATTGTGGCCCTAGTGGATGGTCTTTCCCCTTTCCTTGTTGTCATTGTGGCCCTAGTGGATGGTCTTTCCCCTTCCTTGTCATTGTGGCTCTAGTGGATGATCTTTCCCCTTCCTTGTTATTGCGGCCCTAGTGGATGGTCTTTCTCCTTCCTTGTTGTCATTGTGGCTCTATTGGATGGTCTTTCTCCTTCCTTGTTGTCACTCTGGCCGTAGTGGATGGTCTATCCCCTTCCCTGTTGTCATTGTGGTCGTAGTGGATGGTCTTCCTCTTTCACTGCTGTCATTGTGACTTATAGTGGATGATCTTTCCCTCTTCAGTGCTGTCATTGTGATCGTAGCGAATGGTTTGCGAAATAATGAAAAGTTTTCTTAAGTTATGTTATTGATTACTGTTAACTATTTCAAGATACAGTTGCTCCAATAATAACAAATTTATTAAGGCTATTAATTGGGTAAATATTTTTCAACATCCTGTAAAATCAATTCTGGCCAGTAATTCTCGGGAAGCCAATGTGGGAACATCCAGGTGTTCGCAAGTTTTATCTTCTCGGTGTATAAGAGTTAGGCAACTGACACTGGTGCGGGTTGAAGAGAGCAGCCCTTATACACTGCTATAGTCATATCACCTCAGGGAGGGAGAGAGAACAGTGCCTAACACGGGACGGGATACGAGGAGCACAACACTCTCCCATACGAGTCACAGGAATTCGAAACATTCTTGAAAGTGTCGACGAGAAGGGGAAGCATCCACTTTTCGTAGTCCAACTAGAGATTCATCAGGCTACAAATTTTACAATTTCATGACTGACATGATTCTGTTCACTGTCTTCTTACTCCTGGGTAAGTTGCTTATTGAATAGTGCTCAATATAAGTTGAGGAGATATAATCTACAGTATAGAGTGAAATGCACAGTGCTATACTTGAAGAGGAGCCATTGTTAACAGTTTTGTTTTCTATTTCTCGCCTCACAGCTGCTACTAGTGGCTTATCATGGTCAGCTGAGGCAGAGATCTTAACCAGTGCTCCAGCTGACACTCACATCCATGTCAGACCTAAACTTGGTGAGTTAATCATTATTACCATCTAGCACTTTTTACTACTGATATTATGGTGTTCATAAAGACCCCATTAAGTATATATTCATGTATGTGTCTAATAGCCTATTCATTTTGAAGCCATGCTGGACCATGCAGTGGCTATCTCCAAGATGCATACATAATTTTTATCATGTAGTGTTTTATTGTAAAGTAAAGTAAGTAAATTTTATTCAGGAAAGTACATACATAATTGATTGTAGTCCAAAACCATGAAAAGGTATTTTCTCTATTATGAACTAAACTAAACTCTATTATACATTAATAATTAATGCATGAGAAAATCATTAGGAGCATTGAGGAGGATTTGAACGTATGCTCTGGGTACTCTCAAGTATTTTCTCATTGACACATCACATTAATGTGATTTGTTTGTGCATTAATAAATATTATGATTTTGTGTATAAATTGGACTAGGGAGGGATGGGTTAGGTATTTAAAGTAAATGCGTGAAACCTTAAAGATAAAGTTAGATTTGAAGATAAAGAGTGATGTGATTCAAAAACATGAATAGAGATAACAGAACTTAATGAATTTGGAGTCATGAATCACAACAGATTACGTTAAAACGTTTCTCAAAATAGTTCTTCGCTCATTTCCTATGTTCAAATATTACACCTTTCTAAATATTTTACGCAAGTACGGCATATTCAAACATTCAATATCAGAATATTGACTGTAGGGTTCACAATTAAATATTGATATTAAAATCTATGACAGTTTATTTTTGTACAATTGAAAACCTGACCATATTTGAAGGTATGATCCAATCAACATGGCTGAATCCATTCCAGCCCGTACTGTAAACAGACTCAAAATCTAAGTCTCTGCGGCCTCTGTTTGGGCCGCAGAGCCTCCGTTTCGGGCCCCCTTTCGGGTGAAAGAGGGCTGTGGCGATCTCTGCCTGGAACTCGTAGGTGCTCCGACGTCCACCTACTGGGGCTCGTGCGATCCAGGCTCTGCTTCAGGAGGCTGGGGTTGTTCTTGCCCTTGCTGGGGTGGTTCTTCTCCGGTCCCGACACGGCGGTCTCCGGGTTTGGGGTCCCTGTGCCTTCTTTTACCAACTTCGAGGTAAACTCTGGAGCTGGAGCCTCTAGGGGCAGTTCGTTGTTGCCTTCAACCTCGTTCTGACAGTTTTTGCAACGGCGCTGGAACCAGTCGCATTGGCGTTTGCCTTTCCATTGGAGACTTTCGGCGTCGTGGAGAGGGGGGGATCTGCTGCATGGGTGACAGCTTCTCCCTCCCCCTCCCCCCGTATCAACCTACCCTGGCTTTGCGCCCTGGAGAAGCCACTCCAGACCGACCACAAGGGCGCAACTCCATTGTCTCCTGAGACTGATGGATACCTATACTACACTTACTCTCAGATTGTGTCGTGTCTTACATGGCTGATGTCCCCTCAGATTGCCCCGTGCCATACCAACCCATCGCCGACCACTGCATCCTCGTAGACAACTCTCTGTTTGGTAGCTGGAGTTCAATGAGAGGTATCTGTCAAGTACTTGAGGGAGACTTAGTCAGCCTTCAAGACGCTAATGTCCTGAACGCAATATTCAACTACCTGCACGACGAAGGTAAGGAACTTAATATGTGTAAAAGACAAAATAATTGTATTTACCGTAACATGTGTTTATTTCTTAATAATTGAATCAAGTATTTTGTTATTATCTTGCATGTAATCAAATGAGTTCAGGAACTGAACCAGACACTTCAATCTTGTGAAGCTAACCGACACAGTTATCAAATTTACCATCTTGCTTCTTCCCTAAGGAATGACTGACGTTAGTTACTGGGTGAAAGCCAACGACCAACTACAGGAAGGGCAGTGGGAATGGGACGAAAATACCCCTGTTCATATGAACACCCCACTGTGGGGGGACCTGGTCTACCGTGGAGTCCAGGAGCCCACTGGCGGAGACGTGGAGAACTGTGCCATTCTTAACCACCAAGACGATTTCTATATGCACGACGTTAATTGCTCGGATGCATACTACCTCCTCTGCGAGGTAAATGGTAAGTAGGTTTCCGGGGAATTCTGAAGGTAAACGTAGTATAGTACCGATTACACTGATCAGTGTCAAAAGCACTGATGCAAAATAATACCACAAAACCATATAATACTTAAGGATACACAACATTATATAATACTTTAGGCTACATAACACCACATAATACTTTAGGCTACAGAACACTATTTAATCATTTAGGTTACAGAACACTATATAATACGTTAGGCTATATAGCATCACATAATACTTTAGGCTACATAACAACATGTAATACTTTAGGCTACATAACACTATATAATGCGTTAGGCTTCATAACCTCACATAATACTTTAGGCTACATAACACTATGTAATACTTTAGGCTACATAACACCATGTAATACTTTAGGCTACATAACACTATGTAATACTTTAGGCTACATAACACCATGTAATACTTTAGGCTACATAACACCATGTAATACTTTAGGCTACATAACACCATGTATACTTTAGGCTACATAACACCATGTAATACTTTAGGCTACATAACACCATGTAATACTTTAGGCTACATAACACCATATAATACCTTAGGCTACACAACACTATATAATGCTTTAGGCTGCAGTTGTGTAGCCTAAAAGTATTATATGATGTTATGTAGCCTAAAGTATTATATGGTTTAAATATTCTTTTGTTCATTGTCTTCATTTGCTCATAATAATATACATGCCAAGTGTGGATTTTCGGAGAAGGGCAATAAAGTTTTTTTTTCGGGGAAGCACGTTTAGGTGTGTATTCCGCTACCTTCCCCACAATTCTCTTGGGGGCTTAAGGTAGGGGTTTTTTCCACCAACCGACCAGGGCGGGTACATAAGGTCCTATCATACGTAAGGGCTTACGGGCTATTCATGCCCGTACCACCTCTTGGGTGGCTTAGTCTTCATCAATCAATAAGAGCTGTTACGGGCTATTCATGCCCGTACCCTCTGAGATGGCTTAATCTTCATCAATCATCAATCACCAAAGGCTGCAGTTCAGCTCGTAAACGCCCACGTTTGTATCGCACAATTATTTTGTTAGCAAGGAAAAATCAAATCAAATAAAATTTTATAAACCCCTTTTAGGCTTTGCTCAAACCTGCGAAAACAATTTATTCTCCCATTGTTTAGACCTATTACTTTCCAGCCACGGGGTCTGAGGGAGCTCCTAGCAGCAGGAGTGAGAACTCACAGGTGACGGCGACCCGCGAGTGTCTTACTTGGTAAGTATGCAGCTGGGTTCAGTAATCGGGGATCCCGGGTTCGATTCCTGGATGGGTCAGAATGGTTGGGCCACGTTTTTTTTTCACTTAATGTCTCTGTCACAGAGAATGGGTACCCGGGAAATATGCAATTGTTTTGGGGTTGCATCTTGTAGGTCAGTAGTTCGACCATGGGGGAAGGCCTCGCTACAAGCCTAAAGTAAATATATACAGAGGTTTTCCTTTCTTCGACTAAACGAATTATTTACATCATTGTTGTAACACATTTTTAAAATAAACGAATTACACAATTTTCAGTGCACTTATCTTCGTGAATTTTCCAGAAGTTTGAGTTTATTCTTAATCGCGGAACAAACCCTCAGGCCATATGGCCAAACCAGATATTATTACGGGTCACTATAGCCCGTGCTTCATGGAAATTTTGTTCCGAGTAGTGAATCTAAAACAATAACAACAACCATGTATTAATTAAATTGGTTTTACATCTATTAACTGTCCTCACACTAAATTAAAATATAAAAAAATAGAATAAATGGCTAAAATTCTCATCAGCCGGCTCCTACATCTGGCAACGAACTTTATACCACTCCGTCTTATGGTTCGACAACCCGTCCTCAGACCAAGTCCTTCCATCCAGCTGTCGACCCAAAGAACCGCTGTGCTGAGAGCATGTGTTGCTACCCACTGTACCCAGTTCACACACCGTTGTGCTGAGGGCGTGTTGCTGATGCCCACGCCACTGTGTAGAGGGCGTGTTGTTTCCCAC
>WNGS01005641.1:2324167-2348659 GCA_020271785.1 Procambarus virginalis
TTCACTGTATTGAGCGTGTTGTGCAAACCACCCATGCTGCTGGGTTCTAGGCGTGTGTTGCTGCCCACCATTCACGCCTCGACCGAACAATCACATTGAAAATCAGAAAATGGTTCCATTTAGCACCTACTGTAAACTTAAACGAAACCTTTGCTACTAAATTATAATATTGGCTTAACTGTTCCTCGAGGACTGGCTAAAAAAAAACATTCTCATACTTTGGTGTTTACGAACTCAAAAGAGCCACGAGACCTCTTGGATAATATACTCTAATGTAGGAGAGTTTTCCAGCACAGTTTTGGAACCTTAGAAGAGAGGTGCAAGAGCAAATACATACACCATGATTTCGGTCTTTAAGCTCTTGTGTATAGTGGCGTCTTTCACACTTTCAGGTGAGTTGAGTTTTTGTGATTTAAGATTTTTCTCTCTTAGCTGGTCGCCTACTGCAGCTTGACACTGGAAGTTGATCACGTGATGTGTTGTTGGATGCTGATGTGCAGAGTGCCACTGTTAGGCGGGGTGGGTGGGAGTGCCACTGTTAGAGGGTCGTATCAAAAAACCTCAATGCATCACCTTGTTTAAGCTGCACGTTTTCCAGCCCGTCCTCATCAACAAAGTCCAACAACGATTCCATGTAGGAGCCTTGTTTATGAATGGAAAAACTGTTTACGCACGACTCACAACTGATGTTCGAATATTTCTCGAACTTAGGTTGAACTCGATATACTTCACTGACTACCTCTGTTCGAATCTCAACTACGTAAATGCTTCACCTACGTACTACTGATCAAACAATCGCCAGCAGAACCTAAACCTCTAACCTATTTAGGCCTAATTATACATAGAACTTTTATTTGTAATATATTTATATATGACAAACCTATTTAATACCCATACGTTAAATTGAATGCTCAGAGGTGGGGGGGGGGAGCTGCTTTAACGAGCCTAGTCTAAGGACAGGTTGAATACAAACAGTTGCAAGTTACTAGACAGGCTGATCTGATCCGAAGTTCAAATAACAAAGAAATGCAATTTTTCCTTTTCGAACACCATCGTGGATTTAGTCAAGGATATTCCTGTTTGTTAAACAAGACGAAGGGAATTCCAAGAAAAAAGGTTAAAAGACTTCAATTTTTTCAGTAAACATTCTACACTATCCAACACCGGAGACTCCGCTTCATACAGTAAAGGTACAGTATACCGGTGTATCAGGAAGTAGGCTAAAAATGTTCAGGAAGAAATCAAAAGCTTATAGTGAGAGTGGAGGCAATACGTTGTGCACCATCAGACCTGATAGTTGATCGCCCCCCAATCTACTCCCAGAAGTTCACATTAGTAGTAGCGTCAGCGGCATATACCAAAAACTGGCCAACATTCAGCTTTCAGAAACTTGGACAAAGAAAATTCCATGTATTGTAGACAGCATAAGTGAGGTCCTCCCTTGAGTACTTGGCCCCAGATAAAAAATGAGATAAAACATTGTATTAAACTACAAAATATCGGAAGGCGGGGCTAGGAGTTGACGCTCAACCTTACATGTACATCTAGGATGTGAATACATCTAGGGTGTACCAGATAAATAATCTGTGAATCAGATTCAAATGTCCGTGTGAATGTCATGGGTGTAAGACCCATTTCGAGGTCTCCATCAGCTCATCACCACCACCATTATTTGTGGTTGCTGCTATAGTGCTTGTAGGGTTGGGACGTCCATTATAAGGTCTTTATTGTTTCAATTTCTGTTGGTTTGGTGACTTTCTGCACTAGTGGCTACATGCACATGTTAGAGCCACCTGAAGATGTGCTGATAATGAAGTGGCTCGTAAGATATTTGGGCGGAGAGAGCAAGGAGGGGAGAGTAGGAAGGGGGAAATAATACAGAGGGGAGGGGTGGTGGAGCGAGGTACGAATTAAGTGCATGAGAATCTGGCAGCTGGGAGGCTCAATTTGACCGCCACGCCCGCCGCCAGGTTAAAGAGGTTGTGTTGTTCTGTTTTTCACCATTTCAAAAGAATATAAAACAAAATTCTTGATGTTTGTTTGTAAAGGTCTTGATATATATTATGGTAATTACTGGTTCCAGAGTTGACCAATGATTGTGAACCAGTAACTAATATAATCTCCCGGTGTAGGCTTTTAGTTCCCAACCTTTTATGTATGATTCCCCCATTTTTCAACCACGTTCTTCCCCCTATGGGCCCCTACAACCACGTGCTCGTGTGTAGATCCCTACAAAAATAGGTCATGCTAGCACACCTGACTCGCCAGTGCTGCGACAAATACATTCATCCGTGTACAAGTCCTGCATTATTCTTATCACACCTGCTTGTAGATGATAAGATTTCTCCAGGAGTCCTTATACGGGACCCCATGGAGTCCTTATACGGGACCCCATGGAGTCCTTATACGGGACCCCATGGAGTCCTTATACGGGACCCCATGGAGTCCTTATACGGGACCCCATGGAGTCCTTATACGGGACCCCATGAGTCCTTATACGGACCCCATGGAGTCCTTATACGGGACCCCATGTCCTTATACGGGACCCCATGGAGTCCTTATACGGGACCCCATGGAGTCCTTATACGGGACCCCGGAGTCCTTATACGGGACCCATGGAGTCCTTATACGGGACCCCATGAGTCCTTATACGGGACCCCATGGAGTCCTTNGAAATATTTATGTAAGAAGATTGATATTACTTTTGTATATATAAAGAGTTGTTAGTCTTGTAAAGCCACTAGCGTGCATAGCTTATATTACCCCTCTGGCGTATCCTGTGGCGCAGTGGTCAACGCAATCGAGTCAACCGAAAAGTCCGCAGTTAAATTCTCGCTGCAGGATAGAGAAGTTTGGGCAAAGATTCTTTTCAATCAATCTCTTTATTCCTACTCAACCTACTCACTACTAGGTAAACGGAGGCATTAGGTGAAAGGAAATGTGCCCAACCATTTCTGTCCCGATCTGGATTCGAACTTGGAATTCTCGATTGTGTGTCGAGAACGAACCCAACTGTACCACCTGCAACCCGTCCTCGACTCAAGTCCATTACATTCAGCGGTCGACCCCACAGACGCATTCATAAATTTTAACATGCTGTTCATTCAAAACGGGAATTTTCTCAAGTATAAATTAATATTATAATATATTAGCATATTGTGCATATATAGGCATAGGATAGGTTAGGTCAGGTGTTTAGGTTCTGTTGGCGATTATTTGTATTTATAGTACGTGGGTGAAGCATTTATAGCGTTGTGGTTCGAACAAAATTCGTCAGTGAAGCACTTGTTCCGGATATGTTCGAACGCCAGCAGTTCGAACACTGCTTCCTGGCTCATGCACTGCTTCCTGGCACTATGATGCCGGAAGCAGTGCATGAGATAGTGTTCGACTGTTTCAGGCAGCTGCGTGTGTAAACCACTTTTCATTCATAAACAGGGGGTTTGGCGGGTGCATGGAATCACTTTTGGATCTTTGGAGGACGGGCTGACCACCTGTTATACCGCAGCCCGTCCTCGCATATAAAGATCCAAGCTCGTTAATCCAGCCGCCAAACCTTGTTTATGAATGAAAACTGTTTACACACGGTTCACAACTGATTTCGTCCGAACACTTCCGGAACAAGTGCTTTGCTCACGTCCTCTGTTCGAAGCACAATTCTATAAATGCTTCACCCACGTACTTCAAATCGCCAACAGAACCTAAACACCTAACCTAACTTACGCCTAACTATACATAGAATTTTTATGTATAATATTAATTTATATATGAAAAATAAATTTTTAATACAGTATGTTAAAATTGATGAATACGTCTGGGGAGGACGGCCACTGCTTTAAACAGCCTAGTGTGAGGAGGGTTGCATATCGAGGTTAGGTGTTACCGCTGTCAGTCTATCTCCAACAATGAGAAATATTTTACCAAGATGAGGGTTTTCAATAGGTAAAAGCAAATTTAGAGATATATAAAGCTACTCCTTAGTGCCTTCTTTTGATAATTACGTAAAGCTACTTTTTGCCAAATTCAATTAAATTTAATAATCTATGAAAACTGGTAGTTTTGTGAGTTTTAGGCATTTTTTAAAGCTTCAAATATTGCAAACAGCGTTAAAGTTTTAGATAATTTTCAGTGGCCTTTTGTTCTATGGAGGAGATTAAAGAATTTCCAATAATAAAGTGTAACATATACCATGTTCTACACATTTTAGTTTGTGGTATATTTGGTGATGAGGAGGAGAGGTAGGGACAGGTTGTGGTAGTTGTAGCTAAATCACTAAAAGACTTGCCTTTCGTTTACCTTAAACAAATATGGGTAACTCAGAGGGTGCATTTACACTCATATTTATTGACTGTATAAAATATGTATATACACTTCAGAATATGTAGAATGGTAAATAACAGCATGCCCCAGGCTTCATGATGTAGATAGTTGTTCTAGCTAACGCCATCCTACTGGGGATGCTAACTAATTCGTCCACTATCCAACAACACCATCATGGAGATCAATATCACCATTTTGGGGGCATTAACGTCATTATCTGTTCAACAACACTCTTTGGGCCACTAACACCACCCAGGAGACCAGACACCATTGAAGTTGTCAGGGTTGGCCTCCGGCACAAGGGGCTTGATGTCTGCCTTTACGTACCGCGGCAATTCCTCCAGGAGGTACTGAAGCAGCTCCTCCACCTCCCCCACCAGCTCCGAGGCTAAGTTGACTCGCTCCTCCGGGTCCACTGGATAGGAAAGGAAGGCTCAGTTTATATAGACATTTAATACCGATGTAATCTGTCGTCCAGTCACTAAATTCAGAAAGACCCAGTAAAAATCTAATTTTAACACCTGATCCTGACCTGATCCGGGATCACAAGAAATCCGGATTTAAGAAACATTATCCCTTTATAGCTATTTATCTCCAAATGTTTTGTAGCTTTCATATAGCAGATTAAACAACACACATTACAGTATATTAAAATAAATAGTATAGCGCAATGATTTTGTTCATGTAAATAATATTTTCTAAATGCAAGAAATGACTTTCCTCACACTGGCAGTAAAATACGGCTATAGTCGGCTACTGTACCGTATATTGCCGTACTCTACAATTAACAAATCTTTTCAAATTGTACTGCACATTAAACATTTATTCTATACAAATTTACAATACTAGCAGTGTACAGAAAGTTGGAAGTGTTGCATCAGTTCGATATCTTACTAGTAAATAGCATCATTCAATTCCTATTTTAATGGCCGTAACTGCTTTATTTTAAAACTCGCTACCAGGTCAGAGACTGGCCGTGTGTATATTGTATACTTTGAGTTAAAGCCAAATTGCTATTAAATTATATGATGGAAGGGCGACTAAAGTACAACAATAACTTGTTTGTTTGTCTTACAATGAATACGTATGGAAAAGTGAGACAGAAGTACATTTTAGAGAATGGTAGATAATCAACTCGTTTCTTCTCCTCCGGATATTAATATTTATACATCGGTCATACCTTCAGGAAAAGTTGACAAGTTGTTTTCTTAAATATTAATAATATAAATACAAGTTGATATAAATTTTACCTGAGCGGAATCGTCACTTGTCCTCTACCAGGTCAGGAAGCCAACGGCTTGTCAAAGGTACAATTGTTCTGACAATTATTAAGAAGAGCTATTCAGAGGAGCCCAACACATACCTTCCACATTGTAGAGTCTGATCTGGGAGTCGTTCTTATTAGTGATCCGCTCCAGCAGCTGCTGAATATTCGTTCCCAGATCTGACGCCTTCGTTATTGCAGTGTCCTCTTGACATTGCGTCCTCTGGGAGTATTTATTTTCGTCCTCGTGAGATAAAGATGCTAATGGATAGCGAGCTAATTTGACGCCAGTTTCGAAGCTTGACGAATTGGCTATTTTGACTACTGAGGCATTTCTGTTGGTGTCTGATGAACTGGTTGGGGTGACATTGGCGGCATTTGTATTCGCAGTGACGATTTCTGTGGATAATGAATCAACATCCGAAATGCTGGTTGTGTCGGCTTCTGAGATCTTGGCTGTTTTGTTTACTGGGAGAGTGTCTTTACGTTGTGAAGTAAAGTTCCTTAGCTCGTTAGGGTCAATGACTGTTTTGTCGCTTGAGTGAGACTCGGGAAAGCTCATTTTAACCATGAGAGGACCTGTATACTTCCTCTTCGTGGAAATCCAATTCTTCTGCTTAAACTGTGTGATTTTGCGGGAACTTTTCTCCCGCTGGAAATCTAGAGTTTGATGCTTTTGAGGTAGAGATTTCAACCCCATTTGGCTGAAAGCATCCAAAGAACTGAATACCCCCCTACCATTCTCCAAGCGGACACCATTAAGGTCTAACGCATCGGATGTGACTGGAAACTGAGGAAGCATCGAGCCAAGAAGATTCCCAGTTAGTTCAACTTGAGTGGCAGGCTGGATTGAAGAAGTGCGAGGAAGGGATGAAGGCGAGGCCGGGAAGAGGCTATTGACAGACGTGTCTTGAGGAACGCCGGTGGAGTAGACTGCGAGCTCGGGGGGCGGAGTCCAATCTCCATTGCCAGGGTACCCCACCAGAAGCTTGAACTTGCCCTTCCTGCATAGTATGGAAATGTTGGGTTATAGTAGATAGATTTTGCCCGTCAGTGGTAATATGAAAAGCTTAAAACGGTCTTTGTTTTCCTTAGCTTACCGAACTCCGGCCAAAAAATGCGTAGTGTTGTCGATGTTGTAGACCATGTGTGTCCTGGGCGGAGGGGCGGTGCCAGCGAGCGACGCCCATTGGTCGACGCCATCCAAGTCAGGTGGTGACACACCCCCAGCCACGCCAACTAGAGTCCTGTACCAGTCCGTGACGTGTACTAATCTGACCAGGCATAAGGTTACCCCAGGTCACGGTGAATAAAAAAAATACAAAGCAAATCAGGTAGTGGTCAAAAGTAGTATTAATGTAGGGTTGCATTTATCAATCTTATTTTACGGGATTCTTTGATTTTCACAACTTGGTGCCTTTTAGTTACTTTAGGCATTCATGAAGCTGTAATAAATATTATTAAGGTTTAGTAACAGTTTAAAAAGTGGCCTGGACGCTAATAACTGGTTTAAACGTAGTGAAGAAATTATAGTATTAGGTTTTGAGGCTGGCGTGGACACTTAACTGGGGATCGTGATGACGGGTTATCATAACTTAGTTGTGGGAGTTATTTATACCAGTTGACCATCAACAACTTCAGGAGAATTATTGGAAACAAATACTGACGAATGACCGTCAGGGAAGTGCAGGTGCAACTACTGGTGACTGTCAGGGGGTAACAAGTGGAGGAGTTACTGACTGGTGAGAGACGGTGCCAGGGTTGGGCAGAAGTGGGGAGTGCAGAAAGGCCGCGCCCCGGGTGCCACCCTCCCACAGTGTGGCCTTATGGCCCCGCAGTGGCCAGTTGTTGGCACCGTGGATGGTCGGGCCACCGTTCTGCATTATAGAACCTTGGGTTAAACTCGTATCTGCTTTATATATTTAATCTTCAATGTTAACGTGAGAGATTTTATATTCATAAATTTATGATGCAAATCAGGTCAGTATGAACTAATACTTAAGACTGACATCGGTGGTGAAGACGATGATGGAGTTGTGGTAGTGCCCCGTGGCCCTCAGTGCCGCCACCACCCGCCCTACTGCCTCGTCCATGGCACTCACCATACCTGCCACACACAGAAAACTCAGTAGATTTTTATCTTTTTAGTGTTGGCTAGTTACACAGGCCCCCTTATGTTATGTGGCAGTTTCAGGTCAATTTCGAAAACATGCATGCCTACTTGCTTGCCATTTTACCTTGAGGCGCACTTTACTGGACCATGGTATAATTTCTTCGGTCTTTTCCCTTTCGTATGTATCGTCCCTCAGGCTTTTAGCATTTGTAGGTGAGAAAAGTCAATTATTTATGTTTTTATTTTCAAGTTACCTCTCCCATTTAAACTGCCGTAAGACGTAAGTAATTTAATTATCCAATCTCCTTTGAACTATCTTTAATCTCCCTTCCTATGGTGACTTCATTATGGTATTCAGGTAATCAGAGACTAGGACACAATGGCTGCTTGCCCTTATGCTCTTGTATTCTATCCTCTCACTGTCGCTTCTGCCCTGCATGAATACAAGGTCAACTTGCTGGTATACATCTTCGCGGCCTCCTACATTTTTGCGGTAGGAAGTTTCTATCTACTACTTCCACTAGCTTATGTCTCCATATCTTACTACTTCCTCGAGCATCACTTGTATACTATTAAATTGTTTTAAGAATGTTTAACCTTTTATTCTGTGGGCTATATATAGTTGCATCCTTATAATCTTGGCCGAGACTTCTAGTATTCATTTCGTGTCTTTCCATTTGCATACTGAATGTTTTTCTTATAACACTTCACCTCTGTTTTTATTAGCAGTGCTGCTACTCCTCCTTTGAATTCTTTTTTACTTTGATATACGATACTTCCCTGTAAAAATTACATTGGGTATTATTTAGGAGAGTTATTTCCAATATTTTATTTTTGGATATTTCCTCAGTTCTCCATCGTCTCATTTCCTTTGCTAATCTATCTTTATTTGTGAACCCCACTATTTTTTAGCTTGCAATTTTCTAAACGAATTTATCCTCATAATTTGTTTAACCTCGGGGAACATTGTCAGGAAGTTCTTCACATAGATTAGGAAAAATAGTGGCTCGGGTACTGCTTGATTGGGACGCCGTTGGTAACATCTTGAAGCTCTGAGGTCTTCTCACTGTGATGCTCTGCCTTTTGTTGCATATGCACTCCTTTATCCACAAATGTATGGATGTTGATTTGCATTATAAAAGTATTACAATCACCTGTGTTTGAATGCTCAATAACTCACTACACTGAACATGGAGAACAGATTTCTAACTCTTTGGAGGACAAGAAAATGAGTACATGTTAGCACTACAAATATATGACCACGTCTGTGGTTGAGAATAGACTAAAAATATACTGTCTGGGAGGAAGGAAGGAGGAGGAATGATGCAACTACGTGTCATTTACCGAGGAAGGTGCGACGATCGTGGTCGTGGATGTGGGCGTAGGGGCGTGTGTAGTTGTCTGGCACCTGTAGAGGAGCGTGGACGCTCTGGAAGGCCAGGTACAGAAACATGGGGTCCTCAGCGCTCCTCGTCCTCAGCAGGTCCTCCACGTGTGATGCGAACATGTGCTGTGGCAGGGATGTAAACAGCTAGCTAGCTAGGTGGGTAGTAGTTGGTGGTGGTGGTAGGGAAGTAGGTGGGTGGGTGGTTGTTGTTGGTGGTAGGGAGGTAGGTGGGAGGTTGTACTTCTTGATGATAGATGGGTGGTAGTTGTTGCTGTTAGGGGGTGGGAGGGATGTCAAGAGTTGCCTAGTAATGACAGGAAGGTGGGAGGGCTTAAGGGTGGGAGAGTGATAAATAAAGTGTGGGAGATAGGACTGACGGAAGGTATGTATAAAATAGGAGATAGAAAAAAAATATTGATGGAAAATAGACAGAAGCACAGAAAACATAAATTGTTTTGCCGCCATTAAAATAAACGAATAGCTTAGTCACTTCAATGATCTGTTGTTTGACGTCCTTCGACACAAAGTATAGACAGTGAGCCCAAATAATCCGTCCTCCAATGAGACAGCACGAAGGGACAGTGACCTATACCCAAAAAAAGGGAATTATATATATATATAATTTTTGGGACATATACCCAAAAAAGGGAATTTTGAACGTACAAGTCTACCATTTGCCCCACTAAAAATATTGAAAGAGAAAAATGAAAGCAAAGAAACAAAATAGAAGACAAGAGCCAAGCTTATCCTAGGCTGACCCTATTTTAATATAGTAAATAAACTATATTAGGTTAATAACTTGTCTTGAAATTTTCAATAATTTTCAGTAAGCCTAACTCTGGAGTATCATAGGTGCAAAATTTGGACTGTTTTATTGAAGGACGGAATGGGAAGGGTAAATTCAGGTAAAACGCGAGAAATACCAATGACAGAGTGAAACAATTAAAGAAAATTTTACTTCAGAAAAATAATTTATCAAAATATATCTCAAATATTTCCTAAAACTGTGGAATTTTCTGGCACATTATTTTTTCTTTGTGAATTCTACTAATTAATTGTTTAGAAGATCCAAAATGTAATAATTACCGTAGAGTAGACTCCTTCCTTGCTGGTGTCTGGGGTGGTGTTGTACCTCAGGTCTAGCCAGTCGTGGTGTTTACCATCTGGGGGAAGGATGTGCGTTAGTCTTCCCTATTTCATTCTATATGTCAAAATGTCTAGATATAATGTCTACCAGTCACTGGTACCTACCTACTTACTGCTGCTACAGTGCCCAATTACTGCTGTCTGATGCCTCATTATTACTGGCCTGTACCAATTACTTGCTATC
Organism: Procambarus virginalis; assembly: GCA_020271785.1. Taxonomy (NCBI): domain Eukaryota; kingdom Metazoa; phylum Arthropoda; class Malacostraca; order Decapoda; family Cambaridae; genus Procambarus; species Procambarus virginalis. The sequence goes on from WNGS01005641.1 coordinate 2,334,582, forward strand.
TATATCTAATTGTTACCGACCTAGCCGGTACCCAGTTATTCCTTTGTCATTGATGAGTGCCAGGTGGTGAGGTATTAGCAACCGACACAAACGTTTTGCTGAGCACTACCGGCATTAGGTTAAGCAGCCAACCTCTCCTGCTAACATTACCACGCACATTTTTCAGTACAGCACGATTCTTTACAGGTAATTGGCTGGCTGGCTGACAGGTGCATCCTTGTTGCACCTGTCAACCAACAGCAAAAGCAGGAAGGATGAGTTGTAGAGGAAAGCCTTCTGCTATACTATCATGGCTTAATCTGCTTAGATTTTACCAGTGACGATAGTTGGTGTTCTATCGTCATTCACTTGAACCACTTTGCGTTTTCTCAAGTGGTTCCTTGTACTTTCTCTCATGTTTCATTTTTCTTTGTCAGTTTTTCACGTAAAACTCTCCCTACAACCTACCACTTACTCACTTTACCTTCGTTGTTTTTTTCTTCAATTTCCCTTTTTAATTCTTTCCCTTTCAAATTAATTTTCCTCTCTTCGACCTTCATTTCTCTTTCTATCTCCTACAATATTTTACCTTCTCCTATCCCTCAGACCCATCACCTTGTTTCTTTTTATCTTCTCTGTTGGTGTCGTTGTGGCCGCGACAGGCGCCCGTATCGAGATCGTAATACGAATCCATCCTAGTGTCGAAGAGCCCAGAACGCCGGTGGGTGAAGTAATCCTCCGCGCCGTTGTAGTAGCCAAAGAAGGTGTCGAAGCCCCTCATGGTGGGGGTATAGTCCCAAGAGCAAAACCCGAGGTGCCACCTGCCGGGGAAAGGTGGGAAGAGTGATCAGGTGTGTCACCTTTTAAGAAATGGTAAGGTACAGCGACCAGAAATGCTGTCTGACGGTTAAACAAAGTAAATATTTTCTCCCTCATATCTGGAAACTTACCGTGTCGGTCCCATAGAAGGTTCCTCCGCCTGTACTAGCAACATCGAATAAATTCTATGAACCGAAGTCTCTTTCACTTCCAAGCACCACCAGGTCGAGATCAGACACGACCTATATCTGGCAAGATCTCAAGATCTTGAGCGCTAGGCATTTTACCTTGTTGATAGCTGTCGTGAGCAGTTGTCATTCCTGCCCGGCTCAATTGTACAATTCAGTGATCTAAATTTAAAGTATTTTCTCGGACACTGGTAATACTCTCAGAATGTTGTTCATTACTTTTGTGTTTAAGTTGATTATACACTTAAGAAAACCCACGCTGGAAAAACTCACTTGCCGACGGCGTGAGTGTGGTAGCCAGAGTCCTTCAGCGCCTGCGGGAGGAGCTTCAGCTTAAGGTCCAGACCCACGGGCTCAGAAGGTCGGAGAACACTGTGCTGTGGGCGGGGACGAGGCGAGCTTAGCAGTTTTATATATTCAGTCCATTTGTATTTGTTTCTATATACGGTTTAAAATTCTTTACCCCCTCCTCCCCTCCCAAACACACACACACGCTCTACTCCGACGGTGAAGGGGTAGCGAGAGGATAGGACCAACCTGTCTACCGATGGTGAAGGGGTAGCGGGAGGAGAGGAGGGCGGAGCGGGTGGGGGTGCAGATGGGCTGCACATATGACTGCTCCAGGATGATGCCGCCGCGTGCCAGGGCCTCCAGGTGTGGCGTCAACACCTGACTGTTGTGCCATGACACGTCGTTATACCCTGCCGGAGAGCACGCCAGGTCATACTAGGTCACAGGGTCACATGTCAGGTCATACCAGGACACAGTCACATTAGGTCACATGGTTCAAGTACGTTTATTGAGACAAGAAAGAAATACATCTCAAAGGGATAGAGTTGCTTTGGCTATTTCTACCCCCCCCCTGCGGTCACATGGTCACACCCGGTAACAAGTCACACTAGGTAGGTCACATTATATCAGAAAGGTCATAGCCTCGCCAAGTTAGGCGGCCAGCAGGTCAAACGTATGTCACGAGCCTTGTTACCATTTTGCTAAACATTTACCCGGCGGAGTTAATGTTGCAATAGGATACTACGGATTTTTCTAACAATTGTTAGAAAAAATGTTTAGAATTTGTATTATTTCCTATAGGGGCAGAAGGGGGAAGGGGGGTTGCAAATCACACTTCATTTCCAGTGCTAATATTATGCTAACTAAAATTATTTTAAATACTTTCCTGTAATTTAATTTTTTTATATAATAACTTTATAAGAACAAGACATTTTATTCTAAATATTTTTTTTCTTGGCACTATGGATAAATTCTTCTGGTATCATCTCCAGGCTAAACTCTAGCACCTAGAGGTGTTTACTTATTTTTCTAGAACCCACTAATATATCTATAAATTCATAAGAATTAATTGTTTATCATAATTAAAATTATGTACTCTTGAATGGATCCATAAATTAGGTATGCAGCTTAAGGTTTGATAATACGAACTTCGTGTATCCAACTCACCGAGGTCGTCCGCCACCATGATAATGATGTGTGGCGGCCCTTCTGTTGCTGGTGGCGGCGGCGGCCCGTCTGTTGCTGGTGGCGGCGGCGGCCCGTCTGTTGCTGGTGATGCTTGCAACGGAGGTGGTGTTTTTGATGAAGAAATGGGAATTGGAGGCGTGGCTGCTGCCATGACCACTACGGCTACCCACACACATCCTCCCAGGCGCCAGCTCCTATTCATTGTCCCTGTGATGTAATTGTTTTTAATTTTAAATGTTGGCCCGATGGGCGAGTTTATATACTCCCACAGCAGCATGTGCAACACCTCCTAATAGGAAGAAAACCTACTGCATTGTTTATCGTGTCAATTGTACACAGAGACGCTGCTGGGGCTCACAATTAATGGATATACAATAATTGTTTTGTCCTGATAGGTTATTTAGATGAATATGTTCCACTTATCCAGACAGGCAGCCGGGGCGTATAAATGTTGCAGTGCAAAATGTTTGTTGCTCTGTCATTATAATTATAAGGTGTGCAACTGATTAGATGTAATTGTTAATGCAAAAATGCCCTCTGAGGTCTGATTAAGACCTTATGTGCCCTTCTGTAATCCTTTTGCTTTACCGCTCACAAGATGAGTATGGAGTGCACAATAAATTAGCCGCCTCTAGTGGCAACAGTCAAGTCCTTAAACATTTTAATTTGCTAATAATAAATATATATTTGCATATTTATTATATTATACATGTCATAGGATTATCATTATCAGGGACCAGAAGGCTGCTAAGCTTAGCAAGGTCTCGCCTAGTCAATGGCGAGGAAGGTGAGGTTCATTGCACTACATGTGGTAGGAGGACAGGCTAGTGTTGGCTGCCTGCCAGCTGGTGAACCTTTCTCCTTCTAACTAAACTAAATCGGAACTTAAGCCCAGAAAGTGAGTGCTTTGAATACCTGGAATTGTTAGTGAGGTCGTTGAAGATTTCGTGTCTAGGAATGTATCAGACGAGAATATGTTGCTGCCACGGCAGCTCGGCCGGTACTATCGTCAATGGGGACTCCAGCACCGTCACCACCACCACAATGCCCTCAGGCGCGCTGGGGAGACTTCCTAACGTGGTGCACTCACCTAGCAATGCTTACGCGGAGGTTATACTCGCCTTAGTTGTACCTACAAGGAATGAAATACAACTCTTAGGTTCCTCCTCTCCACCCTTTTAAACTATCGTGTAAGTTCAGAGCCCTTTGGAATCTGTTATCGTTATTTGAAACTGTATGGAGTTTGCCTCCACACTTCACTTCTTAGTGCATTCCATTTGTTTGCGTCCACAAACAATACTTTCTAACGTCTGTGGCTCGTTTGGGTACATTATTTTCATATGCAAAAAAAGACTGAAATGAATACACTGCAGTCCGCGTGGCGTAGTGGTAAAACACACTCCTGACGTTACGCGAGTGCTTTGGCCTGTGTTCGTATCCTAGCCGGGGGAGGATTTACTGGGCGCCAATCCTTAACTGTAGCCTCTGTTTACCCAACAGTAAAATGGGTACCTGGTTAAACGATTTGGCGGGGTCGTATTCTGGGGAATAATAGGATTAAGGACCTGCCCGAAACGCTATGCGTGCTAGTGGTTGTACAAGAATGTAAGAACTCTTGAATATATAAATTACACACAAAAAATGCCTGGTCTAAATAATCAGCCCTTGTAAGTCCTGTCTCTTCCTCCTGAAAATTAATTATTTGACAATCATATGTTTTTTTCTCTATTCCGATGAAGTGAGGAATAGACAGACTCCTTTAGTCTTTCGTTGTAACTTATACCTCTCGTCTCTGGGACCAGTTTGGTGGCGTACCTCTGAACTGGCTCCAAATGGTTTTGTGTTTAATAAAATAAGAACTTTATGCTGGTGCCGCACATGCCAGAATTTATCTCGCATATTCTTATATCCGATCCATTAGGATTTTCTCTTCCATATAGTACCTTGTCTGGCTTCCTGTTCCCATCACTCGGCTTGAATATTTTGCACATGCTTTAGTTAAATTCTAGTAACCACTTGCTACTAGAATTTAAAATTGTACCATTCTATGTTTTAGAGAAAATCATAAGGATGTTATCATATTTGTTTATATAAAACGGTGACAATTCTAATCTGCCGGGAAACCATTTTTTTTTAATTGTTCAGAGATCAGGGTCACATATCCCTATTATTTGATGTCCATACCCACAAGAGATATGGATGCTCCGAATTAAGAACCTTTGGCCGAGGGGACCTCGATAAGCCTAAGTACAGGCTTCCNTAACTACACTGGCGAATTTACACAACTGCACAAAACTGTGCTAGTTATTTCCCTTCCTGGTAACCAGGGAAGTCGGGTGGAGCAGGAAAGTATCGAGATTTTGCTTTAAGAACATACAGTAAATTTTGTGCAAGGACCCGTCAATCTACGACAAGCTGAGGAGAGAGAGAGAGAGGGAGAGAGAGAGAGAGAGAGAGAGAGAGAGCGAGAGCGAGAGAGAGAGAGAGAGAGAGAGACACACACACACAACACACACACACACACACACACCACACACACACACACCACACACACACACACATATACACATATAGAGAGACAGACACTTAACAGTCCCCTTCCCTTCCCCCAGATTACAGACATAACTGGCTGGACCTGAGGTACAACACAACCCCAGACACCAGCAAGGAAGGAGTCTACTCTACGGTAACTATAACATTTTAGTTCTTATAAACACAACAATTAAACACTTGTCAAGTAATTGAATATAATTAAAATTCCAACCGTCGCGGTAAATACTTTGCGGAGCATTTCTTCCTGACTTGAAGTAAAGAGATTTACGGTTTCACTCGTTATTTATGAGTGAAACCGTATTGTTGATTTACTGTATCAACATGCTAGCTTGGTTTATGTCATTTGTGTTGAGACGTTATATCTTGTGCCACTGTTTATGTTCTGTGCTAACCTGTCGCTAGTGCTTGCGGGGGTTGAGCTCTGGCTCTTTGGTTCCGCCTCTTTGCGTGTCTACCACCAACAACCTCCCACCTACCTCCCTACCACCGCCACCCCTCCCACCTACCTCCCTACCACCACCACCCCTCCCACCTACTTCCCTACCACCTCCCACCTAGCTAGCTGTTTACATCCCTGCCACAGCACATGTTCGCATCACACGTGGAGGACCTGCTGAGGACGAGGAGCGCTGAGGACCCCATGTTTCTGTACCTGGCCTTCCAGAGCGTCCACGCTCCTCTACAGGTGCCAGACAACTACACACGCCCCTACGCCCACATCCACGACCACGATCGTCGCACCTTCCTCGGTAAATGACACGTAGTTGCATCATTCCTCCTCCTTCCTTCCTCTTCCTTCTTCCTCACCACAACAGCAGTATATTTGAATTCCTCATATGCAGCGAATTTCTAATTTGCAATTATTTTCGACCAATCACAAGCTAATCATTTTCGACTAATTTGTGTATGTAGGGGGGGGGGAAGGGGGGAACTATCAGGGGAAAGTGCCAAGCCATTACGACTACATATAACACTTGGAAGGGGTCAGGATAAGGAGTCAGGATAAGGATTTGGGATGAGGCTGGAGAAAAGGAATGGTGCCCAACCATTTGTGGACGGTTAAGGATTGAACGCTGACCTACATGAAGCAAGACCGTCGCTCTACCGTCCAGCCCAAGTGGTTGGTGTAAGAGGCGGAGTGTAAAAAAGAGGATACAAATCTATTGAGTTGGTTACGGGCTATTCATGCCCGTGCCACCTCTTGGGTGGCTTAACCTTCACCAATCAATCAATCTATTGAGTTTTACTGTGCGTGTGGCAGGTATGGTGAGTGCCATGGACGAGGCAGTAGGGCGGGTGGTGGCGGCACTGAGGGCCACGGGGCACTACGACAACTCCATCATCGTCTTCACCACCGATGTCAGTCTTAAGTATTAGTTCATACTGACCTGATTTGCATCTTAAATTTATGAATAATATAAAATCTCTCACATTAACGTTGAAGATTATAAATGAAATTTAACACTTTAAGAATTCTCCCCGTGTTTGTACTTTCATGAAATTTTTTTTTACTGGTGAATGTTTAACGAATTAGAGAAACTATTTACGAGAAAAAAATCGTAACATTAATGCATTTTTAAAAGTCAACAAAAAATGCTGAATCATTAAACTAGTAGAGATTTGAAAATAAAATCTTGAAACACAAATGCAGGGAAATTTTAGTTAAATTGATCAGCCATCAATGGCTAATATCTATCAATAAAAATTATTTATTTTATTTGCGCTGTGTGGGGATAACATCTCTGGAAGTTTCAATATTCTACACCGTGTGTATAACACGAACTAACACAAGGTTCAATGTTGCAGAACGGTGGCCCGACCAGACACAGTGCCAACAACTGGCCACTGCGGGGCCATAAGGCCACACTGTGGGAGGGTGGCACCCGGGGCGTGGCCTTTCTGCACTCCCCACTTCTGCCCAACCCTGGCACCGTCTCTCACCAGTCAGTAACTCCTCCACTTGTTACCCCTGACAGTCACCAGTTAATAACTCCTTCACTCACTACCAGTATAGTCAGTAGAAATAGATTCTAATCCTATATACCTACGAGAATGCCATTTAATCGATCATTATTAACCTCTAGGACGATTACGAAAACCTATATATATTTCCTTAATCATGGCGTCTTTGTTTACATTTATTAAACAGTTTACGAGATGCCAAACTTCACAATCCATGGCTGTCAATGTTATTAACAACCTCGTAGTACTTCATTGCTCATAACTGTTTAACCAACGATAACAAAGCCACTATGATTGAGGAAAAATGTACAGGTTTTGCAAGAGGCTGTGTAACAGTCTTTAAGGCTACGGGTGGCACATGAAACTATATAAATCTTTCCCCATTTGCTTGGATACGGCCAAGTATTTCTAGTCAGTCAGAGGCTTAGGGCCCGTACTGGGATGTCCCTGCATAAGAAATACATATACATTACATAGACTATAGACAAAAGACACAGGCATACACTATAAACAAAAAGAGGCGCATAGACCATAGACAGTAGATAAAAGACGCATGGGCCACAGACAAAAAATACAGACATAGATCTAGGCAAATGATACATAGATAAAAGATCATTTTTGTTTTAATAATTACTGGCTCATGGTATTACACGTGAACATAGCCAGATAATCCTTAGTGCCAATATTAGTCAAAATTATCTCCGATTACCAGGAAAACCGTTTATTTGGGCATATTTTATCACTGCAACGGAATCCTTCCATTAGGTTAGGTTTGTTCAACTTGACCAGATATTATTACTGCTTTGACCACTCACCCTTATGTTATTTCCAATTCTGGTTCATACCACCGTGACGTGGGATGACTTGATGCGTGGGCAGGTTGATACACGTCACGGACTGGTACAGGACGCTGGTGGGCGTGGCTGGGGGCGTGACACCATCTGACACGGACGGCGTGGACCAATGGGCGTCGCTGACTGGCTCCGCCCCGCCGCCCAGGACACATATGGTGTACAACATCAACAACACCACCAGCTTTCGGGCTGGGGTCAGGTGAGAGATGAGGTAACATTTGATTTTCAACCTGTTATATTAACATAATGAAACAAATTAAAACCAAAATAATGTTATATACTTCCTGGGTGCTCCTGGTGCAGGAAAGGAACGTTGAAGCTGCTGGTGGGGAACCCTGGCAAAGGTTCATGGACAGTGCCTGCGGAACACCCACTCATCTCCGCCGGCGTCGCAGTCGACGGACTCTCCCTAAACTCCGACAGGCCAGACTATTTCACTTCACAGCCTAACAAAGTCTTTGTCGACTTACTCGACACAACCAGCACTCCGGAAGTCGAAATATTTACCACGGACTCACTCACTACAGACGTCGACTCATTAAATACCAACCTCGACTCATTAACTACTGAAGTTTATTCAGTGACCAAGGACGTCGACTCACTAACAACAGATGCAGGCTCATTAAGTAAGAACAGCTACTCTTTAACCACAGACTTCCATTCATTAACTACAGACTTCCACTCATTAACCACAGACGTCGACTCAACCACGGTTGTTGACTCAACCAGTTTTGTCGATTCCTTAACAGACTACGACTCGCTTACCACAGACTTCGATGTCTCCATTTCATCAGAGGGAGAGAGCGGTGGCTCAGTCTTCGATACAGTCAATATCTCAAACATGGACGTCGAAGTCGGCGTAGTTCGCCGTCCTTTGGTTCCTTTACCCCAGAAGAATGAAAGTGAAGACGCCCAGAGGATGCAATGTGTGGAGGACACTCAAGAAGAGGCCGGAACTAGGACTGCAACTGACACTGTGTGGGCGTCAGAACTGGGAACGACCATTCAGCAGCTGTCGCAGAGAGCCACTAACGAGAACGACATTCAGATTAGTCTTTATAACATCGAAGGTACGTGAACGACTCATTAGCATTACCCATCTTCCTCATCAACAACTAACGTCTTGATAGTCCACTTGACATAACATTTGTATATAAAATAATTATTTCTGAAGATGTAGTGTAACAAATCATTTGCTTTCTACGTATCTTATATTTATTTAGTCAGTTCATCCCTAGTTATATGATACATTCACTTAGCTTCCACCATATCAATAATTTTCATGTGTGTAACCCAAATATAGCGACGAGTGGTTGGAAGAGCGAAGAGGCTAGTGTAGTGGCTGTTTTATCTCTTGGCTAAAATATGAAAGTATAGATAACTAAATATATATTTAGCTATCCTAACACTCAAGGTGACTCCTAGTATCCCTAACACTTTCATCATGGTGGGAGGGGGAAGAATAGAGAAACTCGTATCTGTATATGAGATTCCCATTCCAGATTCTTCCAGCATCCTGCAGGATCTTACTCCAGAAGTTATAAGAAATCTGGAAAATTTACACCCCCAAAGTGTACAGTTCTGTACACACTCCCTCCTGGAGTGAGCTCATTGATGATTAGTTTTTACGCGTTGCCAATTTTATTCATTGATTAGGTACACACGAACCTAGTAGTCGGCCTGTCTTGGGATCACGAACGTAAGCTTTTGTGATCACTCGTTGTCAATGGCACCAGGTTACCTTGAGGTTTACCTTACATTGGATCTCAGGATTAATGTATCTGTGCTCGATCTTTGACCAGTTTTCCTGGGACGGTCTGATAAGCCAGGATGTTAGACGCTGCTGGACTAAGTTTGACGTATAAATCACAGCCCGTTTGATCAATATAGCTTGCTGGTAACTAGGTAAGTTAAGCTATTGGTAAACACATACTATATGAAAATATTAAACAATGACAACTACATGCTATCTGTTTACTCGATCCATTGTTTTATGTATTCCACAGCATGCAAACACCGTTTGTAGGAAGCACATGTACAATAATTACTATGTCAAAGTAACTTTATTTGTCTCTGATGAAAAACTTTCGTTTAGCAGATATAAGTGAGTGTTACCTTAGGTACTTTCGCAGATATAACTGCTTGTCACCTTGCTCTCCGGGTAGTTTAAAAGCTATTGATGATTGTGCATTTTCCTACAAGTAGCTTAGGTAATTAAGTAATTGTCACCTTGTCTTGCAGGTAGTTTATCAGGTGTAAATGAGTGTTACCTTGCCCTCCAGGTAGTTTAGCAGACATAGGTGATTGGCACCTTGCCCTTCAGAGTCCAGATATTTTATACTTCGGCGTCGGTGACTCAAAATATTGTTCACCCTGTTCCGGAGAAGAATTTTTATCATTAAACTTCATAGTTTAATTGATACATATATAACCTGAATTATAACCAATGCATCTTGCCTCCTTCCCATCCCAGAGGACCCGGAGGAGCGGGTCAATCTAGCCTTGGAGCAGGTGGAGGTGGTGGAGGAGCTGCTTGAGTACCTCTTGGAGGAACAAAGGCGATACGTCCCCGCAGACATCAAGCCTCAAGTGCCAGAGGCCAACCCTGCGAACTTTGATGGTGTCTGGTCACCGGGATGGTGCTAGTGGGCTCCGGACGACACTAGTCGCCCACCATAAGGCTACTAGGATGATACTAATAGCCTCCAGAATGAGCCTAGTGGCCACATGAAGGTGTCGGCAGCTACTAGGATGATACTAGTAGGCTGCAGGATGATTATAGTTGGCCAGGAGGGTGCCGATGTCTCCTAGGGGTGATACTAGTAACACCGAGTATGGTTCTAGCGGCCCCAAGAGGGTGCTAGTATTTCCTACGATGACACTTGTAGTCTCCAGGATGGTTACAGCGGTCACAGGAAGGGTGTTGATGATCTCCAAGGTGAAGATAGTGGCTTCTTGGGTGGGGTTAGTAATCCATAGGAAATATGCTAGCGAGTGCTGGTTGCCTTCACTAAGCTGTCAAAGACTACACAAGGACGCAGGCGATGAGTCACAATAACGTGGCTAAAGTATGTTGACCAGACCACACACAAGGACCGTATTGTTTTTTATATATTTATCTACACTTTCTCGATTTTCAACATATGTTTACTTTAGCAATATATTCAGAGAGCGAACAATTAATAAGACAACGATATACAGAATTTTGCGTAAATCAAATCAATAATTGAACTTGGCTACGTAAAATATATTTAAAAAAAATAATTTATAAAAATGATTTCAGTGGACCAGTTACAATTAAAGAAAATCTAATTGGTTCTGTAATGATTTATATGCAACTAATGATTAAATTTCAGTTATTAATACAAATAATGAAATAACAATGACAATATAATGCACTAAAATATGCATTATCTTAGTTTCGTGTTGCAAAACGAAAACAGTTTCGTGTTGCAAGACGAAAACAGTTTCGTGTAGCGTTTGAGGGCTATCAACCTCTAGAGGGCTAGAGGTTGAATGAGGTGAGTGGCCACACACGTGATTACTGACTAAGCATTAGGTACACTCGAGTCATGCACATATTCCAGGGCTAAAGTAAACTTTGTACACCGAGAAATTGGGTATACCTCTCTAGGTATAAATTGGGTATACCCAATTTACACCTGTTGGGTATATATATATATATATAATATGTCTCATTGAATATGACCGCATATTCTGTATTTACTATTTTCTGATTTAGGGCTTCTATCCCTCTAACTGTTTTCTTAGCATCAGGGCTTAGCTGAAAGAGGAGTTCTCCAAAACTCATTTTCGTAATTTCAAGGTGAAGAAAAAAAAGTGAATTACTATAGAATGTATTACACTTATTTATACAATTTGCACAACGTTTCGAACCTCCATGGTTCATTCTCAAGTGAAAGGAATTTTCAGAACTGGTTGATTTATACCCGCACTGGGTCAGGTGATAAGACAATAAAGGTAAAAACATGGGGGATACATAAGGGATAAATGGGGGTGAAGCACATAAGAACATAAGAATAAAGGTAACTGCGGAATGCCTATTGGCCCATACGAGGCAGCTCCTATCTACATACAAAGATTAATCAGGTGTAGTTGGCCTGTTATGTTGAAGTGTCTTCTGTGTTGGTATCATTATGCTCTGGTCTTGTCCTTACTCTCATGGTGGGTAGAGTATATAGTTCCGTGGTTTGGGTGTTCATGGTAGGTTCTATTCTTATGTGATAAGAATATTCTATTCATTGACATTAAATAGAATAAGAGACATTGTAACTATAAGGTGTGAAGGATAGATGAAATTGTTTATGTAATAATGTAAGATGAGGTCTGATAGACCTTTTGTGCCCTCTGTAATGCTTTTGCGCTACCGCTCACAGGATGAGTATGGGGTGCACAATAAACTAGCCACCTTCGGCGGCAACAATCAATTATAATCTGAATTTACTCTACGTTTGATTCGGTTATAAAGTCCCGAAAAGGACTAAGTAATGATCATAGATAAAGAGCATTATTTGCTAAAGAGGTTGATCCTCATATTAGCGTATATTGTAAATTCAGGACAAGCATAATTATCAATCTGGTAGCGTCTAGAAGTGTGTGTATTCTTGCACGGAGGGAAAACTGGCAGTAGCACTTCTCCACGACGCCGGGATGGACAAGACCTCACCTCAGTTTTATTAGAAGTTTAACCCTTTCTTACTATGAGTAAGACGTTGACGTTGATCTTCAGAACCAACGAAAGGTAAGGTACCTTTTCGAATAGTTCGTTAAGTGATCTTACGCTTTTAAAAATGTATATGATGTTGGAGGAAGCGAGTTTTGAGTTTATTGCCAGTAACTACTCGACTTGTCCTTTGCCTCAGGTTTAAGGGGAAAAGCATTACAGCTATTGTTTTTTTTTTACTATAAAATGTATTGGCCATGTTAGTATATCCTTGGAAACACAAACCGTAGCTGTCTCTATTTTCCGCTTGTAATAAAGTTGTTACATTTTGGCTTAACGTGTTTATGACGTATTAGAACGTTGTTACAACTTGCTATATTGGTTGTTATAACTGGTTAGGTGTTAAAACTTGTTCGAACTTTGTACCAACGTCGTAGTTTCGGTGTGTGTTTGGCGGGATGTTATTCATAACCAATATTATTTTATCATTCATGACGTGTTGAGCCCCTGTTGTTGCTTATAGTTTCCCTACTTGTGTCAGACGTAGCAAGTTGTGTCAGTATGTATCGCCATTATATTGGTTATCTTAGGCTGTGTATAAGGCTATAAACTTATATTCTTGTCAGGAATGAAAGGGAACTATCAGGGGAAAGTGCCAGCCATTACGACTATATAGCACTTGGAAGGGATCAGAATAAGGATTTGGAATGGGACGGGGGGGGGGGGGGGGAATGGTACCCACCACTTTGACGGTCGGGGATTAAACGCTGACCTGCGTGATGAAAGAGACCGTCGCTCTACCGTCCAGCCCAAGTGGTTGGGTCATTCTTGTCAGGAAATATTTATGTAAGAAGATTGATATTACTTTTGTATATATAAATAAAGAGTTGTTACAGTCTTGTAAAGCCACTAGCGTGCATAGCTTATATTACCCCTCTGGCGTATCCTGTGGCGCAGTGGTCAACGCAATCGAGTCAACCGAAAAGTCCGGAGTTAAATTCTCGCTGCAGGATAGAGAAGTTTGGGCAAAGATTCTTTTCAATCAATCTCTTTATTCCTACTCAACCTACTCACTACTAGGTAAACGGAGGCATTAGGTGAAAGGAAATGTGCCCAACCATTTCTGCCCGATCTGGATTCGAACTTGGAATTCTCGATTGTGTGTCTGAGAACGAACCCAACTGTACCACCTGCAACCCGTCCTCGACTCAAGTCCATTACATTCAGCGGTCGACCCCACTGACCCATTCATAAATTTTAACATTCTGTTCATTCAAAACGGGAATTTTCTCAAGTATAAATTAATATTATAATAGCATATTGTGCATATATAGGCATAGGTTAGGTTAGGTCAGGTGTTTAGGTTCTGTTGGCGATTATTTGTATTTATAGTACGTGGGTGAAGCATTTATAGCGTTGTGGTTCGAACAAAATTCGTCAGTGAAGCACTTGTTCCGGATATGTTCGAACGCCAGCAGTTGTGAGTCGTGTGTAAACCACTTTTCATTCATAAACATAAACAGGGGGTTTGGCGGGTGCATGGAATCACTTTTGGATCTT
>WNGS01005641.1:2356211-2383711 GCA_020271785.1 Procambarus virginalis
TCCCTGCGGCCCAGTCCTCGAGCAAGCCTCCTAGTTGCTGGACTGGTCACCAGGCTGCTCGCAGCCTGACGTATGAATCACAGCCTAGTAGATCAAGCAACCGGTTAATCTTGACTGCTATCTCTCACCTCTGACCTTTCCCCCTTCTTCCTCCTCCTCCCCTGACCTTCTCACTCTTGAGACACCCTTCCGGCACCTTCTCACCCTTTCTCTTACTTCCCCTCCGTCACCCATCTCCCGCCGCCCCTCTCTCTGACCTGGTTGATACCTAGGTTGATAACCTGGTTGATGGGGTTCTGGAGGTTCTACTACTCCCCAAGCCCGGGCCCGAGGCCAGACTTGACTTGACTTGTGAGAGTTTGGTCCACCAGCTGTTGCTTGGAGCGGGGTGCCCGGAGGCCCACATACCCACACACAGCCCGGCTGGTAGGCACACTCCTTTGAAGGAAACAATCTAGTTTCCTCTCGAACATGTCCACGGTTGTTCCCTGTAATTGACCTAGACCTGACCTCCACTCTAACTCGTACCTCCTGTCACACCACCCTAGGCCTCACTCCCAGTACCTGCTGTTGTCCTTGCAATGTCCTTGTGTTGATCTTGTCGTGTTCTTATTATGTTCTTGAGCTTTGTTCGTTGGATTGATCTTGCCGTGTCCTTGCGTTGTCCTTGTATTGATCTTGTCGTGTCCTTCCGTTGTCCTTGTATTGATCTTGCTGTGCCTTTGCCGTGTCCTTGTATTGATCTTGCCGTGTCCTTGTATTGATCTTGCTGTGCCTTTGCCGTGTCCTTGTATTGATCTTGCCGTGTCCTTCCGTTGCCCTTGTATTGATCTTGCCGTGCGTTTGCCGTGTCCTTGTATTGATCTTGCCGTGCGTTTGCCGTGTCCTTGTATTGATCTTGCCGTGTCCTTCCGTTGCCCTTGTATTGATCTTGCCGTGTCCTTCCGTTGTCCTTGTATTGATCTTGTCGTGTCCTTCCGTTGCCCTTGTATTGATCTTGTCGTGTCCTTCCGTTGTCCTTGTATTGATCTTGCCGTGTCCTTGTGCTCTCTTTGTATTGATCAAGTGTGGTAACAGGTTATCTCTCACGGCTGGCGAGTCGATGTGAGACCGCGTGCCCACCATTTCCTACCTGATGCAATACATACCACCAGTAATTTCGAGAGGGGTATTCTCCCCCCCCCCCCCCTTGCTTGCCCCGAAAATGGCATCACAACGCTGGCCATACGGAACGATGTCTCTGACCGACCTCTGACTCAAGAGGAATAATTATCATTGGTGAGAACGTGAGGATCCTCCTGACCTTCCATACCCTCGCCACCCCCTCCCTAGCACCAGTACCCATGCCACTTGTCCCCTGAGCATTCCCTGGTATACTATCTGTCTCCTCAATTTACTTTCACTTTTGTCACGCCAGACCAGGTGACAGGCACATGATGCCCCAGAGGGGGGGGGAGGAGCGGGAGTTGGGGGGACGGAGGGGAGGGATGGGGGGGTTCCCTACCACCAACTGGGGGGCCCCCCCTACATTCTGGGGCTAGGAGGGGCAGGGACAGGTTGGCAGGCAACACGGTACAGCCACCACCATAATGAACCACAAACATAATGCCTCCATCCCCCTTGGCTGATGTACCAGTCAAAGTCAGGTGTATTAAGACTGTTCAGACTTACATTCTTATATCATGTCGTTGCTCAGTCGATAAGACAGCGTCGGAGATGCTCTGCAGACGCAGGTTCGAATCCTCTCCACGAGTCTCAATTGGCTTGGCGCTTTCCCCCGAAAATTTCCCCCCCTCTCCTTCTCTCTTCCTGTCTCCCTTTCTACTTCTCGCCATCTTTATTGCTTCCCACACCACCCCCCTCTGCCTATTTTCGGTTGAAATTGCTACCATATTACCATACCGTTTTCAGCTTGATCTTGGTAATGACCAAGAATGAAGCGAAATCTACAGTACCTTGATCTCATCCCTGAATCATCAATATTTTATACTAATCACGGATTATCTGCCTAAATCTCATATGATAATTACCTAAATCTCATGCATAATCACGCGTTATGTAACTGAATCGCAAGTTACCTACCTGCTTGGCTGCTTATTTTCGAGGAGGCGATCATGCTTGCTGATGACAGGACTATTGTTCCTGATGATGTGGTCATGTTTCCAGGCGAAGTAGACGTTGTTTCTGCTTGAGGGATTGTTGTTGTTGATCCAGAGGGTGTTGTGGTAGCCCCAGCGGTTGTTGTGGTAGCCCCAGCGGTTGTTTTTGTAGTAATAGCCCCAGTGGTTGTAGTGATAGCTCCATCTGTCGTAGTGGCAGACCCAGTAGTCGTAGCTACTGCTTGAGAAACTGTAGTAGTTGTACCAATTGGAGCGGTTGTAGCTTGAGAAGTATAGAGAGGCGATCCTGTAGCACCTCCATTGGCAATTCTTTGTTGACATTGAGCATCGCAGTAATCAGACGTGCAATCGGCATTACACTCACCTTTCCAGCCCGGTTTAGACGAACTGGTTCTGCATGTCGGCATGCCAACGACCGGTAACGCACACGCTTCAACACAGGTTCCAGGCTTTGGCCCCGTCACAGCTGTGCAGGCTCCGTGTGTGGCTACCAAGCAGGTCGCCAGCAGCAGCAGGAGTGAGAGGAACATCCTGATGGCGACGCACGGCGACAGGACACGAGGGTCTGTGAATGCCGCAGCGCCACGATTGCAAGACTGCTCTTGCCTTGTGGAGGGGGGTTGCAAGAGCTCTGGCGTGAGATTTCAAGCCATGAAGTGAGCGTTGATGCTGGTGCGATAAGGGGTCAAGTTTGACGTTGCAGAATACCGTGAACGATTTTCTGAAAAGTCAGCATTTTTGGTTTGTGTTAGTGTATATATTCCGTGTTATTACTTGCAAATTCATTGTCACTAAAGCTCTTGAGTGATCGCTTGGCTCTTTACTTGTCTCTTTTCTTAAGTAAAATAAACTGACAACTCATTTAAATCTTGAATATGTTTTTTTTGTTAACAAGGCCAGTAGGCCTCTACTTGGGCTTATGTTTAGTAAACCAGCGGAACATGCTTATTCAACCAGTGGGAAAATGCATATGCATATCCAGCTTGTGGTAATTGCTTTGATTTAATATCTAGATTTGTTTTATTTACTACTTTAATTATTTTTATTTTTCTGATATTAAAAAAAATATATAAATAAAACAAAATCAGAGCAAAATATACATAACATTCAACTTACAAGGAGCGAAGAGAGTGAGAGATGTGTTCTGTGTGAAGGGTGAGAGAACTCTGAGAGCGCCTGCCTCTTCATGTCACGACGGCGCCAGTGACATGCATCCACTCCAACAGCTGCATTCAAAAGGCTTTGGAACACGCTCTTGCTGAACGCAGGCAAAATTTTATTATGCATAGATCAGGTTCAGGAACGGCCACTGAACCCTTGCAACAAGAGCACTTATGGGACAATATCCATGTGAACACAAATGTTATAGCATCGATGCAAACACTCAACGTCAAGGGCGTCGTATGCATATTAACTGGGTGCCAAGTCATGTAGGAATACCAAGGAATGACATTGCAGATGAAACTGCAAAACTTCAAACTTCCACCTCCTTAGGCATTTACAGACCAGTCTACCACAGATCCAGGTGTCTGCTGAAAACACCATCCAGGTGTTTGTTGGAAAACGAGAGTTTAGGAGGCACGGCAATTAGTCAGTGTCCCCGAGCGTATTATACTTGTTTTCTATATTGATTCTTAACCTCGGCAAAGGATTTAACTTGAATTAGAGGGGCAGTGAGTGCCTTGGGTGACGTCCATCACCAAGGTTAATGGAACAAAGTCCGTGAGAAAATCTCTGACGTGCTTGAGGGCGATGGCTGACGACATTAGGCAGTGTTTATAGCCTTCCAGACCGTGAGAAATTCAAGGAACATATCATTACCTTATACTCACCAGTCATGTACCTCTCTACCACTTTATTTATACGACGTGATAATGGTCCAGGACAGTCCGAAACATCGGCACTTGCTATATTTTCAGATGTGTGGGTTAGGTGTCAGGTGTGGGTGTGTGGGTTAGGTGTCAGGTGTGGGTGTGTGGGTTAGGTGTCAGGTGTGGGTGTGTGGGTAAGGTGTCAGGTGTGGTGTGGTGGGTAGGTGTCAGAGATGTGGGTGTGTGGGTTAGGTGTCAGAGGTGTGGGTGTGTGGGTGAGGTGTCAGATGAGTGGGTTGGTATTAGGTGTGTGGATGTGTCGGTTAGGTGTCAAACCCATTTATCTTCTGCTTACGTTATTTACAAATTTCATGAGGCTTTTGTTAACTAGTGATCACATTGACATTTGGAGGAGGGTAACATCCACGCAACCACGAGTCCTTATTCAACTATTCATTTCTTATTCACCGAGAGCAATAAAGATAACCAGAGAGAGTTATTATGTATGCAATAAAATATACAATAAGAAATATTGGGATCGCCCGAGAGCGCTGTGCAGACTTGTCACTCTTGAGAGCTGTTGTTGTTATAGATTCAGCTACTTGGAACTTGTTCCGAGTAGCCAGGTAAGTTACGGGCTATGGTGAGCCCGTAACTTACCTGGCACAGGAGCTGGGCAAGAAGCACGGGCTATGGTTAGCCTCGTGGACAGGAGATGTCTCCCGTGTCTTGAGAGCGTTGAGCCATAAATATGAGCGTCACGTGGTCAGTCACATGGTCACGCACCGCTCCTGTGCCAGTTAAGTTACGGGCTCACCATAGCCGGTGCTCACGGGAGACATCTGTCCACGAGGCTAACCATAGCCCGTGCTTCTTGCCCAGCTCCTGTGTCAGGTAAGTTACGGGCTCACCATAGCCAGTGCTACTTGGAACTTGTTCCGAGTAGCTGAATCTATAACAACATAGCCAGTGCTACTTGCCCCCCGCTCCTGTGCCAGGTAAGTTACGGGCTCACCATAGCCCGTGCTACTTGCCCCTCTCCTGTGCCAGGTAAACTACGGGCTCACCATAGCCCGTACTACTAGGAAGTTGTTCCGAGTAGCTGAATCTATAACAACAACAACAGTCACACGGTCAGTCAAGGTAAAGGTCTAGCACTGGATGGGTGACCGCGCGGGGCAACCTCGATAAGCAAAATGGCTTCCAGTCTCTGAGAAAAGCTTACAATTTACCTTGCCTTTAATGTTAATTAAAATATTAAAGAAGTGTTTTAATCCATTCATTACGATACCCATTTTTTCGAGTCTCGTTCTTTGTTTGGCTTAGAACATTAGCATAAAGGACACTGCAAAAGACCTTTTGCCCATACGAAGCAGCTCCTATTTATATCCACCCTCAAACTCATTCATACATGTCTAACCTACGATTGACATACAGCGCAACCTCATGTAAATAATGTTACCAGGTAAATTGTTCCACAAATCAACAACCCTGTTTCTAAACCAGTATTTATCCCAGTCTTTCCTGAATGTGAACTTCCCCAATTTATATCCATTGTATCGACTTCTATTTTGTGTCTATATATTTAAAATCTTATTTATATCCCTTTGTTATACCCTTTCATCCATGTATGTACTTTTATCATGTCACCCCTTGTTCTTCATCTTTGATAATGTAACTTTTGCTTTTTAATATCTTCTCGCGAGGAACGTTTCTAATTCCTGAGACTAACTTTGTCAATCTTCTATGCAGACGTTCAAGTGAATTAATTTCCATTCAACATTACTGAGACCCGAACTGAAGAACATAATCTAAATGAGACCTAACAAGGGCAAGAAGAAGTTGGAGAATAACATTTTTTTTATCTTTATTTAAAAAATACAACATAAATTAAAGTATATAAAAGTTTTACAAGACAAGTTTACATTGCAATTCGTAGTGAACAAGTTTCCCAAAAGTACAGAATATGATCTGTAAAAACCCCTGAATGTTACACTTAATTTCCGTTAAACTATTTACAAAATTTGGAGAATAAATTTACATTAAAATACAGGGGAAATTATGACAATCACATATATTTTATAGAATTCTCAGTAAACAAATTTTCCAAATCATCACCGAGCATGAGCTAAACAACGATAACAGCTGCAACTGTTTATTTCGACAATTGAGCCCATTAACGTTCAAAGTAGCACAATTAAAGTTAACAGGCTTCCCGAATGTTATATGAGAGAAACCAAAAATTACCCTTTATCCATCGAAACCTCACTGGACACTAACTTAGTGTCTGCTTTCCCTTTTCGAAATCTAAGTTTAATATTTGCACTCGCGTCACGACTCTGTTCATGTTCCACAAGATCCCACCATACCTTATCACTGTGCTCGTTACCATGATCCCCACACACTGTTCGTACTGTGCCCTCGCTACGTGTCGGCGACTCTTCCTGGCCTTGGTCACGGTGAACGTCAACGGTAACAACCTGCTCAATACTCCGAGTTGATGTCCTCCTACGTTTCTTCACATGACTGGGTGCAGAACCAGCCTTCACACCACCCTTACCCTTTCTATCAGACCATACTGAAGAGGGTGGAGTTGCCTTCGTCACAGGCAGTTCTACATCACTATCCTCCATGGAGTCATCCTCCACATCCAGTTGACAACCAGTTACTTTTTCCATCGTCACTTCACCAAGGTCAGCGCCGCCGTTGTCATCGCGGCTCAGCGCAGCGTCAGCGCCTATGTCATGGGCGTCCACACGTATATTGTCCAGACTGACCTCACCCTCACCAGGTTGAACGAGAGCAGATAAATCGTCCTGAGCAGTGTCGTCTGCACATTCCGGTTCTGCATTACCTTTATCATCCTGACCTAAGTCACCTGCACAGGCCGCAGTTGCACTGGGATTCACTCCCACAGACGGTTCACTTACAGAGGTGTGGGTCACTCCGTCTACCTCACCTGGCACGGCAGTATGGACAACAGCGGGTTCATTACCTGAGACACTGTCCTCTATTAATGGCGGAAAGTCAGTTTCACGAAAAATGTTGATTCGTTCTGAAGCCCCCACCTGGCAGGCAGCAGCCATGTGACCAGTACGCCCACACCTAAAACAAGTTTGCATCTGGCCATGGTATATAAACTTAATATAATGACCCTCTACCGACATTGATGAAGGAATATTGCGATGAAGTTCCAGCTTGGCTGTTCTTGTTCCATTAAAACACCCTTTCCCTGGACCATAAGTATACTTATTGAAGCGAACATTGTCCACTTTCCCATAATGTTGCAGTATGCGGATAATAGTCCCATTCAACATTTCAAATGGCGCATCCCGCACAGAAACGTATGTAAATGTTTTGCTCAAATTAATCACTTCTACTGATCCTTTCCCATTAGGTAAACGTATAATTTCATCATCATACTTCCCGAGAAACTCCGAAAACGCTACATTGTTTGCAAATTTCAACACCACTCTGTTCCCTGGCAGTGTTTGGTAACCAAATATTTCTTCCGCCTTGATCTGTAACACATCGAAGATCGTCGTGGATACAAGGTCGGTATCAACATGACAACTAAACTTGAGCCCTATGGACTCCTTCCGCTTGAGTGGAGGTGTGTAGGAGCCCATGACGGCACTATACCACCCTCAGCGCGACGGTAACCGGCCATCCGGCAACACGCCGGCTCCCAACGACGACAGACACTTCCACCACACCAGACGCTAGTAGCAGAGCGAACCAAAACACGTCTGCTCACCACCACGTCCACGACGAGACTCCAGGAGAATAACATTAGAGAGATTACTGCTAGCTATTCTAGAAGTAACTACATATCATATTTGCTTTGTTCCGTTCAAGATTTTATATTTAGATCCATACAAAGCATAGATTTTTTTGTCTTATGATTCCTACTAAACGTTACTTATAGATCTTCTTCACGTTCAGATTTCAGTTTTATCATTACCCAGCTGATATCTAGTAACTCCATTATTAAGATCTAAGCTCAGAACTCTACATTCTTTAGCATTAAACTGCATTTGTCGAATTTAAAGCCTATATACAGCGTCTTGAAGCCTTGTAGTATCTAACTCTGTAATTATATCTCACTAGGCATCGTACAGTATTAAAGGCTTTGCTAAAGTCAATATATTGAATGCAATTCTTTCCACTATTTACTGCTTGGAACACTGGAAAGAATGAAAGTAAAATTGTTAAACACTAGCGGCTCTTAGTAAAACCATGTTTGAATTCCCAGTTAATTTATGTTTTCATAATGTAAACAAATGGCTTTTGTGATTTGGCTATTCAAGCTATTTCCCTACAATAGACGGTAACGTAACTGGGCGATAGTTCTATGATANTAACTGATTGATGAAGATGAGGGGTGGCACGGGCATGATTAGGCCGTAAGCAGAAGATTTTTGGAGTGAATGTGATCTTTGTCGTGAAAGGATATACTGCGTGCTGAGCGCGCATTTAACCGTCAGTCCTTACTATGTGCTGCTATTGCAGGGAGGATACTGCTTGACAGTATTTATTAGTTGTGTCCAGCGGCTGAACACCGACGGGAGACATCTCCTGTCCACGAGGCTAACCATAGCCCGTGCTTCTTGCCCAGCTGCTGTGCCAGGTAAGTTACGGGCTCACCATAGCCCGTGCTACTTGGAACTTGTTCCGAGTAGCTGAATCTATAACAACACAGGCTGAACACCTTTTTGACCGGAAGAGTGGCAGTGTTGATGGCTTCAGGGTGTATTGAGTACAGGATAGTGTAATAAGTATAATCTGGTGTAATGAGTACAATTTGGTGTAACAGCTCAAGCTCTATGAATGGGGGTTGTAGTGGAGGTCGAATTTTTATTATACCTATGGATGAAAATTCCCTTTTAAAATCACTTTTTTACCTTCGGTTCCACTAACTTTGTTTCCAGTTTATGTACTATTGTACCTATATTAACTCTAGTAACAGATTTGCTTCCAAAATGGTTTCATAAACAATCTTAGAAACATGCTCACTGCCACTCCAATCCGTTCCCATCCTCGAAAATCCCAGCCAAAACGAACGTCGGTCATTAATGGCTGCAAACTCTTCCTTCCAGACTCCTTGTTCGATTATTATTATTATTATTATTATTATTATTATATTATTATTATTATTATTCGCATTTCATTCCCGAAACCATTCCCTAATAGTAAATAGCAGATACATCCTTAACCCCTCGTTTTCTTTACACTGTTCACATGCTCAAGACTTTGAACTACAACTCTTTTAAAATCTTTATTACCTTCCTATCTTATCACACAAACTCTCTTCACGTCTACTACATATAACATATGGTTGTCACGTAAGTTTATCAAGAAATATATGTAGTATAAACCGCGAGGTGTACCCAGCTTCTCGGTATATATATATATATATATATATATATATATATATATATATATATATATATATATATATATATATATATATATATATATACTGTTTCTTTAGTCCTGAACTATGTTCAGGTCCTTAGTATATTTGGTGGTGGTCGGTAAGCTATTGCATCACGGCCTTCATATTAATAACCCTCCAGAAGTTGATAGGCTTTCAGCCCAACGCCAAACCAAACGTAAGCGTGAAATACACAATGATTCACCAGCAGGTTTGTTCGTGTGTCAGGTGAAAGTAACACGAGTTGTGCACACAGCCGTCTTTTGTTTGTGTGAATAACGTTCCTTTATCCACCATCACGTCCGCAAGACAGTTCGACTTAATGGTTGCCAGGATCAGGCTGAGCTACCGTTATCTGTGGCAGGTTGCTGCAAGGAACGAATCTCCCAACCCTGAGCATTTTATGTGCAAATTCTGTGAGTAAGAACCGTCATGATCTCACACATACTACATTGTTGAATGTCCAGTCATTAAATCCTTCAAACCCGCCGATACCTGGAGCTTTATAATTACTTCACTCTTGTATTCTAGAGGATATCCTCATATTGCATCCAAAGTTTGCAAGCATAGGCTACTGATCACATGCTCCTGTATGACTAAACATCCTGCGAGATAGGGATTTCTAAGCATTTCATTCCTAGCTCTTGATACGCGCTACGTAACCCTTTATATAGTCTAGAGTAGCTGCATAAACGCAATTTCCAAATATGGTAATTAAAATATCAAGATTTGGCACAAATCTGAACTGATATGATACAAGAACAATTAATTAACCTTTATAAGGACGTAGGGGGCAAAAATCAGCAGAAAATAAAGGAAAAGCGGTGTGTCGACTTTCCTGAAATTAAGGTACGTGCATGGGAGGTCGGTAAAGAGGGGGAGGATGCCACTTCGATCTCGTGCTTAAATCTTTAGCCGGCGACAAAGAATGTCTTTATATGATGTCTATGAAGGTGAAGGAAAGATTCAATACATGTGTAAGTCTACTAAAAACAAATTTTTGGATACAGCCTACAGCTTTTCTTAGGGTGTTGTAAACAAGGTGTTTACAACTCCTTGAGAAAAGATGTCGGTTGCATCCGAAAATTTGGTTTTAATACACTTACAGATATATTGGGTCTTTCCTTCACCTTCAATCAAGCATTACGGCATCGTAGTGTCTCCATGGTGCCGATCGAGATTATGCTAACCTGAACTATTCACCTTCACATTAAGCTGGTAGAAACTAAATTTGTTACAGTCATGATGGACCAAGTTAGGTTAAGCCGATTATTCCTAGAATTGGTTTGCAAGACTAATTTCGGAATAAGTATTTGAGCTAACTGATTAATTTCGGAATAAGTATTTGAGCTAACGTAATTTTGTCCCTCATGGTATTTGCTGTGTCGCTATTTGGAGGCATCATGAATAGCACTTGTAAACTAATAACCCTAGCCTAGTAGGACTCCAGCTAACCGCCTCTTGCAAAATAAATTGCGATGCACCTAAAACACGTCCTGCCTTGACAGAAATAACCGGATGCTTGAGCTTCGTTACATTATAATATACTAAATTTAGAAACTTCAAAATCGAAGGGTCCTTGGATAAAACATCTGGGGCAAAGGCGACCTTGGAAACATGTCCCGCGTTAGCCGCTCGAGATAAAAACGTCCAGTTGCCAACGTCCTATGATAAGTTTCATTATAGCTTCCAGTCAACGATAGAGGAATCAGGTTCGAAGCAGCCTTGAATAAAACTGTTAAGACAGCCTACCATCATGGTCTGACGAAGCGATCAGGATCGAAATCGTCTCCAAATAAAACAATTTTCGGTCGAAATAACCTACCTTTGGCCTACGCTAAAATGTTATAGGTCGAAACTGTCTAATATAAAACTACAATGGTCTAATTAATTTTGAATAAAATGTTGATGGTTCAGGCACCCTAGAAAAGCGAACAAGATCGAAACATCGTATGATTAAATGATCAGGGTTGACACAGTACGAGACAATGATAAAGTTCGAAACATAATACCGTAGCCTTTATGATGAATGACGAAGCCACAAACAAAAGATCGATAAACTGTTCGACCGAATTATCTAAAATATTAAGTAGCTAATACTGGACACGATATTAAGGTAAACAAAAACACCTTCCAACAGAATACTAAATAATTTAATTAAATGACAGCCATGAAACATTTTACGAGATTTATACAGTATTACATAAAACATTCCGGTTTACTGAACATAATAAAACGTGATTTCAGTCACAAGGACTGTTACACAACCCTTAACTTCACAAGGCTATTACGTCTACTTTCAAGAGGCTGTTGTGCCCAGTATTTTAACAGTCGCGAAATTTACAATAGTCAATTAAACAGACCTGTGTTGGCAAAAGCAAGTCAAAACTTCTGGTGAAAATTTTAAAGTTTAAAGAAAAAATTACTTCCCCAACCTTCCAAAATCAGACTTATTCCGGTGACATTTTTTTGGGAAAAGAATAAATTATAATGTACAGCACATCACATTTTATCCGAAATTATACCGAAAGTGATTCATTGTTGCACATTTTGTATTTACAAAATATTTTTTTAGGTTCCTTGTACTGCATACACCTATACACACAGAAATCACAATAGCGTGATGCATCAAATGAACAAATCCACAAGGGCCGTGATGAGGTTCGAACTTACACCCGGGATGATCCCAGACGCTGCCTTAGTCGACTAGGCCACGACATGGTAAAAAGAATTGTAACCTAGTCGAGTAAGCCTGTCGACTAAGGCAGCGCCTGGGATCATCCCGGGCGTAAGTTCGAACCCTCATCACGGCCCTTGTGGATTTGTGCATGCATCTACACACTAGAGCAAAGTTAGTACAAAGCTTCCGATCTCGACAAACGCTGCAACATATAATTTAATTGAAGCTTAAACTTACTATAAATATGTTTTATGATTTTTAAGTAAGTTCCAGGATAAAGTACGAAAAATGCATTAAAAATTACTACAGTATATTTGGGCATGCATGTCTTATGGTATGCGTATATTGTGAAATATACATACACCATACACAGTCCCCCCCCATTTGGTTTTGATATTTTCATGATAAATGTAAATAATTATATATGGAAACTATTAATTATTTAATCAATATATCGGTATTGGATACTACCCTGTATCCTCTCAGTTTCCCGAAGTAACAAATATTCACACAGCCACTCTGGTAAAATGAGAGACCGTTGTTGAGGAGTAGGCAACACTCGTCTAATGGATGCTAATGCAGTAACCTAACGCGTTGTCTCCAATAAATCTTTTATCTAATGCTACAAACAACACACGATACTTTGTTGAGGAGAGGGGTTGATTTTTCCATATTGTACTCATGTAGTGTGTGTGTGTGGAGATACAGCTCTTGTGTGCACGCTAAGCTATTTCTCCCCAGGGAATATACGCGTCAACCTGATGCACTGCAATGTTAACGACCAGGATGGTCGCTAGCTATCCTGGTCTTCCTATAGAGGCCTATAGATAGGCCTCTATGGGAAGAGGCCTATCTCCGACTCTGAGAGTGCCTCTCCCCAGCCGTAAGAAACATATAACCTTGCATAATCCGTCAGCACGTAGCACTATACCGTATAGCTACACTAGAGTCATTGGATCTTGTACACGGGGAACAAATAGTAAAGTGACATGTTCAATGAAGTATGGCATTTCCTGCAACGTTAGCAATGTTTATGTGCTACAATCATCGCATACCTTATAACAAGCACTTTAAACATTCTCTCTTACGATATCGATAAGTGACTACATTAAGAACTTACGTGTTACCTAAGACCAATTTAATTTCATAGCCGAAATTGCAACCCTGTACTACCGTACTGCGTCTAATAGAGTTTGATGTTAATATTAAAATACTCAAGTTGATATTTGTAAAAAAAAAAAAAAAAAAATTCGTTTGAACTCGTTTTGTTGGGGACAGGAACCTGCGTATTTATTTACTTTAGCCTGTATTGAGGTAATGATATAGAAATATATGTAGTGTCTGACATGAAAGATATTGTAGTGTCTGACATGAAAGATATTGTAGTGTCTGACATGAAAGATATTGTAGGCAATTCGCAATGACAAGATCACCATTGATGTGGAGTTGTAGTATAACACTCTCCCTCACAACTCGACCCGACAGGACACTCTCCCTCACGTGTTCGACCCGACAGGACCTCTCCCTCACAGCTCGACCCGACAGACACTCTCCCTCACTGTTCGACCCGACAGGACACTCTCCTCCACAACCCGACCCGACAGGACACTCTCCCTCCACAACCCGACCCGACAGGACACTCTCCCTCACAACCGACCCGACAGGACACTCTCCCTCACAACCCGACCCGACAGGACACTCTCCCTCACAACCCGACCCGACAGGACACTCTCCCTCACAACCCGAGTGAACACGGCCCCCACCACACACACACACACACACAAAGGTCCGCCTCCCTGGATTCTCAGCTTAATGCTTCCCAGGATAAAATCAATGGCATACCTTGCAACGGTCAGGTTCCAGACCTCCATCGGGGCTTAATCCAATGATGGCGAAGTATTCGAAGAGCCTCTGGCTCTCTCGCTGGTTGGATGACGTCATTTTACTCTCATTACGACACTGGCCACAACATTGTAACGCGAGTGAGCGGCGAGCCACACCTCACCTCACCAGTATAGCTCCAGCACACTGCCGTCTCTAGGACTCCTGCCTCCAGCTTACTCCGCGCGTTGCGCCTTCTCGCCATACGTTTTATCTGTAGATTAATTGTTCTTCACGATATTACGTATATCTATCGAGCGTAGATTGCTGCTACATTACTTGTCATGAAAAGGTTTTAAGTCGTTTATTTTTAATATAAATCATAAACTCATCTACAGCGTTTTGACTAATAGGAATGGTTCTGTTTGGGTCCTGTTCATATAAGATAATTAAACACCGATTAAACGCTGGTTAATTTTAAGAACTACAGTATATAGGTTCCAATATATATTTTGGTATGAGCATCGAGGCAGCTATTTCAACTGCTTTAATAGTAAAGCAGAAAATAGTTTAGAGAAAATACAACTTGCTAACGTTGATCAAAAATCTTCACAGAAAATTTTAATATCAAGGCAAACTAAACTATTAGGCTTCTCAAATATCCTCAATGAGGGCAGGAAGTCAGCGGTTTGTCAGAGGTCCCCCCATTGTTCCTGATGATTTTTTCTAACTCGATTTTAAACAGAAGTAATATCTTCTGTCATTTTTCTTGCAGTTGTGACGCCTACTTTATTGTGTTCTTTAAAGGTAAGGTCTTCCGACATGAGTACACCCAGATCCTTTACATTGGCTTTTCGTTCTATGTTATGATTTGACTGTATGGTCAAATTTCTGTAGACTGTAAACGTTCCTGACAGTTATTACCTAGGTCTAAGATGATGATCCAAATGCTGGAACTTGTCCCTCACAAGTGCTGAGGCAGTCACCTGTTAGCAGTAGACGCAACATTCTTTCAATTTCACTAAGCTTGGACTGGTCAGCTAGAACTAATGGAAGTTATGAAAATGGTGTCTATGTGTGGTTAAGGTCACACTAAGACTAAGTGACAGTTTTTTCACCTTTTTGAAAATTTCAGCATTACTTGGAATGCGAGAAAGAAGCTCTTTGCAAGCTTTCACAAAAAATTATAGCATCTTTCTTGAACATTTTGAAGCTATTCCTGGTTTATAGCATTGTTTTGTCTGTTAGTGGCCTCAAGTGGCCTCAAATTCATAACCAAGGTCCACTTTCTCCAGGGGCAGATAAATGGAATTAAAGTCCCAATTAACATCAAGCTTTGCATGATCAAGATGCAAGATTTTTCAGAGTATTCCAAGTGGGAAGTTTTCTATGTTAGTGTAAAGGCTACACTGATCTGCTTCATCTTTTTGATAAAAGTCAATTCATCCTTTCAAAATCATTTAGGATTGGTTTAAGGAATGTGAAATATAGCCTAGTGACAGGATCAGCGTTCATTTTTTTTTTTTTGAGATATATACAAGAGTTGTTACATTCTTGTACAGCCACTAGTTCGCGTAGCGTTTCGGGCAGGTCCCTGGAATACGATCCCCTGCCGCGAAGAATCGTTTTTTCATCCAAGTACACATTTTACTGTTGCGTTAAACAGAGGCTACAGTTAAGGAATTGCGCCCAGTAAATCCTCCCGGCCAGGATACGAACCCATGACATAGCGCTCGCGGAGCGCCAGGCGAGTGTCCTACCACTACACCACGGAGACTGGGAGACTTCATTGAAAGTAGTTGCCTTGCAACATATTACACGAGGAGGAACGATTTGGTAATGAGTTGTCATAGAATCCCGCTGATCTAACAGCCGCTTTACACTAGTGCTCCTTGCCAGCCATTGTGTTCTTGACCGTAATTCATCACATGCACGAGAACAGACCAAATGCAAAGCACGTGTATTTGACTAGAAACAAATAAGGAATATCCTTCTGCGTCACAGTGTAAAGTGAGAGATGAGGTCCACAAAGATGAGGTCCCGTCAGTGCAAGACGCTGCTTCAGATCAATTCCAATATACCCAAAATAATCTTTGAGGTGTTGATACAAGGCTTCAGAGGAGGAGCTTGTGACTGAAACTAGTCCCATAAACTGAGGTAAAATCCTGCCGTGTTTAGCTTCATAATATCGAAGACAGACACACACAAATGATTTTCACAGGCAATATCTGTCTACTTATCTGTAAGTAGTTTACTGGAGGTCCATCACTAAGTGACGGACCTCTATATCCGCGACAGAATCAACCTCCCGGCGACACTAGTCATGGACTAGTGTCGTCGGGAGGTTGATTGATGAAGATTAAGCCACCCAAAAGGTGGCACGAGCATGAACAGCCCGTAAGTGGTGGCCCTTTTGAGCCATTACCAGTATCAAGAGCTGATACTGGAGATCTGTGGAGGTGCGGCTGCACCCTGCGTGACGGGAGATGTCTCCCGTCTCGTCGGGAGGTTGATTCTGTCCAGATATTGTCCCGACTTTCAACCTCTTTTGAACGATCTGCGTGGTGTACTTGTTACACACAGAAATCACAATAGCGTGATGCCTCAAATGAACAAATCCACCAGGGCCGTGACGAGGATTCTTACCTACGCCCGGGAGCATCTCAGACGCTGCCTTAATCGACTGAGTTACGACATGATAAAAGAGTTGAAACCAGAAGTTCTACTGAACTTACTTGGATCCTGCAGCCTCTCCGAGACACAAACCAGGGTTTTACACAACTTTCCCATGCACTCAAGCTATATCAATAGGCCGTTCTACCTCTTCAGAGTTGTGTTGTGCCTGGGGGAGTTGTGTAGGCAGATTCTGTAATAACATCATACTTTATAACATTAGAGCATAAGGTACTCATATATGCTTTTTTCTTTATCATACAGTGTTCATTACTTCCCACCTTTTGAACTGAGATGATTAATTCATTAGCTCCCCCACCTCTCATTAATCTAATGGCAGAGGCTACATTTATCTCTGAAATTCTATCCCCAATACTCTTCAGATTCAACCCCATCCTTATTACCTCAATCATAGCATTTCTTGGGCATCCTAAGATAATTCTTATGGCTTCATTTTGTACCTTCTCCAACTTGCCCATCCTACCATTACCAAAACAAGAGATGACAGGTGCAGCATAATCAATAAGAGATCTTACAGTACTCATGGTATCATTCCTAGCACAGGGACTCCCACTCCCTTTCCACAGCATGCCAAGGCCTTCAGAGGTTGTAATCCCTTCCGACAATGACCCAACAGTCTGTTCATCTCAGCTTCCAAACTCTCATGGGTATATCCAACATATATGCCTAAATATTTATATATATTAACTCTCTCTATATTTTTACCGTTTATTTTCAATATAATGGGCCTCCGACTTCTACATTCAAACTTAGTTTTGTCTTCATTAACCACCAGTCCCATATGGTGACACAGGTTTCCAAAATTATCCAACACCGTTTGAACCTTTGAAATATCTTTGCCCTGAAACAAAATATAATCAGCATATATGATCGGAGTTAACCCATTTGAGTATCTCTCAGATGCTATCTTATTCATTAGTATATTAAACAGGGTGGGACTCAGCACTCCTCCCTGAGGTGTGCCGAGTTCCAAAGATCTCACACCTGACATACAACATTAATACCACACCTGAGCCTTCCTTTCGTGAAGATAATCCCCTATCCAGCGCAATAATCTCCCTTTAACACCAAGACCAGTTAGTTCATAAAAGATAACCTCTTTGTTGGCTTTATCAAAAGCTTCTTGTAAACCTCTCACACCCGTTACCGCTCACAGGATGTATGGGGTGCACAATAAACTATAGCCGTCTCCGGCGGAAACAATCAATTCTATTGGGAAAAATAATGATTTGCTAAATCTTTACGAATGAATCAATGAAGGGTGCATGGGTGACAATGCAGTTGAGGCGCCATGAATCCTGACTCATAAATATATAATGATGCGACAATGGCTAGAAAAGTTGGTGGGCGTGATATATAGGGAAACCATTTATTTCAGTATTAGCAGCTTTACTTGCATGTCAAGGTATTAAAATGGTTTGTTTATTATAATAATAACTGAGAACATACCGAAATTCTAAATATACAAAGTAATGGAGAGTATCTCAGATGGTCAGATATCATTGGCCAATCACTTGCCTGCAATTACATGACGTCAGAGACATGCATGTCGTCATCAATTACATATGAATTTATTTTTTTTATATCGTATCAGCGAATTACTTTTTCCGATACATGTCACTGTAGCAAAGATTGATAAAATTTAATTTATAAACTAATGAAAACTGAAAAGAATTCCTCCTATAACGTTATCCGAAATCTTGTTCTTATTTCATTTTATAGTTAACCTAATATTTTTTTAATATGATTTGTTTATAAATGTATACTGTAAAATGTATATAATTATTAGCAGAATGTATGATATTTAACTATTATAGATATGTTTGTAAATGCATCAACAATAGAAAATGTCGAAGCCAACTATACACACATCAGAACGCTGGCAAGTAAGCAAATATTTTTGTATAATGCTTACATTTCTATTATTTTTGTGCGCAACATTTTATAAATGAATTTAAATGATAAAAATATTATGTATTGATATATAAAGTTTATTTAATCATATTTAACAAGAAAGTAAAACACAAGTGTCAAAATATTTTGGTGAAGACTGACTGGTAGAAATCGACAACATCGACGAGCACAACAACACAGGTCGGCGGGACGTATCTTGTTATTAGCAGATAAAACTAGCCACCTGTTGGTGGGAATATCATGCCATCCAGCATACGCTACCAACCAGTGAGTATCCCTGGGAGTCTGTGAAGTGGTGAGTGAGGAGTCTTTACGAGAAGGAGGGAGAGGCGAGGCAAGAACTGTCAACTGGTTGCAGCCAGGAAATGTCCCTGTGTTATTTTAGAAGGTCAAATGTACTGCAGGTATTACAAGACTCTGGTGTTGCTGCCTTGGTTGTGACTGGCTCTCTGACCGTAACACCTGCAGGTGGAGTGATACACCAGCTGTTGGTGACCACTTTCATTACATCGAGCAGATGATTATTGTTCACGGTAAATCCTTCCCCTTTCTTGATGTTCGTCGTCATGGAGGCGGTTTGTGGTGATAATGGCGTTCATTGTGATGGGTCACGTGTATTAAATAATTAAAATACATGAGATTTTAGTGACTAGTGAAATTGTAATCATATTTTAGTGATTTTGGGCTTGAGAAAAATGCAGTAATTTTTTTTATAATCCAATGGGATTCTATTATTTTGGTAATGTTTGCACAAAGTTAAATTCTTTTTCCACTTGGCATTATTTTTCATGAGCAAGGTTTTATTGAAGCGTCGGGTTTTGGCAGTTTTTGTATACATTAGATAAGATTTTATCTGAATGGTGCAATTGCTACAATCTCCAATGCAATAATCTTTGCAATTTAATGCTAGGGAAGGTTTTATTTGCTATATATTAATATAGGTCACTATACAGCATAGTTTGATTATGGGTTTCTATACCTTATATAAGCCCATGATATGCACTAGTAATGTGACGTATGTTGTATGGGAATTCAAAATGATTGCCAGATATGAAATATACTGTTTAGCAGCTCTGCAAAATTAAAATTTATTAATGAAATGGTTAGCAAAAATACCATCTTATAAAATAACCATACCCTATTAATTTCTGTAGTTTATTAGTAGTGTACATCCCTGTAGACGAGTTAAGTAATGTTTTACTAATAATGCAGAACAATCATGTTCACCATGATGCAGCAATCTAAACTAGCCAGTGCTACAATCGCAGAGTTCAACATGCTACTTACATATACGTTAAGAATATGCACGTGGTGGAGGAAGGTAAAGACAAAGTTTATATATAGTGTTTGATTACAACTTGGTATCATACATCAGAAACTACCATATAACCCACTTTGTTCTTGTTTCAATATTTTTAATTGAAGGAAATTACTTTCATTAAAATTATCATAATAATATTTAATTTAGACAATAGTACATATTAATTCCCATTAATAGTAATAAAGAATTAGGAAACAAAAATGCAGCTGTACTTTTGAAAAATAGGATAAAAAAACAAAAGGCTGGCTTCCTTTGCAATTTCTGCCTCGGCTGGCTTTCTTTGCGGCTTCTAGCTCTGCTGGTTTGTTTGCTCAGAGTTTCACTTCCATTTATCAGTTCAGGCTGCTCAGCTGCTGGTGCCAACACACTACTTTCCACTTAACTCGCATCACTCTCCTCCCAAATCTCCCGCTGCTTCACCCAAGTACAGTACTTTACTGCACTTGTAGTTACTAGCTGCACATTATTGAATGTTATACCTGTATTTGGTAAATGTATCATTATGGAGGGTCACTTCTTTGCCAAGCTTGACCTGAGATTAGGTTGCTGACTCTGAATGTCACTGGAACTAGCAAAAACGGCATAACCTGTATATAATATAGGAATAGATCCATTTTTTTACTTAGTTTTTTAATGTATACTCTGTATAGTAAATATTATCTATGCTTTATATTATCATCACCTTTTTCTAATAATGTTATAAATACAGGACATATTATTTTATGTCAATCTTTCAGATACCTTTATCAGACGAGGAGAGTAGTGAGAACATGTCATCCCCGACGCCCAATCAGAGGCTAGAAGCAGCAGAGGCTGCCAGTGCTGCACCTCCACCATATTCGGTAAATTGAAATCTGCAACACTTTATTTTTTTTTTTTTACTTTTATATCTTCAAATAATTAAAGGATAAAACATTTAATAAGAGAATGATAGAATTGTTGATATGGCTCTAATTATTTGCTAGGTGATTAGAGTACAAAAGGTAGTCTCTCACTCATCTCGTACTGTACATGGATCAGCTGAATTAAAAATTTTAAACTTTTTTAACATTTAAAAAAAATGGGGGGCCTATATCTCGCACCCCTTTCATTCATTGACACGGGCAAGAGATGGGGGAAAATTAGTACCCACAACCTTGTTGTACAGTACTGTGTTTATGTATTGGTAGGCTATTTAAAAGATGTACTATATAGCATAGTATTTATCACAAATGGAGAGCCTTAAATCTTTGTCAATTAACAGGTAACTGATGAGAATGAAGGTGCAGTCCGTACAACCATGGATGACATTCCTCCACCTAAGCCAGATATGCATGCTCCCCCTCCCTATGAGGAATCAGACACAAGAGAGGGATTTACCAGTTCCATGGCAGAACCCCTTACAGAAGAGTCCTCTGAAGTGCAGCCACCCAGCTATGAGGAAGTACAAAGGCTGAAGGCTTTGGAGGCAGCTGAAGATTTCACTCTACCTCTCTGCCATGTGAGTTCTGAACTTCAGACTAACAAGTTTTTTTTTTTTACAAAAGTTCTCTTGGGACTAATCTATCTTCTGTGGGTTTTGTTTATCTTCATTAGAATCACTTTTCTCTATATTTGTGGGGTAATGAATTATTTGCCTGGAGAAACTAAGAATACTGTAATATTGGAAAGAAGGTTGCAGATACTCGTCGTACTGTATTTTGCAAACTCCACAGTATCACAGAAAACCATCACCTCTACACTCCAGCAAATCATCCATAGCAATATCTCGACTACTTGAACAGCTGTGTTACATTTGAACACACAAATGTCAAACATTTATGCCTTTTTGACACATCCTCCCATATTTCATTACTATTTCATACCAGTGGTATGCTATTCATACAACACTACTGTACCACCATTTCTTATGTTCATAACCAGGACTTTCATTTCTCCAGACATTTTCTTTATCTGACATGCTCTTCTTCTCGTCAGTCACACATACCCAAAGTATTTTAAACAGATTCCATCACTTCTTCCTTCACCCTTAATTTATGCATAGTTGATGGAAGCCACTCAACCTCTCATATTCTACTCGGCTAGAACTGGATTATATGCATATATCAGCTGTCATTCCCTTACCTAACATTCACATTCTTCTGTAATATTCTCACCATAACCCCACCCTAATGACTCCTTAACAGTATACATTAAACAGCCTGTGTGA
The DNA here is from genome assembly GCA_020271785.1 of Procambarus virginalis. Taxonomy (NCBI): domain Eukaryota; kingdom Metazoa; phylum Arthropoda; class Malacostraca; order Decapoda; family Cambaridae; genus Procambarus; species Procambarus virginalis. The sequence continues at coordinate 2,378,198 of WNGS01005641.1, forward strand.
AGGACTTGCACATTGTACAACCCTGAATCCTGGTCCACTCCTACACCAGCCCCACACTACACCATTAACTCTTCCACATTTTCTGCTGTGTGTGAATCAAGAATGGGTTTCAAAAGATTGTAGAAAACTCTGCCAGGTTTACAAATTTTCTAAAGAGTTAATAATTTACTCGTTCTCTCAATTTATGGTGGCTATTATTTTTTTCTTCAGTTTTATGCTTTTGAAATAGTTTGAAAAGTTCCTTTTACACTTGTGTGCATAAACAGAAATCAAAATGAAAAAATGAATCCTCATTGCTTATGATTTTGTAATACAGTAATTATTTTTTTAATACATTTATTTAATATTGTAATGCTGTATATAAATGCATAATTTAATAATTATTCATCAGGTGTGGCTTATGCCTGAATTTTTTAATTTTCTGTCACAAGGTATGAGACGTCATTCTCTCTACAGCCCATTCAGTGTATGCTACTCTTATGCCCTTTATTACTCATTTATCATCTTTTTATCTTAAGATAATACATACAGTATTATAGTTTATATATTAGTGTAAGTTTCCTATACACAACTCTAGGTGAGTAAAGTAAACTTGTCTGAATTAGGTTTCTTTAGGAAATTATGACCTTATGGTAAATTATGCATTTATTCAAATATCAGTTAAAATTGAGCTAAAAGTTTAGTATTTTGATGTGAACTCCACTGTGGTGCAATCGACCTCTCATCTCCGTGTTAGTGATGGGGAGGGACTGGTGATCCACTCAAGACAAGAACAGCCATTGATCAGGGCCACATGTCTGCCCAGGCCCCTGAAAGAAAAGGCAGATTCACGTTTGGCAATTGCTACTTTTTTGTTGGGCATTTGCCCCTTTTTTGTTGGACGTTTGCCACTTTTTTGTTTGGAGTTTGGCACTTGTGGAATATTAAGAAGAATAAATAAGGAACAGAAAAGGAAGTGGTGATAGTTTGAGACAGGAAAATTTGAAGTGTTAGGCTTGTGTGAGATAAAGATGAAAGGAAATAATAATGAGAAGTTCATTGGAGTAAATGTTATAAGAAGAGCAGTTTAAGAAAATTAGAGAAATAAAGAATTAATATACAGTACTGTATTTGTTGATGAATAAATGTAGTATGGAGGCAAAAATAGCTTTTCGTATTGTATTTGAGAGGTTCACTTTATTTCCATATGGGATTTGGGTTATTTGTTTTCCTCCATATTATTATGACCTGTTCTCTGCAATTGTATATTCTCATATTTGGTCTTTTAAAATGATCCCTGCCACAAGAATGTGCTGGTACCTGAGGTCTGAAGTAGTGGCAGTAGAAAAATTGCTGTGTAAGATTATGTAGGTCCATTCATGTGGCATGCTGGATATTGAATGGCTTCGGTCATGTATATTTGGTAGTTAAACTGCATTATACACAGATGTTAATTTTAAAGCTTCTGTTACATAGAGAGAACCATTTTGTGAAAGATTATTCAGTTTGGGGTCTTCATATAAACAGCTTTAAATAGTATATTGTATTCAATTGAAAATATTGTTGGTTTAGTATATATCTAAACGAATCGTTTATTTGACATAACCTAACATTTATAAATTTTAAAGAATGGAAATTGGATTAAGTTTCTCCTACGTAAAACATGACTATTTATTGCTTGATTATACAAAGAACTTGAAGACAGATTATTAGTTGTTACAAGATGCAGTTAGTATATTTTCTTAATCATTTGCATGGTAAAACATTGGTCCTTATTAATTTGTTATTTTTAGGGGAGTGGTGCTCTTGGTGGAGCCAACCTGACTGGAACAAGTGGTAGTGGAATGCGTGTTCTTCGTGTCTCATCTCTAGGGGGCCTTGACCCAGAAACTGCTGAAATAGCTGAGGAGCAACTGCTTGGGACAGACTTCATGTTCTTTGTTGCCTTTGCAGGTAAATATTGATTTAACTACTGTAATAGTTTACATTTTCAGAATTGGATATTTCCAACTATAGTATATATATATATTTTATGAGTTGTACTACTGTACCTAGTTGCCACATCACCAGTATGTGAATGTGTGATTCATTCATTTCACTCCTAAATCTTGCTTGATAGTGTTTCTGCTGCTTTTTTTTTTTTTTTTTTTTTTTTACAGGCTAGCAATTATTATTTTGTTTGGTTGGCAAGAATTGGTTAGGGCATGCCGAGAACACATTTATTCCATTTCTCTTTTTCTGGGTGCTGTCTGGGGTCGAACTTTTCACATAGCTTTTCTGGGAGGGGACCCCCCACCCCACTTTCTCTGGTATCTTCCCAAGCTGCACATCGGTAACATGCCAAACCTTTAGTACCACACCAGGCTATAATATTTCGCAAGCACCACTCTGGTACCAGACACCCGTATCAGAATCTGGTTTATTGGAAGGGGAAAAGGGGAGTTTGGGTATCTTGGATTACCACAGTAACTTGTGGTACTAGTGCTCTTGGTTACTGTGAATTACCACGGTAACCAAGATCAAAGAACAAAGAACCAAAATGGGCAACTTGCATGGAATAAATTTGCAACCAAGACCCGATATAAACAATTGGTGCCCGAGCCGAGCTACTGGTTTGCTCCACTTGCTGGCCACCAGATGGCAATCCAGGCTGCTCAGGAACCCTGGGTGTCACCACCCCACCAGTCACTCGCCTGGTGTTATGCTGTCCAGTACTGTGCCACTTTGATGGTCACAGATCACCTTTCAGATAAGAAGATTGGCAGATGCAGTTTAATGCTGAAAAATGTTGGGTTCTGAGGCTAGATAATGATAAGGATAAAAGATATGTCTGCTAAAGGGCATTGAAATTGTGAAGTCTGAATGCGAGAAAGATCTGGGGGCCATGATTTGCACGAATTCAAAGCCCAAAAAATTATGCATAAAATGTCTTGAATAAGGCAAATAAGATACAGTACTGAGATTTGCCTCTAGTAGCAGTTGCTGGTTAGGGGCCTACTAACCAGTTGCTACTAGAGTAAATGACTATTATTCTTCAGTTATATCTTCCTCTTGGTCGACCCCATTTCAAATTATGCAGCAACTTTGGTCATTATGCTATAGACTGGGCATAAAATTACTTGAATACATCAATGAAGGATATAGAAGCTAATCCCAGGAATAAAAACACCTATATGAAGAGAGATCTATCCTACTACAGGAATCGTACCCAAAACCCTTTGTGAGCCAATGGCAGACCACTGAACTATCAATAAGCATTGATGGTTATTAACTTATTAAATACAGTCATGTACAGTAATATAAAATGTAAAGTAAATGTTATTCTACTTTATTGCATTATTTTATGCTTAAATAATGCAATACAGTATTATAGGGTTACAGTACTGTACTTTCAATTAGTAAATTGTTAACGTGTTTTATTTAAAATTTTGCATTTTGGTATTATAAATGTTTTTTGTCAATAAATTTTAAGTAAATTTATTTCCACCAAATTATGTGAGTGTGTTTGAGTCATAAGCACATGAACACTGTTTCAGATAATATTTAATAATATTGTGTATTCATAATTTTCAGCGGCTTTTGTCTTCAATTGGGTGGGATTTGTCCTACTGCTGTGCTTCTGCCATACGGTTGCTGGCCGTACAGGTGCTCTGGCAGGCTTTGGTCTGTCCTTGGCCAAGTGGGCTGTTATTGTACGACACTCCACAGACTTGGTTGCCGATTCAAACACTTGGCTTCTATGGCTTATAATGGCTCTTGGTAAGTACAGAAAGATACTTGTATTGCATATACTGTGTAGTTTTCATTTGAAGATTTTTAAGGAAAATAATGAAAATCCATCAAAGAATTCCATATTTGTTTTTTAGCAGTTTGACACGGTAGTTACATCTTGTTTATACTGTACTTGAAAAAAAATGTATGGAGAGAATGGGGATTACCTTAGCAAGTATACAAAAGAGAGAGATAGACAAGAAGAAAGTCACAAGCAGTAGATTCGAAAGATGGTAAAAAACGCCATTCTAGCCAAAGCTAAAGAGGTAGACACGCAGCAGTGTGTGTGTAGGTACAGAAAAGAATCATCAATGGGGGAAAAAACACTGTTAACACTATCGGTCACTTTGGACCGGACTTGCATCCACTATTTTTCTCCTGAGTCCTAACTTTGGACGGACTTGTGTCCACTACAAAAATATTTGTATACAATTCATTTTTTATCCAATCGACCTTGGGATAGTATCAAAATAAGCGCCTTTAGAATGTGCACAATTTGATACCAAAATGAAAGATGTAACATGAAGTTTGATGTCCGAACACCTATATGATTATAAATAGGTTTTTGGTCAAATATTTAAAATATTTGTTAAAATTCTATTTATTGTGCTATTATGTTGGGACTAGTTTTAAAATGTGCGCCTTTACGTCGCAAACAATGATACCTAAATGAAAGATGTAACACAAAAATTTGTCAGAACACTGGAAAGATATAAATTTGTGATGATGAGCTTCCAGAATTAAAATATTTGTTAAAATTCCAGTTATTGCTCTATTATTATGGGACTTGTTTTAAAATACGCGCCTTTTTATTGCGAACAATTTATACCAAAATGATAGATGTAACACGAAAATTGATGTTATCAAACTGAACGAGTATACACATTAGGTTGCAGTATACAAATTGGTGCTCGTTCATGGGGTAATTTTAGGCTTTTCTGCGGGGAGGCACTCCAAACTTTTGTACATTATATTCATACACATCTGTAGGGAATTTAATTGCGAACACAATGATACCAAAACGAGCAACGTAGCACGAGAATTAAGGTGAGATAAATGGAACGAGTATGCACATTTTACTGATTTTGTGCTCTCACGGTAACTTTTGCCGACTTTAGGCTTTGTTGTTGGGAGTCACGCTAGGTTTTTGGACATTATATTTATACACACCTGTAGGGAATTTAATTGCGAACACAATGATACCAAAACGAGCGATGTAGCATGAGAATTAAGGTGAGAAAGCTGAAACGAGTATACACATTTAGGTGTCGCCGCACGCTCGCCCACACGTCGGGTGCATGACCCCTAAGTTTACCGCGCGCCTGTCCGGTGACCGATAGTGTTAAGTACTTTTTCATAGGTAAAAATTGTAATCTTTTAATGTTGTATCTTATGTTCTCTAATCTTGTTTCAGGAATGTTAATCTGCATGCGAGCCATCCTCCAGTACGTCCATGCTAAACGTGAGTGGCACCAAGTTCCCCACAATTCACGACACCGTTTCTTCTTGTTCTACTGAAACTAATCAAAGTGTTATGTACCACATCATCTGAATATTTTGTATGCTTAGTCATGTAGATATAACCTGACAACATTTGGTATATACATTCTGATAAAGGCAGTTGTGCATGCCAGGTCATCTTCAATGAAGCACATATGCTAATGACGAGAGAGCAGCATTGTTAAGACTTTGTTAAAGTATTTTGTAAATGGTTAATGTAATGTAGTTTCTTTGTATTAATTTTATGGTTACTGTACTATATTT
>WNGS01005641.1:2386211-2414616 GCA_020271785.1 Procambarus virginalis
TTTGTCAATAGCTGAAATAACATAGATTTTGATGGTAGGCTGTACAGGTAGTTCTGAAATTTATCTATTTGACTGAAAATGCATGAGAACTCTCTGGCCAGCCTTTGAAAACAAATGTAAATGATGCGGTATACCTTTGGTAAGATATTGCTTTTAATTCTGGCTTTATATATTTATATAGACATAAAATATTAATTTATAAACCTTGTATTTATTAATCTTCTTGCCAAATATTCCACAACAGTGTTTCTTGTATTATTCTTCATAGTGATTGTGTTTGCATAAAACTAACTTATTTTTTTAACTAAGAAGTGGATTTTTATAGTTTTCCTTTTTCAAATTTAGATATTAAGTAACTTGCCATATAAACCAAATGCATTGTAATCTTATTTTAAACAACTGTACAAGAGGGATTGAGAATATTGTACAGTACATTTATTTGCAATAAGTAAGAATATGGTCATTTTTTGCTTGTATACAGAGATGTGTGTGTAGTCTGCATGTCTTTGTGTGGGGGTGCGTGTAATCTGCATGTCTTGTATGGGGGGGGGGTGCGTGTAGTCGGCATGTCTTGTATGGGGGGGGGGGTGCATGTAGTCTGCATGTCTTGTGTGGGGGTGCGTGTAGTCGGCATGCGTTGCTGTAAAAATTTTCTCACCTGACTAGAAATGCCTCCAAACAGCACTGCAGTCGCAGTATATAATATTGTCTTGGTCTGACTATATATAGAGAAAAATGGAAATTATAAAAATATAGCTAATATTGGCTAGTTTACAGAATCAATTATTTGGTTTATCAGTATGCTCATTACAGTGGAATGAAAAATCTGGGATATGACAAACTAGAAACTCCTAAAATCTACTACATTTCTCATAATATAGAAACTTGTAAAATCAGTTTTGATCCTTTGTTATTCACATTGATCTGACATTATGCATGTCTGACATCTTGTCTTAGATCAATGTTAATAATGCCTATTCAACATCTCTTTTTGCTGAACTAATAATGTATTTACATCAAAGTTGATCTGATAATGAATCAATGTCAATAATGTTGATCCAGTGTATAGTGATTTTTAGGTCCGGAAGTTCACAAATGTAGAATTTGGTTAGTCCTGGCCATTGTATATTTATTTTGATAACTAATGAAAGTATAAACGTTCTTCATAATATGAATTTGTGGAGCAACCAATGGATTCCTGCCAGGAATGAAGGATATCTAATGCGTTTTCCATCTGGATCACTATGCTGATCCTTCCGTGTGTGAAGTCCATCTAAACCACTTTACTTTTGGCACATTCCATTTCTTCATTACTCTGACTGAAAAAATTGCTCTTATATATGGGGCTTATCCAGCTATTTTATTTCCACCTGTCCCCCCCCCATCCCTAGTCAGTACCATCCAAGTCAGTCTGATCTGATTACTATGTAAATCAAAACAAACCAAGCTTGGGCAGCAAGAGAGTGGATATTAGAATGGTAAGAGGTGTGCGCAGATGACCAGAAGTGGCAATGAAGGGCATTCTAGGATGAACAATAGACCATGCTCTTGTGTTTTGTTTTGAAACAATTTGTGTTTGCTTGGAACTTAAAATTTCTTGCATGATCACAAAACTGGCCTTGCTGTTTAAAATTGAATAATTGAGTCGGCTTAGAGACAATTTGGATTTAATTTAAAAATGCCCAAAAATCTTGTTCACTATACATATACTGTAAATATTGGAATTGTGCAGATTTTATTTATAAAATAATGTACAGGGTATTGTATATTTGTTTAACATAAATATAACAAACATGGTGGTTTGCTATTCAAGGTAGTTTTTTCTTATTAATATTTATTTGTAAAAATTATATAATTATATAAATAAACCTTAAATACTGGAAAAATGCAAACATGGTCCAATAAGCAACCATGTGAATGCTTGTGAATGTGACTTGGAGTGATGGTATCTGGCCATATATTTATGCATCTTGGAACAGAAGATAGTAAAAATGATCCAGTAAATAAATGTTTCAGCGTAGGGTCATCGATAACAGACATCAGGCACACCCACATTCCCTTTATTTACAGTTTTTTATACCTAGTTATATTAAATATTTTAATTAATTTTTATGGTTAATGTTGAGCACTGTACTATAGTGTATTTGTGGTGGAAAAGTTAGGAGTGGATTTGTATTGTACAGTATACTGTATGTACCATTTTGTTGAGTTAAAAGTGGGAAATAACCTTTTTTCAGTATAGAATTGTAAACGTTGTTTATAGTTTTTCGTACACTGGTTCACTTTTTCCCCACTTCTCTCGGCAAAATGACTAGTACAGGTACCTGAATATTATTATTATTGGTACTCGAGTATTTTTCCAGCAATAAATACAATACATAAAGAAGGGCAGAATATTTGGGAGGTGCCATAATATAATTATATATTCCATAAAGTGCATAAAAAAGATGGGAGTTATAAAATCAGGGGAATGTATAACACCTTGATAGCACGCACCAAAATAACAATGCAATCTTTCAAACCCTCACAGTGTATGAAATATGGGAGCTTTGTTTGCATGTGTGTATGTATGGGGAATGTACAGACAGAATGGGAGAACCTGCATTTAATTGAATTTTAATATGACGGTAAAAAATATATAACACTACATGTTTATGCTGTAGTGAATCTATGTTAAGACTTAAAAGCATTAGTAAAGGTTATTTCCTTTCCTTTTAAGCAGCGCAATCACTTGGACTGTATGGTAGTGACGGCATCGCTTTTTGCAGATCGGCGTTCAGTCCCCGACCATCCAAGTGGTTGGGCGCCATTTCTTTCCTTCGCCCTATCCCATCTCCTTATACTTTTCAAGTGCTAATAGTCATAATGGCTTAGTGCTTTCTCCTGATAATTACCTAACCTACCTACCTTGTAAGTGCTTAACCAGCATGAACAAACAGTTCTGTTGGAAAAAGTATTTGTATTGTCTTTATGGGTGAGGGGAAAATGGTTAACTATTATACTTGACCATTAAAGGAATTTATTATAGCTACAGTGCATCAATTATTTTGAATACACATTTTTTATATAACTAATCTTGGATAATACTTGTAGAATTTTAAGCTGTGCTGATATCTTAAATTCATTGTGATTAGGTTGGTTATACTCTGCTTTAAAGAACATTGGTACTGATGATTTTGGCTCCATCATTCAACAAAACTGTTTATTAGAAGTGGGGTAGCAAAATCACAATGGAATTAATGTTCATGGTACATACCCTGTCTGGTCGGGATTTTATCACTAAATACGTAGAATGCTTTGTATTATGTCTGATATTAATATATACAGTATATTTTTATATAATAGAAGACAATCTGATTTATATTTTCATTTGCATGCATCAGACTAGTTACAAAGCTTCAAAATTGTAGTAAAGCTTTTAATTTTCTTACATATTTATATATGTTCTCTGACAGATTTTCCTCTTTATGGTATATAATGTTGGGTAATAATGAGAACTATAGTTAAGTGTTGGTATGTTTTGAATTTTGGATTAATGCTTTGTTGTGGGGGTTGCCCAATTGATATATAGACCGAATAAAAATGCTGTAATTATTACTTTGCTCGCCAAAAATGATTAATCTTTTCACCCAAACTTCAGTGAGATAGGTTGGTTGCACTTTGTGACACACATGACTCGCCTGAAGTATCATTTTTTAATAGGATTTAGGGTTTGGAATGCTGCTTCATCATTGAAAGTGAACATTAATACATAATTTATGGCTTATAATTTAAAACTTTTGACCAAAAGTATGGAACATGAACATTCCAAAAAGGATTGCAATGGTGATCTTGTAACTATATTCAATGATTTGTTTCTTTGGAAACGGCTCTTTCTTGAGAATGTGGCAAGAATAAAGATTACTTTGTTGCCACAGTTATCTATATACAAGTGGAAAGTGAAAGAAAAGCAGTAAATTACAAAGGCACAAGTATGGGATCAAAGGATTAATAAAGTGGATTCACGAAAGATGCTGTGGAAGTGCCCAAAAAGTTCATCAATTAGCTGTGGCAGAGCAGCTATAGAAAAGAACCATTACTTTGACAAATGGTAATTTTATCCTTTGTACTAGTGCTTCCACAGTTCTTAATAAAATCCTCGGTGTGTGCATCTTGTTTGATATTGTTCATCTTGTCTTTCTGCTCTCATATTGGCATCCTGAATGACATCTAGGAACTGTTGAATGTTCTTCAGTAGAGACTGTGCCACATAGCCATCTGGACTTGATGTTTTCATTTAATAATTACTTAGTGCTTCCACACACTACTACCTAAATGTGGGTTTTTAATGTCATTGTATCCAGACTAATGTATTAGTGTTGATTTTGGATGGTAATTGTAATTGTGCTCATGTATTTAGTACATAATAAATGCAACATTTACTTCAAAGTAAATTGAATGACTGAAAGTTTCACCGTTATAGAAGCATTGGTATTGTTCAAGGTCTTAGGATAAACAGCGTAGGCTTTTGTTATATTTTAGTTTAGCTAGTGTGTAAGAAAGGTGATGAAAATTATAAGGGAAAAATTAAATATGATAATGGAACTGGTGTTAATTATGCTTTTATTAAACAAGGAAAGTACAGTAGTTCATTATATTATAAGCCTGCTAATATGAGATGTAAATTGGTTTTACTGGACTCATTTAGTATTATTTTAAAAATGCACCCCAAATTTTGTTTTAATTAATTTTCAACTGTCATTAATTTAATATACTGTGTGGTTTATTTTTTCACTAAATTACTTAGTCCTTAGGAACAGCATTAGTAAATGGTAGGTGCATAGCCAGTATGCTTTTATAACCTCCCTTGTGTTTTGAGATATGTGCTAAGGAATGTATACAAAAAATATGTACTACCAAATGCAATGTTTATGAGGTACAGTAATGAACAAGTTGAGTACATGCCTCGATATATTTGGCACAAGAATGCCCATTGTTGGTGCACCGAACAAGCCATATTTATATAGTCATTGAATGTTGCGGAGTTCTGACCATATATTTTGTTTGTATTCTTTTAATGACTGGTTAGTGAGAAATGGTAGAGCACAAACCAAAGCACCCAGCACCACCTAACACCTTACGTTGCACATGTAGAAAATATAAAATCTTCTTTGCACTTTTATCACTTTAACATTACTGGCTGGGATCTAGATATATATACTGTATATTGCCTTTGAGTTCATGTGTAAGGTAGATGGAAGTGTAAAAGATGCAATTAAAACTGTTAAAGAGCAACACAGTTTTATGTGGGATCATTAGTCTAGCAGGTTTTATATTGGTTTATGTTTAGTGTTTGGGCATTTGCCTGTAAATATTAGCGTGCCACCCAGCCAACCACTTTGCAATAAGAGGAACCACAATGCAGGTAAAAATATCACATATCTCACCATTTCAAGTCAGACATTTCTAGTCAGTCAATATTAAATAATTTTTATAGCATATTGATTTAATATATTTTTTTTCTGTTATCATCATGTTCATTCCATTGGCTGAAATATTCATGAAGGTTAAGAAATAGCTATTAAGGAACGTTCTATATCAGTCTGACTGTAGGTACCACGGTTTTATCTCGCATTGTATGCTATATACATCTTAATCTGTTAGAATTAAGTGCACCATCATTTCCCCTCTTGCAGTGTGCATTTCTGCGTACTCAGGGTCAAGAAGATATTTGAACCAGGTTTGTTAAGGGTCCATAGACATAATGGCCTCATACAGTGTTCTTATATTTAAATTATAATGCACAATTAGAGTGTGAGTGTTTTGATGAATTTTAAATTGATAATGTATGCAAATATTTAATCATAAAATTTAAAGCTAAGGGGAGGTACTGTACTAGGAAGAAAGTTTTGAACTGTATAGTGCAGCTTTATACCATCTAAATAGCATATGCTGTATTTATTCTTCAAATTAGAGATCTTCATATTTGTCATTAAATAAAGAATGGGAATATGTATAGAAGCATTTTGGTTTTTAAAAAACCAGTTATTCAGAATATATTTATGCTGGACATGTTAAAGACAGGTTTTCAATGTTACTTTTCATGTGACTTCTGGAACACCTTAGCAAATAAAAACAGTTGCTCTATATTTTGTTTCCATAATTCTAGTTTGTGTAGAGGGCATGTGGAATGGAAAGAGGGGTAAAGGTGGAACAGCAGTTGTAAGTGATGAAAGATGATATATATTAGTAGTATTGTACTGTACTGTTACAGCACTACTAGGTCTCCGTTAGACAAAATCAAAACGAAGCGAGAATGATTGAATTCTATAGTCAATATTTTAGTTTTAAAGGATAAATTTGTCAGTTAATTACATGTTCTCTATGTCATGACAGAAATAAGAACTCATTTCTTATATTTTATTGGTTTAATGAATGAGATATGCTCAGTGTCAAAAGTAACCTCTATATCAATTGCAAAACAATTGATATAGAGGTTTGAATTGATCCAATCGGTAGGATTAGGCTCTGGGATAATATGGGGGGAAGGCAGTGTTAATGGGTCTGGAATAAATAAAATAGTCTTCAAAGAGCTGATTTTAAAGAATTTCTTGGGAAGGTTAGAGTGGACAGGCATATAGAGGGGGGAATAGCAATTATGGGAAGGGTTAAAAATGAGCAGCAGCAGCAGTAAGGAGAGGAAGTAGCAATATATGGCAAAATTTAAAATGTAATGTCCAAAGCTCCACATACAGAAACAATTTGTCTAGAAATAATGTTAAATCAATAATAATTTAGTAATTAGGAGCTATATACAGGCCACCAAACTTTGACAAAATGGAATCAAAGTATATATGGAATGAAATATCTAGAACTTCTCGGTCGAACTAGTTATTTGGATGACTTTAATTTTAGTGGAATAAACTGGACTAACAAAACGGAATGCCGAAACTGAAGATTTGTTATAATTGACGAGTGCTTCTTTAAACAATATATTAGGGAACCAACAGGGAAATATACATTAGACTTAGTATCATCTAACAGGGGGGACAACTAAATAACACTGAAATAGGGAGTGAGCTAGGGAACAAACATCGCAAGGAAATCTTGATATAACGTAGCCTTGAAGTGAACATTATTGAGTGCCATATTACCAAAGAGCTGATTTTGAGTAATTAATGAGTTTCTTGGGAAGAATAAATCCTCAGTGATATTTAGCGCCTCGAATATCCAGCGACAGTGATGGTTCTACATAGTCTCTCCGGCTTGGTGCCTTTATCTTTTGATAATTACTTGCTTACTCGGGAAGGATAATTGGACTAAACAAGGGAGATAGGCTGCTGCTCACGGGACGTGGCAAAGGATTATGAAGCTGATTTAAATTATAATTTATTAAAAACATTCTTAGTAAGGCCTTGTGGCACAGTATATCTATTAATTGATTAATCAAATAACAATGACCCAAAATATGTAACCTCAGCTGAAGAAACTTATTGTAGAAATAAAGCTATGTACAAATGTTGGTAGTACAGTACAGTCAGTGTTGGAGAGAAGACTGGCCATTACTTCGCGACAATCTAGGTAGACTTTTTGAATTGACGAAAATTGAATTGTCAGATGCAGTTTAATGCTGAAAGTTGTAGGATTCTAGGCTAGATGATGATGAGTTACCAGATATCAGCTGATGGTGTTGAAATTGCAAAGTTTGAATGCGAAAAACACGATTAGTAGAATTAAGCTAAAATGTCAATGCATAATCGTTCAGAATAAGGCAAATAAGGCATTGTATGCTGGGATTTATTTCTAGACGTTACCATTAATAAAGTTAATGTTATTCTTCAGCTAAATCTTTCTCTTGTTAGGCCCCATTTGGATTATGAAGCTCAGTTTTCGTCGCCATACTAGAGAATGAACATAAATTCAGTTGAACAAGTTCAGCGAAGGATGAGAAACCTTCCTTATGAGAGACTGAGAAAGCTTAATTGACATTACCGTAAAAGGAGAAGAGTTAGAGGTAACATGACGGAAGTGTACAAATGCATATATGAATGGTTGAATAGGCACAACAAATGTGGATTTTTAATATTTATTTATTTATTTATACACAAGAACGTACATCAGGTTGTGCGAAGTACATAAATTGGTGATTGAGTATTATTTTTTGCAAAGCCACTTAAGGTATTTATATAAAAATAGAAATGAAACAATGGATATAAGTTTAATTAATTTAAATTTAGGAAAGACCTGGATAAATTGAACAAGGCTAGGGAGTAGAAATAGCCTAAGCTACTCTATCCCTTTGAGATGTAATTCTTTCTTGTCTCAATAAACATACTTTAACTTGAACGTTGATTTGTTGGCGACTAACAACATGGCGCAGGAAGAAGGCGCACGCAGCGTTATTCCAACCGAAAACTCTAGGAAATCAGAAAACCCAACGACACATGGGAGGCATATGGATAACGAAGTTTTCTCGCTCCCCGAGGAGAATAACGAAGGCGATTTCCTACACGGCAAATACAACAGTAAGGCAATAATACTGGATGCAGAGCTTCAGGCACCAACCCTCTCGTGTAAGTCCTCGTGGCCAGTCCAGGTACGACATGTCTTCTTCATGAGGTACTTTTGAGATCTGTAATTACTTCATATACTCAGGAATATTGGAAGATATACTTATGCCGTACCCAGATTTTGCTAGTTGGGGCTAATAGATCACCAGCCTTACATTTGACATGTTCTCACCTGACTTAGTCAGTGTTGTTTGTTTTTGTATTTGAGGCTGGCATTTTTTCCCCAGAGTTTTAGTACGACTAATCATTACTAATCATAATTAGTACGACTAATTATCCTGTGATACGGGATATTAAATGAACTTATAGCTAGTTTTAAACAACAACAACAAATCTTAACAGAACTTATATCATTTCTTTTGAAGTGAATGAAATGTTTCTTTACACGGTAAAGAAATGTGTAAAGAAACATTTGACAATATATATATATATATATATATATATATATATATATTATATATATATATATATATATATAATTTTTTTAATATTTATACACACGGTCTGCATGTCCCCGACAATTGGGGCTCGAAAAATCAAGTTGATTTGATTTTTTTTTTTACTCAAGAATAACGGATATATATACTGAGAGGTGTAACTCTCTTCTCGATGCATATAAATTGAGTTTTCTTAAGTCCTGTACTATATTCAGGACGAAAGTATACCTGTCAGTAAGCAATTGTGGTGGGCCAAACAACCGGCAAGATAGGTTAATAGGCTTTAACCCCAATACCGCTGTCTAATGAACGCTCACGAAATAAAGGCTGTTGTTGTTGTTTTAGATTTAGCTACTCAGAACGAAGTGTCCATTAGCACGGGCTATGGTGAGCCTGTGAAATAAAGGCATCATCCAGGTTTTAAGTTCTTCACTTCTTGGTGGCTGCTAATGCTCTTCTCGTCCTCACCTCACCTCGGGTTTGTTCTTACCAGTTGCTGTTGTGGTATCAATTATTTTCCTTCAGCACTGGCTCCAGCTTGCCATCGATAGAGTTTCGTCTTGGGCAACTAATCATGGCTGTAAGCGTTCTTCTGAAAGCTTGTGCTATGACTTAATATGGGAACATTGTCTCCCGCCCGTCCTTGACTTAATTTGGAAGTCCTTGCATTGTGTGGCCATTACATTTCGACTGCAATGTAGTGGCCATATTGAAAGAGATAATTTTTTTCTTGAACTCGGCCCACATAGAAATACATATATAGGATATTACCCTTGCATGTAGGATATAACAATGTACATCACGATGATTATATCAACACTACCAGGCAGCAGATTGATGAAGAAAAAGGCCTTCAGGAGTTAGGATCCACCAGTCACTGAAAGTTGTATCAAAAAGTAGGAGCTACAGTAAAAAAATCACATTTAAGATAGTCAAACGAACCTTTGGACCTTAAGTTATGGAAAGAATGCGGTTATTCAACTATAAAAAATCTCTGGTATGACCCCTATTGTATCCAAGCATGGAGACCTCACCTTGAAAAAGACATATCTATCTATAGATATATAGATCTATCAAAAGATGAACTGTATAGAAAATTCTAAACAGAGCGACAAAAATCATCCCAGAACTGTCAAATCTCATACCAGGAACGGTGAGGCCCACAGAACTAATATGTCTGGCTTTCATGTCTGCAAACAGACACGAAGTGCTGATCTCATCGAGATTTTAAAATACTGAACAAGACAGAGTAATTTAATCAAGACCAATTCTTTAGAAGGTCAAATGTAAACATACAAGGGGCAACAGTTTCAAACTAAGCCAGCCACAATATAGGGCAGAAAACAGAGATGCTTTTTGTCACCCATAAGTTTATTGTTGTAACCCATGGAACCGCCTACTCGCCGAAGCCGTAATTGTCTCTTCAGTTCAAAATCCATTAGAAAAAATACACAGCAATGGAGCACCTTTGACCAGCTGCCGGCTTCCATTCCTCTTCTTGGTCACTAGAGATATTCAGGAAAATAAGGGTAATTCAAAACAGTGAAATACTGTAATATGTAAGTATAATTTTGCATAATATTTTTTTAAATAGCATATTAAATATAACTATAATACAATATAACATTGCAAGATTTAAAACTTTAAAAATAACAGAATTTATATTATTAAATTGCAATTCAATCTATAAACAAATCATATGAAAAATTGTTTCAATAACTAATATAACTAATATAAATTACAAAAACAACAATGTAAAGTATATTTTAAATAAATTTAGAGTTCATTAAAAATTACATTACAAATTGCAATTTGAATTACTATACAGATTTCAATACTACCGTTACAAAATGCAACTATGTTACAAATAACGGTAAAAATCACACAACAAATTACATAGCCCATCACGTCCTAACTACAGTGCGACATACAAACATTACAATACAGAACACATCACGAATCACAAACAGCATTGACACCAATTATATAACAGGCGTTTAGACATTTACTCTGGGGAGGGTCGAGGATTGAGGTGATGTAGTAGGTAGGAAATGGGGAGGCGAAATGGGGTGAGGAGTGGGAAGGAAATATGCGAGGATGGGGATGAGAGGATGGGATGGGGGAAAGAAGGAAGGGTAGGGGGAGGCGAGGANACATGTTCATTTAGTAATGAATAATAAAAACATGGAGTTACGTTAGTAGGACTAATGAGAAACACTTGCATTATCTGGCGGAGTATCTTAAAATTTTGAAGAGAGGAGGGGAAGAGGAAAATGGTTGGGGGAAGAGGAAAATGGTGGGGGGAAAAGGAAGGTGGGGGAGGGGGGGTTATGTATCATGGGAGAGAGGGGGCAGGCACCCTTTGCTACCGCTCCTGTTATACATTAGGAGGGAACAAGAGACCCCATTACCAAGGGCATGCATCCATTGTAACTCATACGTATGAACCACCACCACTATTCTCATACACGCTAATACAACTACTCCAAATGCTCCTCTACCAGGAATATGCCTAGAACGAGTGAGACTGCTGCGTCACACACACACACACACACACACACACACACACACACACACACACACACACACACACACACACACACACACACACACACTCTCTCTCTTGGGCCTCGTAGCCTGGTGGATAGCGCGCAGGACTCTTAATTCTGTGGCGCGGGTTCGATTCCCGCACGAGGCAGAAACAAATGGGCAAAGTTTCTTTCACCCTGAATGCCCCTGTTACCTAGCAGTAAATAGGTACCTGGGAGTTAGTCAGCTGCCACGGGCTGCTTCCTGGGGTGTGTGTGTGGTGTGGGGAAAAAAAGTAGTTAGTAAACAGTTGATTGACAGTTGAGAGGCGGGCCGAAAGAGCAAAGCTCAACCCCCGCAAAACACAACTAGGTGAATACAACTAGGTGAATACACACATAGATAGACACACACACACACACACACACACACACACACACACACACACACACACACACACACACACACACACACACACACACACACACACACACACCTAGTAGTGTTAACTGACATAGTTGTATTTACGGGAATAAACTACGGCTCTTGGTCCCACCTCTCAACCCATAATTGGGTATGGGTCCCAGAGGATACCGAGTTGTCATAGCTACACTTAAAGCTGTGTATGGGCTTTGACTCCACCAGTTCACTTCTTAATGCATACCTATGAACTTTCCCCAGTTTCGTTTTAAGTATAACAAGATAAGGGTTCCAGGCTAGTGCTGTATATAACCAAACTGGCCCGATATGAACGATACACGTGATCCTGAAAGACAGTGTTCAGATTCCTAAGAGTTCTTCTACAACACAACCTAACGTAATTTTTTAGCATCACCTAGTTAGCATTTTTGACACACTGTACTCCACTTCATATAGTCTAGGGTAGCTGCACTAATGCAGATGCACCTCATGTATTAATAAAAAAAAACGTAAGCCGCTGACGATGTTCCTAAGATGTGGGTTTCTGGCGACAGATTTGGTCGCCAGAAGCCCACATCCCAGTGGGACACATCCCAGTGGAACACTTCTTCTGGTGGTGGTGGTGTATGATATCAACCAAGCATTTTTCTCTATCAGATTCCTGGAGGATTTCCTCTCCCGTGCGACACGTGCCCGGCCTCTTATTCTATGTATCCAGTATCATTACTGTGCACTTGTTCGAGCTGAACTATAGCAGCTAGTTGAAGGGCCATACTTTCATTTTGTCCAGGTCATTCTGTAATTTTTTGCAGTCTTCCATTGTACATATATTCTCAATTTTAGCATCATCGGCGGATATTAAGAGGCAGGAATCTATCTCAGTTAGGCTAGGCGGTAAAACAACGGGTTCACTTCATGCAGGTCGGCGTTCAATCCCCGGCCGTCCAAGCGGTTGGGCACCATTCCTTCACCCCCGTTCCATACCAAATCCTCATCACATCAAAGTGCTATACAGTTGTAATGACTCGAGGCTTTCTCTCGATAATTCCCTTCCCCTGTGGTCGGTCGTTCACATATATTAGGAATAGGATTGGCCTCAGAAATGACCCTTATGGAACGCCATTGTTGACATACCGGCACTCTGAGGTCTCTCCTCTCACTGGGTTCTCTGCTGATTAATGAAGATTAAGCCACCAAAGAGGTGGCATGGGCATGAATAACCCATAGTAAACAAGTCAGCAACTCTAGCCCATAAACAATCAGCAGAGGTACAACCTTTATCCACTGGAGCACCTTCCCTGTCACTCCTGTCTGCTTCTTCATTTTGTGTACTCCTCTCCTGTCGAGTACTGCGTCGTTCTGACAGTCCAAAAGAATACAGACCGCCGAGCCTTCTATATCTTGTCTATCTCAGTTGCCCGTTTATAGAGCTGCCATGTTTGTGAGGTAGGAGTGGTCATCTGTGAAACAACAACAGCATGGTTTCACAAAGTCCCTTTTCTCAAGTTTCACTCACTCTCTCACTCTCTCTTATGATCTATACATAACCTTTCATTATATGTAAGGAACAAAGACCCGTAGTTAATGCCTCTTGTCTGTTTATCTTCTTGTATACTGACACTACAATGGCTCCTTGACTCGTAAGGAGTCTTCCTTTATTTCCTCGCACTTTTCCTTTTGACGAACCAACCTTTTTAACTCCTGTTAGTTTTTCTTAAGTGTGAATTTTGTGCACACACAAAATTCTGCAATTCCATATAATTTTATACAAAATTCCGCAATTCCCGGGTGCGACAGACATCCTCGCGCCACATACTCCAGCATTGGTAAGAAAGTGTAAGAAAACGTTAAGATACAGCAGAGGGCTGGACACTGTCTCAGCGCAGACAGAGCCCTTGGGCAGGATATTAAAAAAAAGTTTAAATGGCAACCATTAACCAAAAAAAATGAGTTCTAAATTGCCAGAAAACAGCAGCGACGCCGACTTGATCACCCATGACAGGATCCCCGCAAAATTACTTGTAATACACTTTTTTGTTTTAACTTACCGGGGAGGAAAGCCGGATGGTAGGGACAGGGAGGAGCCAGTGGTAGGGACAGGGAGGAGCCGGTGGTAGGGACAGGGAGGAGGCGGTGGTGAGAAGGTATCTGTACCCGGAAACACCTACCAGCAGGCGCAGCAGGTTATCTTGAGGTTATCTTGAGATGATTTCGGGGCTTTAGTGTCCCCGCGGCCCGGTCCTCGACCAGGCCTCCACCCCCCAGGAAGCAGCCCGTGACAGCTGACTAACACCCATGTACCTATTTTACTGCTAGGTAACAGGGACATAGGGTGAAAGAAACTCTGCCCATTGTTTCTCGCCGGCCCCCGGGATCGAACCCGGGACCACAGGATCACAAGTCCAGTGTGCTGTCCGCTCGGCCGACCGGCTCCCGACCAAACCCAGCAGCGCAAAAACGAAGTTATTTATTTAACTGCAGGAAAGAGTCGAGATTACACACACACAACTGCCAACGACTACCACTACCGCCAAATCGTTAAAAACACCCGCCGAGGATTTCAACACAGTGTAAGGTGAACAATGTGGATGAAATGCGCATTCAACGGAGCAAAATGCATCCTAGCTGAGCTGGGCAACTACCTAACTGCTCGATACACGGACGGAGGCTACAGGAATTAAACCTCGGGTCACTGGAAGACAGAAGTTAGGGGAAACATACATGATTACCACTTGCAATATTCTCAGGGGAATTGATAGGGTGAATAGATAGGCAATTTAGCACGGGTGGGTGAATATACAGATTATTTAGCACGGGTGTACACGAACACGGAGCCATATTTGGAACAATCGACTTGAGAATGGTCCAGGACGGACCGAAACGTTGTCGTCCCTTCAATTTTCTAGTGTGTGGTTTGGTTAACATTTGTTAACTTCACACTAAAAATGAGTCATGGAAATTAGAAAGATATTTTCAGTGTCATACTGAACAAATGCACTACGCAGTGATGCGGTAGCCCCCATACACAGTTTCAAATGTACATATGACAGAACCCAATAGGCTCAGGAACCTGTACACCAGTTGATTGGCAGTTGAGAGGCAGGAGCAAAAACCCGAAGCTCAACCCCGCCCTCCCAACTCAACCAGGTGATTACAACTGAATACAAATTCTCAAGTGCAATATTAGTGTCACTACAATTGTATGATAAATTCATTTTAGTTAATTGATAACTCATTTACAAGAGTAAACAAAGGTAGCCGTCTTAATATTTAGGAACGAGGGGAGTTTGGACTACAGGGTTTTTAATATTTACTACCAAAATAATCCAAAAAGTTACAAGTGAACTACTGCAGTAATAAATGAAAAGCGACAATCGCCCACTAGATATACAGACAACAGTCCTATTTAATCACGACACACATATACGTTCAACAATATGTACAGTCAATACATAGAAACGTGCAAATCAGACAATATATACAAGGGTATATATTGACAATATATGATGGGAGCCGGTCGGCCGAGCGGACAGCACACTGTACTTGTGATCCTGTGGTACCGGGTTCGATCCCGGACGCCGGCGAGAAACAATGGATAGTTTCATTCACCCTATGCCCCTGTTACCTAGCAGTAAAATAGGTACCTGGGTGTTAGTCAGCTGTCACGGGCTGCTTCCTGGGGGGTGGAAGCCTGGTCGAGGACCGGGCCGCGGGGACACTAAAGCCCCGAAATCATCTCCAGATAACCTCAAGATAAGAGTGTAGAAAATCAATCAGACAATATATACAAGGGTAGAGCAGAAAACACATATATACACATTAGTAGCATATTATCCAAATCAATGTAGAAAACGTATACGAAGTTAATGTGACTGCAAAAACAACTGAGAACCCAAAGTTCCTCGTGACCTTGCCTAGCTTTGCCCGTTTATTCCTGTTATCCTTCCAGTGCTTTTGCCTCGTGCCCCCTCTCACCTCCCCCCGAGTCACTCCTACCAGCTGGAGGTCAATTACGTACACTGAAATGGCTCAATTTTCCCCGGCACTCGGGTCACTTGCTTGCCAAGTACACCCCCACCGTCCCCCACCACACCTTCCCAGCCAGGCAGCGACCTGAGAACACCAATCAGTAATACAAGAAGAAGGGTCGTTTTCTCCCCAGGAGGCAATTATGTGAGGGGCTGAGTGGACAGGAGGGGGGGTAGCAGAGAGAGGAAGGTGCATGGTATAGAGGACCCACACTGGCTACAACTACCGCCATCATTACACTCGCCACAGCCAGCACCACAGACTCGCCTCCGCAGACCAGAGTTGAGGACGAGGATGGACGTGGATCGCACCAGCGGGCACCTTTAAACTATTATCTGGTAAGCTCACTGCCCGTGAAGCTGGGGTTGGGAGGGGGGATTATGGGACAGAAGGGAAGGAGGGAAGTGGGTAGGTTCGGGACAAATGGAAGAGAGCGGAGAGAAGTGGGACAGCCCGCCTACAATCTTAACGCTCCCTATATTTAACATTTATATAACGTGTCCTACAGGCTATGGGAGCATAAAGATATACGGTTGTCAATAACTTAGTAGTCCAGGTCACCGAGGAATTTTGCCAGATATATTTTAAAAAATAGATGAAACAAGTTTTCCAATTATTCTGAAAAACGGTACATTTTACTAAAAGTTGAATGACTACAAACTTAAAATTTGGATAGTACGGATTTACTCGCTGTTTAAGAAGTCTCCACGAACCGTTAAATGTTTTCGATACATTACTGTATTTAATAAAGTTTCCAGTTTTATTAAATTATTTATATGGAAGTTTGGGATGAAATATTTACGGTGGAGGAACACACAATCCAGCTCTCACATTTGCTTTATCAAATTATTCTGCAATGGCTATTTAATCCATTTCTTAAATTGATGGGATAACATGGAAATAAAATTAATTTAATTATCAGCGGAAAGCGCCAAGCTATTACTACTTTACAGCACTTGGAAGGGGTCAGGATAAGGATTTGGGATAGGACGGAGGAAAGGAATGGTTCCCAACCATCCCTTTCTGCATGACTGCGACTGACTTCAGAATGACTGCATTCTGCGCGTCTATTGCCACACGGAGTATTTTATGTCAGTGTAATGATGTTAATAATATCTAGAAATACACCTCTTCCAAATAAATGCAAAAAAAAACAAAAATAATATCGTGTTTGAGCCCTAAGACTGCATCTTTGGTTAGTTCAGTAATATATTACGCACCTCCATACCTATCCCCTGGGCGGTGGTGGAAGGGGTTATTTATATGCGCACATAATAAGTGCATGAATCCAAAGTCGACACGCTAATTATAAGCGACTCTTGTCATCCTTGACTGGTCTCAGTTTCCCAAGGCATAACTGTGACGTGCTTCTGTCTGAAGCTAGGTACAGATATGAAATAATCAATGGTGGGAGAGGGGACAGATGGAAGAGGTTAAATGTGGGGGAACAGACGCATGTTAGAGGATAGTGTTAAAAAGAAAGAAGACCAAATTGGGAAGGGAAGAGGATGGTCGAGGAGGGAACAGGAAAAAACCGATAGCCTGAAAAATGGGAGAGCAAAAAAACAGATATAGTAGGGAGAGGGGCCGGGAGCTGATAATGGAGAGACGGGAACTGGAGCTAGGATGAATAATGCGTAGGGGAGGAAATAGAGAGAGGTGGGATGACGGAGAACTTACTGTAAATATATAGCTCTTGAAATAGCACTTTCTCTGTAACTAGCTAACGTTGTAACTATAAGGTGTGAAGGAGAGATGAAATTGTTTATGTAATAATCTAAGATGAGGTCCGATAAAGACCTTTTGTGCCCTCTGTAATGCTTTTGCGCTACCGCTCACAGGATGAGTATGGGGTGCACAATAAACTAGCCGCCTTCGGCGGCAACAATAAAAAAGGGCGACAAAGAACGTGTAGGGCGGGTTGGAGTGGCTGGTAGGCTGCGGGGGTTGTTATGCTCATTCCTGATTAAGAGACCGTCTGTAAAGGCAGACGATAAACTGAATCATATCAACTCTTGCTAAGCACTTTAAAAATTAAATAACTGGCAATATATTATCTCGTAAGAAAAATAAATGTTTGATCTTTATTTGTATATATTATAGATAACACTATATCCAATGAAAACGAAGTATAGTATGTGTTATACGCGAAGATATAAATGATAGCCTTTGTTAAGAAACGTTATACGTAAAACGTGTCATTTTAATTTAACCAATCGCAGTTTTAACGGAATAGAATAAACCGTCAAAATTGCGAGGTTTTAGTCAAAATCAAAGCGCCGTAATATTGACGAGTTTCAAGCATCGGACTTGATAGGTTAGGCGGGTTGCTTAGGTTCGAATGATTCCGGTTAGGCAAAACAATTGCATTTTTACGGAGCGTCAGATGACGAGAACGGACTCAGTATTATAATGTAGCTGGCCTGGCTCGACAACCTTACAGACCAGTCAATACAAACCAGTTGTGAAAATACCGAGAACAAAATTACCAATACTCAAAATATAAAATGATCACAACACTGAAATTTCAACCGGGTACTAGGACTATATAATTTTCAATATACACAAAGTAATCGCACTAACCTGACTGCATCAATGAGAAAATCCATAGGAGCCGTGACCTACGGATTTTGTCATTGACACATCACGTTAGTGTGATTACTCTCTGTGTATTGAAATACGAGCGTCAGAGGTAGAACATGCCTTGATGAGTGAGCCAAAGTGCATGGGGGACTTGTGTGAAAATCCTGGTTCAGCTTCAGTGGAAACCTCAGGAAACCCTTGGGAGGTCAGTAGAATTCCAGAGTGCAATCGTTTTGACCATGTCGGGGTCAAGTCGCTAGCGTGTGCGTGTGGGAACACCCACCGCATAGGTTCGAACCATCGTTGCGGCTCCTACGGATTTTATATTTTTCAATAATATTCAGCATAATTTTAAGCTGCTTGTGCACACTATCTTCTAAAAACAAATCTAGATTTTAGTGAATTAGGAACTACTTACAGCTTTCACACAAGTAATAAAAGATCAACATCCATTTTACTTTAAAATAATGGAATATAGGAATGGGTAAAACCTAGTGCAACAAACGAGGAAATAGAATAGCAAAGGCCACAACTACCAGCCAGCTCTAACACGCTACAAACACTGCTCTTGTAACCATCAAGGCTGCAGGAGTTGTTAAGGGAAAGCGCCAAGCCATTACGACTATATAGCACTTGGAAGGGGTCAGGATAAGGATTTGGGATGGGACGGGGGAGGAAAGGAATGGTGCCAACCACTTGGACAGTACACTGCATCAAGGCTGCAGTGTACTGCCACTCAGTACTCACCCTCTTGATGTTTCAGATTCAGCTACTCAGAGCAAAACGTTCCAAGAAGCACGGGCTATGGTCAGCCCGTAGTGGACTGGTACAGCTGGTACAATTACTCCATCCACATGTCTGTACCTAAGAGCAGTAGCAATGTGACGACAAATTTCGCTGTTACAACAGTTATGATACTTTAAGTTAGCCGCATCTTAACTGCAACACCATCCCTGTGTTTATTAATATTTAACCCCATAAATATATCCCCACTCTTGGCCCCCACAATATATCAAATTACCTCCTTAGTCGAAAGTGGATTATAGAAGTTGATTCACCTTTGAGAATCATGACCAAGTCCTGAGGGAAGAGGAGGATACCTAGTTCTACAAGCTAGCACATCAGTAACACCAATACATCCATCTTTATTATTATTGTTGTATGGAACTTAGTACTTTATGTACTGGACTCTGCTACTTAAGTACTACATGTACAACTACACCCTTGAACATGGTTTCTTAGTTGCAAGAGTCCCTTCATGAACCACACGTACTGGCACTACTGTATCATTGTAATACTGGTATCATTATGTACGATATCAAAACTTATGATGACTAAGACTAAAAGAATAGCAATGTCACAACCAACTGTGATAATACCATAGTGCAGTAGCCTAGGGGAGAGACTGTAACAGTTCTACAAACTACAGTACAGGAGGAAAGTCAACCTACAGTACAGGAGGAAAGTCAACCTCGTCCATTGTGAGGTTAAACCCATACTGCATTACTGCCAGTATACTACTGTATAAGCCTGTATAACAGTTCTATTATTGTTTAATTATTCTAACATTACGCGATGTTGTGTGAAAAGCAATAAACTTCGCTCACTTCTCAAGAAAATCTTAAGATAAAAATCAAGTCAAATATAAAACTCGGGTGAAGTTGGTAGTCAAGGGCGAGGAGCACTCGAGGGAAGCTTAGCACACGCCAGGCCCGTCAGGAGAGGCTTGTGGGACCTCTTCTTCACTTGCCCCATGCCATCGTCTCCATTTTTCTTCATCCTCTTTACCAATTCTTTAAATTTATTCCTTCCGTCTAAACGCCTTAAGTGAATCTTGTGTTCAGTAAAATATGAGAGTTCTTCCCTATTTCTCCGGGTAAAATAATCAACTTGTAAATATAAAAGTACATGCCTCCTCCACCTCGCCTCTGAACCCGGTTATTTCCCTTTAACGTTGAAGGCATTTTGATGATTTTCACAACGTTCACTCTATACTACGTTACCTAAAGGTACCGAAACTTGTGCTACCGGGAGTTTAGCTTCAGCTCATGGGTCCGTCCCCCCTTCAACCTTAAAGCAAGTCCAACACGCCAATAACCCCAATGCAAGGTACAGTATATTAAGTATCGTTAATATTACATTTAAATCATAAATTTAAATCTAAATATTACATTTAGTTGAGAAACTAGAATTGTTTAGCCTCGTACATCATACTTTTTTTTTGCTTTGGAACTAATCTGAAGGCATACCTTCAAAGTGTTCAAACGGTCAATGCGTATTTATATGTAGTATGTGCGTATGAGCATACGCACATAAGTTTGTATGTGCGTAATTTTATAACGAGACACTAGGAGCTAAACCTCACATCACGCCACGCTGATCTGCTACCCAATGACCGAGTTGACCTCCAGGACGAATTGCTTGGGCTCGTCACAACCAGCCACTGTTATTATCCTCTTGTGTCAACCCCCCCTCCTCCCCCTACATACACACACTATCGAGATACAAGTGCTTACGTTTCACGTCTACACTGACTTTTATACTCGATAATAACAACAATGCTGAGGCTATCGCTACTGATGTGTTAGCAATGCTCATCGTTTATCTTGTGGGGGTTTGGGGGCTCCGCTACCCCCCACCTTCAGCTCTTATCTCAACATATGGGTTGTCTGTTGGTTACCGGCAGTGATTTCACTGGTGCTTGCCTGGTCTATGAGGCTGTTTGCCTTTGTTGTGGGCTACTTAACATCAGAGCTAGTCTGTGCCGTAGCAACTGATTTTAATTTGAACGCGTTCTTGTTCAACTTTCATTGCCTATGCTTTTCAAAATGATATTTATGTTCAGGTCAATATTAATGATGCTAACGATTAAAGAAAACATACCCATTCTAAACCCTGATGCCCCTGTTACTTTTGAACGCTTCCTATGATTCCACAAATATTAAACGTATCTGAATCGTAGCTGGTGTGGGTTCTAGAGTTCTACTCTCAAACGATGGGATGGGATGCCATCCCATCCCATGGGATGTGTCTGGGATGCTCCCGGACGCAGGTTCGAATCCTCGTCACGGCCCTTGTGGATTTGTTCTACTCTCAATGCCCGGCTTAGGGCCAGGCTTGATTTTGATAACTTGGTCCAACAGTGCTCCTCATTGCTGTATTCTGCATTTCCTTCCATATCGTTGTTGTTTTAGATTTGGCTACTCAAAAACAAAAGTTTCAAGTAGCACGGGCTATGGTGAGCCCGTAGCGGACTTGTGTGTACCTTCCATATTGTTCGCTCCAGTATGTTGCTATTTTACTGTGCAAATTTAGGGCCTGGACTTCCAGTATTTTCCATGTATATATATATATATATATATATATATATATATATATATATATATATATATATATATATATATATATATATATATATAATTTCTATTCTCCCCGGGCTTTGTTTTGGTTTAATGTTTTCTCTATACTTGTAGAGTGCAGGCACCAAGTTGCTGTGACTGATGGGAATGATTATTTATAGAATGCTCAAGGATACGACGCTCTACCAAAGGAGAGAAAACAAGAGGATGGTGCAACTAAGATGTGATCACTGTGAAAGTTGAGGGTCGTATTTGATGGCTCTCTCCCCTAGGCTACTGCACTATGGTATTATCACAGTTGGTCGTGACATTGCTATTCTTTTAGTCTTAGTCATCATAAGTTTTGATTATATAGGCGTTTCAGTCATTTAAACATTTATGATTTAGTAAATTGAAAATATATATATTATGTCAGGAGTAAAATTTTATGCAACCGTCGATGCTTAAAGCCATTTTTTGAAAACGGTAATTGCCAACTTGGAACAATATTGTCAATATCATACAAAGGATTGTTTGCAGCGTCAAACTTGTAAATTATGCAACTATTTCCGATTCAAGACCAAGAAGATCATCGTTTATGGAACTGCGTGCAATGTCTGACCTGGTTGATGGGGTTCTGGGAGTTCTTCTACTCCCCAAGCCCGGCCCGAGGCCAGGCTTGACTTGTGATAGTTTGGTCCGCTAGGCTCTTGCTTGGAGCGGCCCGCAGGCCCACATACCCACCACAGCCCGGTTGGTCCGGCACTCCTTAACTAGCTGACATTGTAACTATAAGGTGTGAAGGATAGATGTAAGTGTTAATGTAATAATCTAAGATGAGGTCTGATAAAGACCTTTTGTGCCCTCTGTAATGCTTTTGCGCTACCGCTCACAGGATGAGTATGGGGTGCACAATAAACTAGCCGCCTTCGGCGGCAACAATCAATCAAATCCTTGGAGGAATAAATCTAGTTTCCTCTTGAAGATGTCCACGGTTGTTCCGGCAATATTTCTTATGCTCGCTAGGAGGGTGTTGAACAACCGTGGACCTCTGATGTTTATACAGTGTTCTCTGATTGTGCCTTTGGCACCCCTGCTATTCACTGGTTCTATTCTGCATTCTCTTCCATATTGTTCACTCCAGTACGTTGTTATTTTACCGTGTAGATTTGGTACTTGTAGCAACATTCACTTTCCCTTAGTTTGATCTTGTAAACTAAATGTAATATATTGAGGGGGGAGGGAGGGAATTTATTTTCATATTAGATAACCTAGGTAAAATTTCACAAATTATTTAGCTTCATGGCTGACTTTACGAGTAGTTAGGAACCTGTGGAGCACACAGGATGTTGTAGTGCAGAGGCTTCCTAACCTTAGTCCCTGTAAGGGACCCAAACACCGGGCCCTCACCAGGTACATGACGCGTACCAGGTCACTCAAATTTAAAAAAAAAAATTAAATTTTGCCCCTAGGGGCGAGTTTATTGGGCAGCGGGATATCCTGGCTTTATTTTTATACTGTAAAAGAAAACTATTTTGATTTTTCCATGCATATTCACAAAGTATATCAAAAGCCGATTTTAAACATCTCTCAGGCCTTAAAGCTTTGAGACCTAGGCAAACCACTAATTATTTATCAATCTGTAATCCTCCCTAACAATAAAAATATCCAACGCCTGTCTTAAGTATTTATTCTACTTTTCCTAAATGTGCTACATACGTATAATTTATATCTGTAAGAGAACGTCTGTCTGTCTATCCGTCTACCCAAGGTTGGAGGTCAGACGCTTGGGGCTAGCCTCACACAGCTTTGCAGGGGAAATGGTATGCAGTACGGGACGGACACGGGCTGGTCAAGGTCGGCCTAAATTAAACACTAAGAAATATTAGCATTTATAGAGACCCAGTGCAATTTTCATGAAGTCAAGGTGAAATATTTTGTTTCCAGATAAAGTTTTCAATGCTTCGTACTAAATTTTCTGAGAGAAGGGGGGAAAGGAAGCAGGGCAAGAGGGAGAAGGAGAAGCGGGAGGAGAGGGGGAAGCGAGAAGAGAGAGGGAAGCGACGGGGTGGGGGGAAGAGACGGAAAGAGGGTTGCGGATGGGTAAAGGACGAGGGGAGGGGCCAAGTAAAGAGGAAGGCGGTTAGGGTGGGGAAAGAAACCGGCGAGTAGCCTGGTACCCCTTTCTAGTGAAGTCTATAAATTACTAAAACAAAATAAATATGCCTACCTATACCTAATCAAGCTGCTTCATTTAATATGCAGAAGCTTCCGGGGAGCTTGACAACGTGACAATTTTTTTGTCATTGTTCAACTTAAGGGCAAACGTATCATCTCGACTCGTCTTTACATGCAGGAACTCAGTAGGTTTCCTTCCTATTGGGTAATGTTGTACTTGCTGCTAATGGTGATATGTTTACTTTCAAAATGAGTGACGCTTCTCAATAAATTAGCCTTCTAGGGCAAAATTAAAATGAAGCCCCTCGTTGGGCACATTCCCAGAGCGGCCCATTCACATCCTCTCCAAACCCTCGAGGCCCGAATAACAATACAAGCCCCTTGTGGGAAGGAGCTCAGGACTGGATAAAGAACAGGGGTGGAAGGGAGGATGGGAGGTAGTGGGAAGTCAACATAATCATGAGTGACCCCTCATGTTTCCGTTGTAGGGTGTTCATGCTCTCAGCTGCTGTAACACCAGGAATGCAGGAAGAAGCAATGACTGATCAACAACGGCACACTCCAATACTGGCACAGGGGAGGCCAATAGCAGGGTGAGGAGGGTAGCTGTGGGGTGTTGTGTGGACCGTGAGTGCGCGGCCTTGACGGGGCTGGCTAGCGGGAAGTACTCGTCTGGCTATGCATGCCACCGCTATCTAGTCCTACAGACATACACCATCGACCTCGGCCAAGCTAGCAACCGCTTCCTGTTTCATCACCCACGCCCCTGGATGCCCAGACCTTACACTTACACCTTGCTTGAGCCCCCGGGCGGCCATAAGCCCACGACTGAGGTGCCAATTGGTGTTTTGTTAAACATTTTTGCTTTAAACTTGATAACAAATGCTGTATTACAATGGAGGCAAGCTTCATTCTTAATTACAATGACTTGCAACGGTCGCTACTACGTCTCAAAAACTAGACTTGTTACCTAACTCCCCCTCTAGCCTACCGTCACAGATTTAGTGCCAATAAAACATTTAGATCTACGTATGTTTTGCGGAATCAACTACAATCTTTAACCCTTCTCCTATAACCCCCACACTTCACAACAAATTACACACTGACCACTCCACAGTAAGCCCTGCTACACCCTTTACCACCCACGCCTCTGGATGTCACGCACAGTTATTCCGATGTCGGGGTTTCCACATGAGCAAAGTGGTAATATCATTCGGGTACAATTGTTGCTATTTCACTTCGTCCTCTATATTGTACAGTTAGCGACTGAGGCAGACAGATAAAGAGGCGGGTGAGGAAGAGATTCCGCAAGCAAAACTCTTTACATTATTTCAGTAACGAAGGTTGTTTGCTGTAGATGTGGAAAGTTATCGAAGCGCGATACGTCGTTCCTTCCCTGGCAGCCTTTTATTCATTGTTCAAGTGACAGGTTTCAGAGCAGCCAAGCGTGAATCCAGCGTGAACGTCCCCCCAGCAACGCAGAGGAGGGGGGGGGGCCAAGACACAGTGCTTGCGGACTTCCCACAACAGGACAGTTTCCAACCCAAGCCGGTATGCCGCGGGCAACCCACAAGTACACCAGCAGCTGCTCGCCGGGTGCTATAGATCCAATGTATACAAATAAAATTACACACAAATTAGTTTGATATTAACACATACAGGCATATTTTCATGCAACCATTCTAGTAACAGATAAATGATGCATCATCCGCGTCAGAAGTCGCAGAAATTGGAAACAAAACGAATAAGGATGGTCCAAGTGTTGCCATTTCTTGAGCATTAAAGTAATGACCAAATTTAGCTTCCAGATTATTTTCTTTGCATATTTACTGTCTATGAACACAAGCTAATCCTGCTAATCCTTGCTATACCTTATCTACAGTTCAAATATTGGTAGAAACTTACGATTACCAGATTTATGGCGCTTTAAACTATGACTACTTTCATAGTTTTAAGCAATTGTAAGCAATATAAATATACATACACCATCGTTCTCAACACAAGCTATAATATCCAAGCTTCTCTACAACTACGTTGTTCAGCCTAGTAATAGAGTCTAGCAAAAACTAAAGAATGCCTCAAATAANTTTTTTTCATCAGTAGATTAACGCCACAAGTGGACGATAATCCATTGTTGGGTAAACCCCCCCCCCCCCCGTCATCAGTCTCTTGCAGTCATTAAAACATTTTTACCTGTTCGCGCCCCATCCAAACATCCCAGCCCCTTCTCTCATATTTAAAATTAACATGCGACAAATTCATATCCTAAAACAGTAATTTTATTAAATATTTGTATGATACATCCTTAAGATGAACCAAGTTTGATTTCAGCATCATGTCACTAAGATGAATCACGTATGATCAGAGCATCCTCACACCCGCTAAGATGTCACGCTTGATCACAGCATCCTCACCCCCCTCCCTTCAGAAACAGGTCCCACAATCCCGGATGACTTATAAACGTCTATTGGCCTGCGAGTTCACTGACCTTTAACCTGTGATCTTCGTCCCGGTTACAGCACCCACACCCTGGTCAGCAGAAGTCGGTCCTTCCACTACAATAACTAGATTATATTTTTAAACGGAATAAATTATTCGCCAAGTTATAGCAACGTGGTTTCATACACGGGGTCAAAATAACAGAAAAATCGCCGCCTACTCTCTCCCCTCTCTCCCCTGACCTACAGAGGTGTCAGCGTTTGGTTGAACCCGAGAAACACTCCTCCCACACGGGCCACTGGTGGCCACTTTTAATTATTATTATGCACCCCATACCCATCTTGTGGGCGGTAGTGGATAGGGCTGGAACACTCGCTTCTAATGTTTTCTCCGGGTAATAACCTGGACTGACCAGTGGGCGACCTTCCCATCTCTAATACCTACCCTCTCTCTAATTTGTTCTACTTTTATCTCGGTATTTTACCACCTTTCATCCCCTCTCTTCTATCTGTAACGTTATCTCCTTCCATTGTCCTCCCTCCTCTGTACTTTTTTTCCTCCTTCCAGCTCCCTTCGCCACCCTCTTCTCCCTGCTTTTCCTCGTCCGTACCCCTCTGCTACCCCCACCCACCTCTTTCATTACTTTGTCGCTACCAGTAGAAAGGCTGTCGTGGAGAGTGTCGTGGAGTGTCGCGGGAGGTGTCGTGCTGGTGGTGGGACCTGAGGAGGGGGGGGGGAGCAATTACGAGTGTTGCCTAATGGTACTCGTTCACACTACCATTACATGTCCGCGTCGCCTGGCTGTCAGCCTTCCCTCTCCTTCCAACACTATTTCTTGTTTACGGGGAGGAGGGACGCAAAGGGACGATGAGAAGCAAAGGGAAGAAAGGAGAGGGAGGAAGAACATGCGACTCGGGGATGGGGGGATGATGAGGAGGGGGGTAAAACTATTCAATGGTTGTGTACAGGAGGCGCTGGTAAAGAGGAAGAGACCACACCAAAGTCTACAGTGAAAGACGTGGCGCATGAATACATGTTATCCCCCCCCCCCACCAACACTGGCTCAACCGCCACCACCAACAACCACCACACACCAACCACCATAACCCATCACCTCTCCAACCGCGCCACACTAGCACATTATTAGGCGGGCAGCGACAGTTTATTCCTCATTAATGACAGTACAAACTATTAAGAAATGCAAGAAAGCAATCATATGCAGCACGGACCATCTTGAGGTTATCTTGATGATTTCAGGGTTTGGCGTCCCCGCGGCCCGGTCCTCGACCAGGCCTCCTTTAAGGAGGTGCATCCTCCTCGACCAGACCAGACCATAAAGGAACTTGGAGCAGAGGTGCTATAAGCAACCTCTTCCAAGCAGTACTAATAGTACCAGAAGGTTGTTACAAACATACCTAGTACAGTACTCTAGAAGTCAGAACTATGTAGTCACGGTGTTCACACAGCTTGGAGTAGCAGAGAAGGTCAGGGAGGCGGCGGGAAGGGCAGCGCACATCCTCAGGCCGGTTATATCAGACCTTCACATGGCTTTCATGCATTAACACAGAGTAAACAACCACCTCGGGCACCACGTGGGAGGGAAGGTGCTCCCCGTCGGGGAGGGGTAGTGCGTCACTAAGTCTCGCCACCACCACTACCACTCACCATCAGCGTGACTACCTTCACCACACCAGCACTACACGTTACCACCACCACTGTCACAACCTTCAGCACCACTACACTCCCATCAAGGCATACCCCACTCTCCACACGGCAGTGGCATAGTGCTGCAGGTTCCAGGGCTACACTACAGAATATCCAATGAAGCCTGCCGTTGACCCTCGCACTCTAAACTCACGCTTCCTCTTACTCCTGCCTGACCTGGCCTCATCCTTCTCAAACC
>WNGS01005641.1:2506782-2530073 GCA_020271785.1 Procambarus virginalis
AATCATCACTGGATAATAAATATGGAAGGAACAGTAGTGTCCATAGTACGAACACTACACGGCGTCATTATATTTTCCAGAAGAATTACTCATCATATACTTCATCCGAACTAAAAAAGAAAAAGAAAAAGAAACAGCAACTACTGAGCAAAATTAGATGAAGAAATCCTTCGTTTAAAGTTGACGATAGATAAAAATCACAATCAAATGAGACTACGACAATTTTTTTTAATTATCAGGGGAAAGCGGCCAAGCCATTGCGACTATATAGCACTGGTTAGGGGTCAGGATAAGGATTTGGGAGGGGACGGGAGGGAAGGAAGGAAAGGGGACCCCAACCACTTGGGGACAGTCGGAGATTGAACGCCGACCTGCATGACGCGAGACCGTCCGCTCTACCGTCCAGCCCAAGTGGTTGGACCGAGACTACGACAAGAAAACTTGAATTCTTAAAGGATATAAAAAGTCAAATGCAACAAATAATATCCAAAATAGAAACTATAAGGTAAGCCGGACCTAACAACACATAGAAGACGACAATTTACGAGTGAATAATTTGGCGATGTGAATAGATTGCAAGATGTTAAAAGGCTTAGTCGATAGAATTAGTCGATAAGAATTGGAAGTGAGCTGACCAGACCCGCCACACTAGCAGGTGAACGGGACGAAACGACGTTTCGGTCCGTCCGAGACCATTATCAAGTTCCGCTGAGAATGGTCCAGGACGGACGAAACGTCGTCTCTCCCTTCAACTTCTAGTGTTTGGTCTGGGTCAACTTACTTCAGCCACGTTATTGTAACTCATCGCCTGCATTTGGAAGTGAACATTTCCCTGCACCACGAAAGATCCCCCTCAACGTAACTAACAGGCAAACAGTTTTTTAGAAATGAGTTGAGTAACTAGTAAAGTGATCCAAACACAGAACTATCTGGGCCACCTTGAAAAGAACACAAACAGATATCAACTATTCAACCAATGTTGCCGGGGTAGCATCCGGTGGAAACGGCGAAGTTTAGAAGAGTTGTATATTTTTAGTCTTCACTTTCATTTCCTCATTCTTAGCTGCTGGCGCGTAAAGAAGATAAATCCATAAGCCATTAAAAGAGAGGAGTGGGAAGGTGTCAGAGAGGGTCATCAAATGATGAATGCATTTTTTACACTGTCGAGTTGGTATCCTAGGCTGCACCGTCCCTTTTCTGATAGCTTTCTCCCAGTCCTGGGCAGACCGCCCTTTTGCTGAGAGTAGGCCCAGTCTGGGCAGCAGCCCTGTTGCTGAGAGCTTGGCTCCCAGTCATGGGCAGCCGCCCTCGTTGCTGAGAGCTTGGCTCCCAGTCTGGGCAGCCGCCCTGTTGCTGAGAGCTTGTGGCTCCCAGTCTGGGGCAGCCGCCCTGTTGCTGAGAGCTTGGCTCCCAGTCTGGGCAGCCGCCCTGTTGCTGAGAGCTTGGCTCCCAGTCTGGGCAGCCGCCCTGTTGCTGAGAGCTTGGCTCCCAGTCTGGGCAGCCGCCCTGTGTCTGAGAGCTTGGCTCCCAGTCTGGGCAGCCGCCCTGTTGCTGAGAGCTTGGCTCCCAGTCTGGGCAGCCGCCCTGTTGCTGAGAGCTTGGCTCCCAGTCTGGGCAGCCGCCCTGGTTGCTGAGAGCTTGGCTCCAGTCTGGGCCCGCCCTATGCTGAGAGCTGGCTCCAGTCTGGGCGAGCCCTGTTGCTGAGTGCTTGGCTCCCAGTCTGGGCAGCCGCCCTGTTGCTGAGAGCTTGGCTCCCAGTCTGGGCAGCCGCCCTGTTGCTGAGAGCTTGGCTCCAGTCTGGCAGCCGACCTGTTCTGAGAGGCGTTGGCGCCCGTATCTGGCAGTCTGGCCCTGTTGCTGAGAGCTCGGCTTTCAGTAGCAGGGCGGCTGGCCAGGCTGGAAGCCGATGACAGCAGGGCGGCTCAGAGCAGGCAGTCAAAACGTGTATGAAAAACACTGTTGGCTTTCTGTCCCCCCGACACAGTGTAATTATACCGCCATACCAAGACTATGATCACCTCACACGTTGCACACCACGTGTCCGGTGAGGCCGCGTGACTGTAGCAGATAGGTACTTTATACTGCAACCAAGACAGTGGATTATATTAAAGTTGAGTAAGGTGAGGGATTATGGAGATGGCGTAAGCCGGTGTCACTACAGGGGGGTCACTGCCATTCGTTATTAAGGCCATCCATTCAAGTACATTGTTATAGATTCTAGCTACTCGGAACAAGTTCCAAGTAGTACCGGGCTATGGTGAGCCCGTAGCTTACCTTGCACAGGAGAGGGGCAAATAGCGACGGGCTATTATGGTGAGCCCGTATGTGACTTACCTGGCACAGGAGCGGTGCCGTCTCTGCATTCAAGTACGTTTAGTGAGACAATAAAATACATTCTCGAAGGGATAGAGTAGCTTAGGGCTGTTTCTACCCCCCCCCCCTAGGCATCCATTATAGTATACTTAGTGCCTGTTATACTAGGCAGGAATAACTTTATTATGAAATTATTAAGGTGTTGTTAGCGTGCATTATTACTATTATGCGGTAATGATTTCTTTTTAAGGATTTACCTGTGCTCAGTTTCAAGAGTTTTCTACTCTTCTACCGACTTTAGGCTAGAGAACACTGAGGTTGGTGTTAAGCTTCCTTTAGAAGCCAAACAAAAATTGGACCTCAATTATTGTCCTGGAAAAAAATCTTAAATTTGGTACGGAAAGTTAAAGTCGTGGGCCTCTAATGGTGGCACAGTGTTCTAATGACACTCCTACCTTTCGCTGTAGGTTCTTCACCACATATTCTGAGTCTTCAGCAAGCAAGCAAGCAAGTCAAGCAAGTTATTGTTATGTGTAGCTTATGAAACCGGATTGTGACTATTTTCAATATAAAGATTACTAGCTTGGGGCCCCCGGTATTGCCAAGAGTGCAAAACAGAGGCCAGATTTCTGTAACAGCTTTCACTACACACGGTCTTCATTTTGGTAACGGCTTAATCACGTAGAAATAATATGTCGTATAAATCTTAGTTAGGAAGGTGTATGGTATTTAATAAGTTGGGAATTTATTTAATCTTTCAATACACACATCTGACCCCCGACCTTCCCCCCCCCCCTCACCAGTCACCCTGCAAAGTTTAGTGAGGCTAACCCTAAGCATCTGGCTCCCAAACTTAGAGAGAGACATTTTGTTGTATAAATAAAGATGCATTATAGCATTGTAGTGTTATTGTTGCAGGGAGGCGGTGGTGGTGCCGCCGCTGGAGAGGAGCTACAAGGCCAGGGTACTGGGCCACTACCCAGACCATGCCCCTACCTCCATGCCCTTTGACCACCATGCTGTCCAGATGGTAAGTACCCTCCTTCTTCCCACTCTCCAGCTGGTTATCTTAGATGATTTCGGGCTTTTTTAGTGTCCCCGCGGCCGGTCCTCGACTAGGCCTCACCCCCAGGAAGCAGCCCGTGACAGCTGACTAACACGCAGGTACCTATTTTACTGCTAGGTAACGGGGCATAGGGTGAAAGAAACTCTGCCCATTGTTTCTCGCCGGCGCCCGGGATCGAACCCGGGATCACAGGATCAACAGTCCAGTGTGCTGTCCGCTCGGCCGACCGGCTCCTCCCGGTGGGAGGAAGATCCCACCTGGTTCGGACCTACGTCCGAGAGGATCCCAGACGCACCTTAACTCTGGAAATCCTCTCGGACGTAGGTTCGAAACCTGGTCACGGCCCTTGTGGATTTGTTCATTAGATGCATCACGCTATTGTGATTGTGTAAGTTCATCATTCAACTTACCACTACAACACAAATAATGACACTATTGCAAGTATACAATCACCATATATTAATCAACATATTTAAACTGGTAATGCTGTTAGACTTAAATTAAGGAGTATCAACAACTTGATATGCAGGCAGTGAATCACAATAACGTGGCGGAAGTATGTTGACCAAACCACACTAGAAAGTGAAGGGACGACGACGTTTCGGTCTGCCCTGACCATTCTCAAGTCGATTGTGGACCATTCTCACAATCGACTTGAGAATGGTCAAAACGGACCGAAACGTCGTCGTCCCTTCACTTTCTAAGTGTGTGGTCTGGTCAACAACTAGTGATATGATGTGCCCCGTCTCTGATACATCTTGGTGATGTCAAGCACAGCATCACACTCGGGGATTTTGGGCAAGTCGCTTTACACTTGACAATTACACCAATTTTGTAATAGTATCTGCTTTTTAATTGGTGGGTAAATTCACACTAATTATAAAGACAAAAGATAAACTTTATAAGCCTGCCATCGCTAAATACAGCGGTTCATTATACTGTGTCCTCACGGTTATGTAGCAATTCCGGCTGTTCTCTACATACACACAGTCGTGGGTTCCCCCCTCTTTAATCCCTACTCTTTCCCTCCCCTGATGATTGATGAAGATAAAGCCACCCAAGAGGTGGCACGGGCATGAATAGCCCGTAATCCCAACCCTCTTTCCTCCTCCCATTCCCGCACCTTTTCCTCCTTCCCCCCGTCACCCCCCCTCCTCCCCACCCCCCCTCCTTTTGTCCTTCCTTCCCCCCCCCCCTCCAGCTCACCGGTGACGGGGGAGACCATTGTAGAGTGGAAGGTGAGAGCCCGGAGCAGCGTGCAGGGACTGTCAACACACCCGACACGCTTTCTCGACCAATAACATTTAGGAGAGTTATGGAGAGATTCCATGAGAAGGGGGGGGGGGGCACATTACATGGCCGTCCATCTTGCGTTTAGTCTGTGTGGTTCCGGGATAATATCTCCGTGGTCCGGTCTCTGACTAGGCCTCTTTGTTGGGGATCTGGTTGGCCAGGCTGTTAGGCGCCGTTAGCCTAAACTGGCTATACAATAAAATCCATCAGGGTGAGGTGTGTGTGTGTGTACTTACCTAATTGTACTTCCTAATTGTGCTTGCGGGGTTGAGCTTTGGCTCTTTGGTCCCGCCTCTCAACTGTCAATCAACTGGTGTACAGATTCCTGAGCCTATTGGGCTCTATCATATCTACATTTGAAACTGTGTATGGAGTCAGCCTAAACCAATCACTTCCTAGTGCATTCCGTTTATTAACTACCTGTGTGTGTGTGTGTGTGTGTGTGTGTGTGTGTGTGTGTGTGTGTGTGTGTGTGTGTGTGTAACTCCGACTAGGCCTAATAAATAATATTGGTCTGTGCCAGGTGTGTGGGTGGTGAAAGCTGAAGCTTTGAATTTAGCTTTTGAATCTTTCGTGT
Source organism: Procambarus virginalis (assembly GCA_020271785.1). Classification (NCBI taxonomy): domain Eukaryota; kingdom Metazoa; phylum Arthropoda; class Malacostraca; order Decapoda; family Cambaridae; genus Procambarus; species Procambarus virginalis. The sequence continues at coordinate 2,512,032 of WNGS01005641.1, forward strand.
GTGAATATATAGGAGTGCATAGATACGGCGAGGATAGAGCGGCAAAGATCCAGCTTGACTGTGGTTCTGTCTGCTTTAACCTGACGGTTGATTCCCCTCACACCACATGTGCGGGTAATGGCTCAGGTCTCGCTCTTCTCCCCATGTGAAGGTGAAGGTTAGGTTGAGGGTTATGTTGAGTGTGTGTTGGGGGGGGGGAGGGTTGGTGTTTGTGGGGGGGATGTGGGAGGGTTCGGGGGTGAGTGTGTGGGGTAGAGGGAAGGGAATTATCATGTGAAAGCGCCAAGCTATTACGACTATATAGCACTGGGATGGGGTCAGGTAACCTGACTGTTATCCTGACCCCCTTCCCAGTGCTATTTAGATTGATTTACCTAAATAATAGGTAGAAACGGGAGAAAAGTATTCCCCAGACTCGGAGGTGCAGTCCTTCAGTGAGAGTAGTCAGCCACCAGACAGGACACTGTGCTGTGTTGCACATAAGGCGTGCAATCAAAACTTAACCTTGAGAAGGGATTTGATTACAACAGTTTTGACATCAAATATAACCGGTGTTGTTAGCACGTAACAATTTACTAAGGAGAGAACGAATCACCGATATATCCTTGATAATTATTAAGAGTTTATTGAGTAAAATTGACTACACTTTTGGGGTAGATATTACGTTCAAAATGTATCGGGACAAAGCTAACAATCAATCAGAGAGACGTGTGAACGTCTTAAAATTTTTAACACTGTTAATGATTCATTTTTGCATTAGAACACAAGGAAATAAATATAAACTGCAGAAGGTCTATTGATACATATTAGAGTAATTCTATTTACAATCCATCCGGACCTTAACTACCATTGCAGTAATTAAGGAATGAACCGGTGCTCGGGAATCCCAAACATCTTTTAGGTAAGCACATTGACTTGTAACATGTTGTTGTTGTTGTTGTTATAGATTCAGCTACTCTGAATAAGTTCAAAGTAGCACGGGCTATGGTGAGCCCGTGGTGGATTTATCTGGCACAGAAGCGGTGCTGTGGACTTGTAACATTCTTGTACATAAGATATAGAGATGGTAAGAGCCGACATGTGAGGTGTTTATCATTTACGTCCAGTATTACGAGTAGGACTCGAGAGAAGACGTCTCTATCACTTGGGCTTCAGGGTAAAGGGGGAGCACTTCTGCAGTCTAGCATCTCTAGCCATTCACCCATACAAGCTTGAAACGGCGGGTTAGATTAGGCAATCACATGGATGCCTCTACTCGAGATATCAACTCCAGTGGGGCTTCACAAGCCCAGATATGGTAAGTGCGTTCGTTGTCACATCGTTCATCATACACCGCATACACCTTTTCTTTCTTTCCGCACGTGGCTGTATAAAACATAAGAAGAAGACTTGTAGTTGACACCAAGGATAATAGCTTAGTGGTGGTCAACCCAGGTCACCGAGGATTTAAAGGGAAAGATCTGTAGACGTTTTATACACAGACTTTGCAATGAAATTTGATAAATATGACCGTGGAGTGATTATATATATATATATATATATATATATATTAATACATACATATATATACATACATACATATAGTCAAAACTTCGTATTTTGCCTTTTCAGACGGTACAAAATCAGCATGAGGATTAGTCCTGTAGAAGACATTGAAAAACTACAAGCTGATGTCAATAAATCTTCGATTGGGCAACATAAAAATACAAATATTTAACAGTGATAAATTCCAGATATTTAGGTATGGAAAAAATGAATTATTTGAATGAAATATAAATTACAAGATGCCATCAGATCTCATCATGGAAGGTAAACGTGTAAAGGATCTGAGAATAATGTCCCATGACCTAAATCGTATAACCAAACAAATTAGCATCAGCCAGAACAATAATAAGATGAATTATGAGAACCTTCAAATCCAGGGATTCCACTCTAATGCTGATACTATTCAAATCACTTGTGCTTTCTCGCCTTGAGTACTGCTCGGTACTCGCTTTAGAGTACTGAGCAGTACTTTGAAGGGTACTTACCCTTCAGAGCAGGGGATTGTTCTGAAATGGAGGGAATACAGAGAACATATACGGCACATAAACACAGTAATAAACCTAAATTATTCGGGCAGTTTCAAAGCTCTCAAAATGTACTCTAGAAAGGAGACGAGAGAGTTATCACACATCAACACATTGGCGCGAACGAGATGGAAATACAGAATAGACCCAGTGAAGAGGTGTTTATAGGCACAATCAGAATAAATGCTCATTGGGTCAAGGGTTCGAGTCTTCTCGGGGCCCAAGTGACTGAAACACAATCAGAGAACCCTGTATGAATATCAGAGATCTACGGCAATCAATCCCCCTTCCTGGAAGCACAAGAAATGGTGCCCATATAAAAGTGGACGTGTTCAAGAAAAATAGACAAGTTACTGCAAAAACTGCCGGATTAACCGGGTTTCATTGTATATGTGAGTATTGTGGGCCTGCAGGCCTAGCAACATTATGGGCTATTCATGCCCGTGCCACCTCTTCGGCGGCTTAATATGCATCAATAAATCCAAGCAGCGGTCTGGCGCAGCAAGCGGTCTTGGCGAGTAGAACTCCCAGAAATCACTCCATGTATTCAACTATATTCCCTGTTTATCCCCTTCTCCCCACTTCTCTGCTGTCCAGTTACCTGGTGTGGCCTTTGAGTGGCCCCCCAGCAACGAGTGGCACTGGGGTAGCGTGTTGTACACCCTCGCTTGGCTAGTCACGGGAGGCGGGATCGATGTTTGCGTTCGGCGGTGTTAGTGGCCTATATCTGTGGCCCAGTTCCTCAAAGTGACGGCTTGTAGGTGGGTGGGTCACTCGCGTGTCGGGGATAACACGCTCTCCGCCGCCGGAGTCCACAAGGTCAGTGGCCTCGGTTCTAGAGGTTACTATCGCCCTCTAGGAATTTCCACCTGGTATATCGTGGCGAGACAGACGCACCATCTGCCGGCCATTTGGCGTACTGCGCTTGTCAACAACAAAAAATACAATTAAGATGGGATTGAAATTGAAATAAGTTTATTGAGGTAAAATACACACAAAGGGATGAGGTAGCTCAAGCTATTCTCACCCCGTTCAGTACATCGTGTTAATACATACATAGACACACATCACAAGCAATAAACGTATTACCGAACATTCCGAGAGATAAACATATACATTTCCTAAATGGGATTGTTAGATTTATAATTCTCGTTCTCTTTGGGGACAGAAAGCCTTGTGCTAAAGCTTAGCGAGGTCCCGCGTTAGACACTGCTGCATGTAGTCTGTCGTGTGAACCACAGCCCGGTTGATCAAGTACCCATTAGAGGTGTTTATCTTATCGAGTTCCCTTTTGATCACCGTGAGAGTTAGTTTAGTTCATTTATTATGCACCCCATACCCATCCCGTGGGCGGCAGTGGAAAGGGTTACAGAGGCACATAATGGGCTCAGGGACTGAACCTAACAATTCATTTAGCTAAGCAAGTTACAATCTTGATGAGCTAGTTACAAAATTCAATATAAGTCGTCACGTCAAGAATGGGTTCGAGATCACCGTGAGAGATCAGCTAGTTGTGTCCCTTATTACACACAAATCTCGAGTGCATGGGGGGAATTGTGTAAATCCTGGTTAGTGTCTCGGAGACGCTGCAGGGTTCAAGTAAGGGCACTAGAACTTCTGGTTGCAATTGTTTTACCATGTCGTAGCGCAGTCGATTAAGGCAGCGTCTGGGATGCTCTCGGACGTAGGTTCGAACCCTCGTCACAGCCCTTGTGGATGTGTCCCTTATGTTTAGGAGAGTGTTGAAAAGTCTTGGGCCTTGATGTTGATGGAAATCTGTCACGCTGCACCTCTGTGATCCAGAGGTGCAGCGTACCTGTTGCACCTCTGCTTTTCAACTGCACTGCACTTCTCCCACAACAGTTGACTAACTCTTGGGAACTTTTTGAATGGAAGGTGAAGAGAAACGTCAGGTGAAAGAAAACCTATACAGCCGGGATTGAACCCGGGTCCCTTGGTTATGAGCCGAGGACGCAGACCACTGTGCTCATCTCCAGCTGGGAATAGGTACAGAGGTTAGTGTATCATTCATCATAGCCTATGATGATGATTGTACTTGAACAAAATCGGTTATAGTACGTTGTTCAGCGCCCTTGAACATTAACGCGTGATAAATCACTAAACATCGGCCCGACAAAAAACAGCCTATTTGAGCCAGACAAAATACTGATGTAGGCTAATTACTACTAAATTAAAAAAAATCATTTACCCACCGTCCCGCCACACTCGTACCGAAAAATTGAGAATGTCATACTATAAAACTAATTAAAACGAATACATTTTTTTAATGATTTAGATTTAATTTATTATACACCAACTATTATAAATATTGAGGGTCCACCAACTCCCACAGGATGGGTGGGAGATAATGGACTCTATAATCATCCTGTGGGTAGTAGTGGATCTCATGCCAATGATATGGGTGGTAGTGGACTCCATACCTATCTTGTGAGTAGCTTTTTCTAAGAGAAGTTCCGGACCAGCCGGGCTGTGGTGGGTATGTGGGCCTGCGGGCCGCTCCAAGCAACAGCCTGGTGGACCAAGCTCTCACAAGTCGAGCCTGGCCTCGGGCCGGGCTTGGGGAGTAGAAGAACTTCCAGAACCCCATCAACCAGGTATCAACCAGCTAGGGTAGGCATCCATCAGTCTCAGATGACTATTGAGTTGCGCACTGGTTGTCGGAGCTGGAGTGTCCTCTCCAGCCTCTCCTATGAGTGATAGTGTAAAGAAAAGGTTAGAGGCACATAAAGGGCTCTGGCACTGAACCCCAAAATTTATTTAGATAATTTTTTGTAATCTCTATTCGAGATACTGTATTAATTTACACGTAAGAAATATTAGAGACTGGTTCTAAATCTACACAAGGGAATAGGTTTCTCAAAATAAATTTAATATTTCTTTACCTTTGTCTTCCTTTGGAAAATATTCCTGAAGGCCTCACAGTACCAGTAGCCTACAAAATCTTAATGTGCAATGGGTACGCTGAGAGAGAACTCGGTCAACATCAAGGTCCAAATCTCTTCAACATTCTCCCGCTAAACATCAAGGACATAACTAGCCGACCTCTCACGGTGTTCAAACGAGAACTTGATAAACTCCTCCAAAGGATAACTGATCCATCAGGCTGTGATCCATACCTTTTGTAGCAAGCAGCGGCTTCTAAAAGCCTGGTTGACCAGGCCAGCCTCTAGTAGACCTGGTCAGAGACCGGGTCGCGGGAACATTGATCCTCGGAACGAACCCAAGGTAAGTTGCAGCCTTAATATGCTAGTTGCATAGTTTAATGTGTATTTCGACAGTATATTTTAGCGTAATAGATTAAATAATTGGACCGCAACACTAAGCAATTTACATTTATGATAAACTCCATGCATATAATTTGAATTCGCTTATCATGCAACCCACACCAATTACTTAAATCACTTTGATTTACAGTATTCGTAATATTTGGCAAATGTTGACCAAATGGTCATTAGTGGTTGTAACATAGTTGGTAGCCAGGTAGGATATCGTATACCTGAGGCTTTGTGCGCCCCGGAGTTGTGTTCTGACGCTGCTGATTTGGTCCTTCATGTGGAAGTTTCAATTGGAACCGTTCCCCTTACCGTGAAGGTCTCGCTTCCGAACCCTGGCAGCGGCAGTGGCTTCAGCCTAGTTCACTTCCATCGTTACATAGTATTTTGCATACATATACATGCCGTTGAATAAAGACGACATGGTCTTCCGAAGGACATTGCCAATTTATTTGTGTTGTTTAAGAATTTATTTAGGGCATAGAAACGCCGTTCGGGAAGGGAGCGTACTTGGGAACGGTGACGGAGGCTGTGGAGTGTGGAGCTAAAGCGCGCACGCCGCATTCACTCGCTGCTGCTTCTCACTTTCAGCACCTCGTTAATTCCCCCCTTCCTTCACTACGGGTTTACAGCCGGAAAGTTTTTGCTTCAGTACGGTTTTGCTGCCGGAAAACTCTTGCCTCAGTGCGGGTACCCGTCGGGGAAACACTTTTCAGGTCGGGTTTATTGGCGGGGGAAACACTGGCTTCAGATCTGGTTTATTGGCGGGAGACTTCAGGACGGGTTTACCGCTGGAGAACTCGTGCTTCAATACTGGTTTATCGCCGGGAAATTCTTGCTTCAGTGTGGGTTTACCGCCGGGAAATTCAGCATTATAGGTCTTATCCGCAAACTGTTTAATGCAAACATTGCTTTCAGTGTACACCAGACCGCTTTCGATATTTACTCTAGTATGGCGAGTGGTGACCCTGGGGGTGACTGGGGGGGGGGATCTGGTGGCCTTGGGAGTGACTGGGGGATCTGGTGACCCTGGGAGTGACTGGAGGGGATCTGGTGGCCTTGGAGTGACTGGGGGGATCTGGTGGCCTTGGGAGTGACTGGGGGGATCTGGTGACCCTGGGAGTGACTGGGGGGGATCTGGTGACCCTGGGAGTGACTGTGGGGGATCTGGTGGCCTTGGGAGTGACTGGGGGGATCTGGTGACCCTGGGAGTGACTGTGGGGATCTGGTGACCCTGGGAGTGACTGTGGGGGATCTGGTGACCCTGGGAGTGACTGTGGGGGTTCTGGTGACCCTGGGAGTGACTGTGGGGATCTGGTGACCCTGGGAGTGACTGTGGGGGATCTGGTGACCCTGGGAGTGACTGTGGGGGATCTGGTGACCCTGGGAGTGACTGTGGGGGATCTGGTGACCTTGGGAGTGACTGGGGGGGATCTGGTGACCCTGGGAGTGACTGTGGGGGATCTGGTGACCCTGGGAGTGACTGTGGGGGATCTGGTGACCCTGGGAGTGACTGTGGGGGATCTGGTGACCCTGGGAGTGACTGTGGGGGATCTGGTGACCCTGGGAGTGACTGTGGGGGATCTGGTGACCTTGGGAGTGACTGGGGGGGATCTGGTGACCCTGGGAGTGACTGTGGGGGATCTGCTGGCCTTGGGAGTGACTGTGGGGGATCTGGTGACCTTGGGAGTGACAAGAGATTTGGAATGGCAACCAAGGAAATGCGTTTGAGAAGTCACTAGTAGTGTGAACTAATGGGAATATAACTGGCAACTGGTCTTAGGAATTGAGCAAGTGGTCGGGTCTCACAGTGTGTGTTACCATGACTGAGGAAGCATTCAGAGGCAGTGGGTCAATTGTCTCATCTAAAGTGGACATTTCCTGCGTCCTGGGAACATTCTCCATGTCTCTTGGGGGACCTATGGAGCCGGTCGGCCGAGCGGACAGCACGCTGTACTTGTGATCCTGTGGTCCTGGGTTCGATCCCAGGCGCCGGCGAGAAACAATGGGCAGAGTTTCTTTCACCCTATGCCCCTGTTACCTAGCAGTAAAATAGGTACCTGGTGTTAGTCAGCTGTCACGGGCTGCTTCCTGGGGGGTGGAGGCCTGGTCGAGGACCGGGCCGCGGGGACACTAAAAGCCCCGAAATCATCTCAAGATAACCTCAACATAATCTCTTGGGGGACCTGGAGTGACTTCATGGCAAGGGGCTTGTGAAAATGTGACCGGAGCGTAGGGGAAAGTGACCAAGAGGGTTTTGAACGTGTCTGAAAGATCATGGAAATGATGGATGGATAATTAATGAATGTTACCTTGTGAAAATTCCTGATCAGCTCTGGAAATTTGTTATGTAATAATATATGAAAGTGACACGATGAATGACCGAAGATAGTGAACATTACACAACGAAAGGTAATAATGTTCATGGTCGTGTTTGGTGAGAGCTCGCGAAGATGACTGAAAGCCAGTTGACAAGGCCACACAAGAATATTTTTTTGTATTCAAAGACTGCTCTTGAGAAATTCTCCCGCAAGATCGGCTGTAAGAACCTCATAATAGCAATTACAAGTAACCTGCACACTGCACAGGATAAAGAGTGTAGAGTCTCTTGCATGGACACCACCAGAAGCCTCGTAGCAACCAGGCAAGACGTCAGAAAGAATTTTTTCAGTGTCAAGAGTAGTAGACAAATGGAATGCATTAGGAAGTGATGTGGTGGAGGCTGACTCCATATACAGCTTCAAGTGTAGATATGATAAAGCCCAGTAGGCTCAGGAACCTGTACATTAGTTGATTGACGGTTGAGAGGCGGGACCAAAGAGCCAGAGCTGAACCCCCGCAAGAACAACTAGGTAACTAGGTAAGTATAAGAGACCTCTGAAGAGCTTGTCAGCTCCATCAATAAACACACCCCAACACGCACCGTACAATCATTGTTGTTATTGTTACTGCTGTATTTTTAAGACAGTCTCACTTAAACAATAATTCGGCGAATCCACTCTTTGTAAGGTCTTTGTCTGATGCAGTATAATCAACTCTGGTAATGGAGGCGGGGGATGTCTGATGGAGGGGAGGGGAGGGGTGCCTCGAGTGGTGGGAATAGGGGGTGTCTTGGATGGAGGGGAATAGCCTCAAGGCAATATGACTCATAATATGGGCCAAAGAAGTCTCGCCAACTGAATAAACAAAGTCAAATAATGCATCATTTTAATGCTTTTTTTATTGTTTTTATATATACAAGAGTTCTTGAATTCTTATGATTACTATATTCAGTTTGCTTCCGGCAAAGGGAATAGAGGGATGTTAAAACTGGTTTCTAAAGGAATGAGGGGGGGGGATAGTCCTAATTGTTCCCCCAGTTAAGGGTACAGGGGCGGGGAGAGATTAGTATAATATAAGGGAGATGTCTTGGTTAATCTTGGGTATTGGAGATGATGATGAGATTCTTTGTGTGGTCTACCCACTCTGTTAAAGAACTCGTAGGCACACACACACACACACACTGACCTATTGTCCTCTTACAAAATACGTCGCTTTTCGCTCGTATGCGTTTCATAAGGCCAAAAATTGTCGTACTAGAAAGTGGAAGCGGCTGGCGAAAGTGACGTACTGTCCTGTTTTCTGTTTTGGGTCCTCTGGTAGGTTAGGAGAGGACACTTTAAATTGACAGTTTTATTTGACGTTGGGAACTCTTAGGAGGACGGGCTGCGCGCACATACATCATTAAGAATTTAAAGGTTAAAATTACCAGAAGTGACGAACAAGGAGGAAAACTAAAGGGGTAAAAATATTAGAAGAGGCAAATGTAAATGAGTTACAGGACAGAATAAAAATGGTGGAGGATGAAGAAGGGGCGACAACAAAGGAAGTAGGGCAATGAAGGAGATAATCAAACGGGTAGATAATGCGACTGAAATATAGGGAACTAAACGTTTGCTGAAGTACCAAAACACTCAGCGAGAAGCAGAGACTAAGGTCAACAGTGATGAAGGCTGTAGGTCATGTCATGAAATGTTCATACCAGGATTTTGAGAGATCTGTGATAAACGACAATCTACCAGCACCAAAAAAGATGTTGCCGAAATTCTACATAAAAAAAGTCAGGCCAGAGAGGTATGTTTCAGAATTTAAGAAATCGCCTAGTACAAGTTATCTTTAAAACTTGTAATCCAGTATAATCTTTTTGAGGTTATCTTGAGATGATTTCCGGGCTTAGCGTCCCCGCGGCCCGGTCCTCGACCAGGCCTCCGTTTTGTTACACATCCTCAGGAAGCAGCCTGTAGCAGCTGTCTAACTTCCAGGTACTATTTACTGCTAGGTGAACAGGAGCATCAGGGTGAAAGAAACTCTGCCCATTTGTTTTCGCTTCCACCTGAGATCGAACCCCGGAACCTTAGGACTACGAATCCCGAGCGCTGTCCACTCAGCCAACAGGCCCCTTGACGTTTAGCGTAGGTCAGGGTTTAGTTAGGTTAGGGTTGGTTTTTGGTTTGGTGTTTGGTTAGGTTTTGTTAGGTTGAGCTAGGAGGAGGAGTTAGGGAGTTATGTTATTTATAGTTATGTTAACTCCTACGTAGGAGTGAATTAGGTTTCAAAATCCATTGGTGAAGCGTTTTGTATACGATGTGACTTGTACGACTTTTTTTTTTTTGGGGGGGGGGGTCCTTGATATAAGACTATTTGAAATAATAGGACAAATGAGTGGGTGTATTTGCTATCACCTAATGCCCCTGTTTACGTAACAGTAAGTAGTACTGGGTAGTTAGTCAGCTTCTTGTGGGGGTGGCATCCTGGGTTGGATCAGTAATTCGGGGTATGGTCGTTTCAGACACGATACGATTTGACGAAGCTTTTGTTTTGTGTTTAAGTCGTGTATATTGGTATGCTAGGATGTATTATCTTAAGTTCGGCGGTATTTCGTTCTGTTAGGTTTGGGTTAGGTTGGGTTAGGTTGGGTTAGGTTGAGCTAAATTATTAAGTTATGTAGGTTTTCCAAATCCGTTAACGAATCGTCTTGTATACGATGTGATTTGTACGACCTTGGTGGGTTGGGGGGGGACCCTTGATATAAGCCTAACGTATATAATTCGGGGTATGAATACACTCTGGCTGCCTGTCCCCCGACACTGAATAATTAGTTTAGGAACTAAGATTTGATATTTTTGGTATTACCTAATAAAGTGAAAACCTTTTAAATACATACGTCACTAATTAGAAGTTTTGGATAAAGTACTACCATTGTGGCTAAAAATATTTCTTAAAGTATTAAGGGTGAGACCATTTGTTATTTTTCTTGTCACCCATATATGTTTTGGGCTTCCATGAATCCTATAAGAAAATGTATAATAAAAAATAAAGGGGTAGGTAATTATCCAACTTCCAAGAACTTATATAAATACAGTATTACAATTTAATAAAAGCTGAAATTCTTTACCTGTATATCCAGGAAAATGTTTGAAATTTTACTACATATTTTTCTCCATATTTCTAACTTGTTAAATTAAATATTTACTTTTAAATACTTTAGAAATAGCACATGCTATAGTGAACAGCACATGCTATAGTGAACAAGTGGTGTACCATGGCAGAGATGCCACACTCAAAGGTGTTAACACTGTTCAGTATTCAGTTGAAATATAAGTTGTGTTATTATTAATATATATCCTGGGCCAAGTGTTTGTCCACATACGGGAGACATCTCCCGTCACGCAGGGTGCAGTCGCACCTCCACAGATCTCCAGTATCATCTATTGATACTGGTAATGGCTCAAAAGGGCCACCACTTACGGGCTATTCATGCCCGTGCCACCTTTTGGGTGGCTTAATCTTCATCAATCAATCTTTGTCCACACACACACAGCCCCGCTCCTGTGCCAGGTAAGTCCACTACGGGCTCACCATAGCCCGTGCTACTTGGAACTTTTTGTTCCCAGTAGCTGAATCTATAACAACAATAATTTATCCACAGTTGTGCCTGCCACGGGGACTCCAGTTCCGCACTCAGAAGCATGTCCTGGAGCCTCGTTTTCATCCCTTTCTTGTGACTAAAGAAGATGGGTCTCGTGCGCATGGGTTTGCCTATGTCTTCTATGAAGAAGTTAATTCTCAGCAAATATGTACTGCCATGCACACTCTCCAGGTGAGTTTTTGTTTTCTTCATACTATTGGTTTTAACTTTTAACACAATTCTTTCAATTTAAAAATACAAATATTATTCATGTTGGTATGTATGGTAATGACGTGTGAGCTACTGTGTTGCATATGTTAACATGGGAAATGATAAGATTAATATTGTATATATCTATCTTCTCAATGCCACTTAAGACATTTCTCCAGGAGGTTTTATCAACATACAAGCCTTTTATTTTTATAAACCCTCTAACCCTCTCACTCTTTCTTTCATATATTGTCCCACTCTTCTAAGATACTGGTCATCTGCCTCTGCTCTCTTCTATTCCTATCTCTTTGTACAGTGTCTTTAATTTGGTTCTCTTTTTTTTTTATTTTTCCTCCTCTTATATACTTTAAGCATTTACTCTCCTTCCTGTCTTTGCTTGCTTTTTTTCAAATTTTCTTTCATCTCATAGGGTTTCATCTCAAAAACCTTTAGCTTGGTTTTCATGCTCTACTTTTTCCACATATACAGTATTTCATTTCCTCTCATCCCACCTCCTCTCTTGCCTTATCAGTTTTGATTTGATAAGGCTTCAGTTTGGATTGGAATGTCATGTCTTTTGTTTCATTTCATCTGTGTGGGTTGGATTATTTGTTTTCAGCCATATTGTTGTGACTTATTCTCTTCTTAATGTCAACAGTCTGTGTATTTGACGGAAATGTCCAGTAGTCATGCCAAGGCTTCGTCTGGAGCAACGCCAAACAGTCGGGATACCCGCTCCCTCCCACGCCAGTTCCGCCTCTCTGCCCCCAAATCTCCAGCAGCTCTTCACTTCTATGATATAACCAAAGATCAGTTGTATGTCACCAAATGTATTGCCCTTGTTGGCCAACACCCATATGTTTATGCTGGAAGAAAATTTCTCAAAGGACTTTACAGGTGATATATAAAACGTATATGACAATTTATAGGTTTCAATCGCACATTGTTGAGTGCTTGATATGCCACTCAAAAATGGGCAATAGAATTTTTATATATAATGGTATCTTTATTCTATTCATTTAATATCTATCTCCAATTTTCCATTGTTGATATGTTGATAAAGTGAATGTAGTTTGCCTCTTGCGGTGCAAGTGTGTTTCTAAGTTAGCTACATTAGAAGCTATACACTATACTGTATTAATATGGCNAGAGGCTCGGTTCTCACGAAGGTGTGACTGGCTGCTATCCCCAGCTTTAGTGCAAATGTGAGAATTGCAAAAATGATGACTTCACATGTATAGATCGATTATGCTGCGCCTCTGCTTGCTCTAGTGCCTGAGAGAATGCTTGGAGGCCTGGCAAAGATGCTAAATGAAACTGTGAGCATCATCCTTGGATGTCCTGTATAACTAAATTACTAAACATGAGGATGAACCTAATATATTATATGCTAATGATGTAAATCAGGCCTTTGTCGATGGTCAGCATCCCTCAAAATTGGTTACAAAAACTGTAACTGCACTCAGAATATATAATGTTGATGATCTTTACCAAGAGGGCGGGACGATAACGGTATTTCCCTGCACCATGGGACATCACCCCTTTTCAAATTCTTATCTCTCTTTCCCAGCTAAGACGATGGTTAAAGAACAACCCATTCTTGGACAGGAAACAAAGTAGAATGCCTTAAGCCAAATTGATGCCCTCTCCCTAATTACTTACACTGGATAGCTCCTTGCACCAGTCAAATGGTGTAGCTGGAAGTGCAGTTGTTGTGAAAGCGGGAAATGGCTTCTATTTATATGAGTGGGGAGCTCTTATAAATAACTGGGTCTGCACTCTTCAGACAGAATTGCTTGCCATAATCCCTGCACTCAAACTAGTATACATATCCAAAGTCTACACGTTAATTGTAAATGACTCCTTGTCATCCTTGATTGCACTCAGCTGCCAAAGGCATTATTGTGACGTGCTTGTGTCTAAAGCTCGGCACATATATAATGAGAGACTGATGGAGTCAGTTTGTATTCTGAGGATTTCCTCCCAGATTGCTCTCTGAATGCATGAGAGAACTGATGAGCGAGCCAAAATGTGCTCTTAAAATTGTGAAACTGGCTTCACAAGAAGATTGTTACTTGGCTAAATGAACTATTATGTGCCTCTGTAACCCTTTCCACCACTCCCACGGGATGTGTATGGGGTGCATAATAAATGACTAAAATTAAAATAAAAATTACGAGAGTGAGAGAGGAGAGGAGAGGAGAGGAGGAGAGGAGAGAGAGTTGTTGTTGTTATAGATTCAGCTACTGGGAACAAAAAGTTCCAAGTAGCACGGGCTATAGTGAGCCCGTAATGGACTAACCTGGCACAGGAGCGGGGTTGTAACTTTTTTGGAGCGAGAGATTGGGTTTGCCCTCTTTATGTTAACAGGGCCGTCAGCCCCTGAGGTAGAGAAGGGATTGTGTTCAGACAGGCGCCGCGCCCCAAGACACCACCGCCGGGATCACCACAATCTTCCCAGAACTGTGTGAGCTGCCCCTAAACACCAGCCCAGTATTATGGCTGCCTCACGCTAAATATAACAGTCTGGTGGAGCACACACAAGCGTTGTGAGGGAGTCTAAGCATCATTGTCTGACGGAATTCTCGCAAGGGATCCCGAACAAAATAGATTAGTTGAAATGTATGATATGGGTGTGTGTTGGGGTGATGGCAGGCATGTGGAGGTGCCAGGAGTGTGTGGTGGTGAGTGGAGTGTGTGTGTGTATACTTGGCTAGTTTGAATGTGTTGTTGAGGACTGAATCATTTTCATACTTTATTGCTTATCAGTTTTCAGTGTACTGAACCCTTGCTTAATCATCACTGGATACATAAATATGAGGAACAGTAGTGTCATAGTACAACTACACGGCGTCATTATATTTTCCAGAAGAATTACTCATCATATACTTCATCAGAACTAAAAAAAAAAAAAGAGAACACAATTACTGAGCAAAATTAGATGAGAATCATTCGTTTAAAGTTGAACGATAGATAAAAATCACAATCAAATGAGACTACGACAATTTTTTTTAATTATCAGGGGAAAGCGCCAAGCCATTGCGACTTTATAGCACTGGGAAGGGGTCAGGATAAGGATTTGGGATGGGACGGGAGGAAGGAATGGAGCCCCAACCACTTGGGACAGTCGGAGATTGAACGCCGACCTGCATGAAGCGAGACCGTCGCTCTACCGTCCAGCCAAGTGGTTGGACCGAGACTACGACAAGAAAACTTGATTTAAAGGATATAAAAAGTCAAATGCACAAATATATACAAAATAGAAACTATTATTAAGGTAAGCCGGACCTAACAACACATAGAAGACGACAATTTACGAGTGAATAATTTGGCGATGTGAATAGATTGCAAGATGTTAAAAGGCTTAGTCGATAAGAATTAGTCGATAAGAATTGGAAGTGAGCTGACCAGACCGCACACTAGAAGGTGAAGGGACGACGACGTTTCGGTCCGTCCTGGACCATTTTCAAGTTGCTGAGAATGGTCCAGGACGGACCGAAACGTCGTCGTCCCTTCACCTTCTAGTGTTTGGTCTGGTCAACTTACTTCAGCCACGTTATTGTAACTCATCGCCTGCATTTGGAAGTGAGCATTTCCCTGCACCACGAAAGATCGACCCTCAACGTACTACAGGCAAACAGTTTTTAAACAAGAGTTGAGTAACAGTAAAGTGATCCAAACAAATATCTGGCCACTTGAAAGAACACAAACAGAATATCAACTATTCAACCAATGTTGACGGGGTAGCTCGGTGGAAACGGCGAAGTTTAGAAGAGTTGTATATTTTTAGTCTTCACTTTCATTTCCTCTCTCGCTGCTGGGCTCGTAAAGAAGAAATCCATAAGCCATTAAAGAGAGGAGTGGAGGTGTCAGAGAGGTCATCAATTGATGACATTTTTTACCTTGCGAGTTGGTATCTGAGATAGGCTGAACAGCCGCCCTGTTGCTGAGTGCTTGGCTCCCAGTCTGGGCAGCCGCCCTGTTGCTGAGAGCTTGGCTCCCAGTCTGGGCAGCCGCCCTGTTGCTGAGAGCTTGGCTCCCAGTCTGGGCAGCCGCCCTGTTGCTGAGAGCTTGGCTCCCAGTCTGGGCAGCCGCCCTGTTGCTGAGAGCTTGGCTCCCAATCTGGGCAGCCGCCCTGTTGCTGAGAGCTCAGCAACAGGGCGGCTGAGCTCTGTTGCCTGGCCAGCCTGGCCATTTAGCAGGGCGGCTGGCCAGGCTGGAAGCCGATGACAGCAGGGCGGCTCAGAGCAGCAGGTCAAAACGTGTATGAAAACACTGTGGCTTTCTGTCCCCCGACACAGTGAATTATACCCCAGCCAAGACTATGATCACCTCACACGTTGCACACCACGTGTCCGGTGAGGCCGGCGTGACTGTAGCAACAGGTAATTTATACTGCAACCCAAGAACAGTGGATTATATTCAAGTTGAGTAAGGTGAGGTAATTATGGAGATAGCGTTAAGCCGGTGTCACTACATGGGAGGTACACTTGCCACTGTTATTAAGGCCATCCATTCAAGTACGTTGTTATAGATTCAGCTACTCGGAACAAGTTCCAAGTAGCACGGGCTATGGTGAGCCCGTAGCTTACCTGGCACAGGCGGCGGGGCAAATAGCACGGGCTATGGTGAGCCCGTAGTGGACTTACCTGGCACAGGAGCGGTGCCGTCTCTGCATTCAAGTACGTTTATTGAGACAATAAAATACATTTCGAAGGGATCGAGTAGCTTAGGCTGTTTCTACCCCCCCCCCTAGGCCATCCATTATAGTATACTTATGTGCTGTTATACTGGCAGGAAATAACTTTATTATGAAATTATTAAGGTGTTGTTAGCGTGTTTATTACTATTATGCTGTAATATGATTTCTTTTAAGGATTTACCTGTGCTCAGTTTCAAGAGTTTTCTACTCTTCTACCGACTTTAGGCTAGAGAACACTGAGGCTGGTGTTAAGCTTCCTTTAGAAGCCAAAAAATTGGACCTCAATTATTGTCCTGGAAAAAAATCTTAAATTTGGTACGGAAAGTTAAAGTGGTGGGCCACTAATTAGGTGGCACAGTGTTTCTAATGACACTCCTACCTTTCGCTGTAGGTTCTTCACCACATATTTCTGGTCTTCAGCAAGCAAGCAGCAAGCAAGCAGCAAGTTATGTTATGTGTAGCTTATGAAACCGGATTGTGACTATTTTCAATATAAAGATTACTAGCTTGGGGCCCCCGGTATTGCCAAGAGTGCAAAACAGAGGCCAGATTTCTGTAACCATCTTCACTACACACGGTCTTCATTTTGGTAACGGCTTAATCACGTAGAAAATAATATGTCGTATAAATCTTAGTTAGGAAGGTGTATGGTATTTAATAAGTTGGGAATTTATTTAATCTTTCAAATACACACATCTGACCCCCGACCTCCCCCCCCCCTCACCAGTCACCCTGCAAAGTTTAGTGAGGCTAACCCTAAGCATCTGGCCTCCAAACTTAGAGAGAGACATTTGTTGTATAAATAAAGATGCATTATAGATTGTATTGTTATTGTTGCAGGGGAGGCGGTGGTGGTGCCGCCGCTGGAGAGGAGCTACAAGGCCAGGGTACTGGGCCACTACCCAGACCATGCCCCTACCTCCATGCCCTTTGACCACCATGCTGTCCAGATGGTAAGTACCCTCCTTCTTCCCACTCTCCAGCTGTTATCTTGAGATGATTTCGGGGCTTTTTTAGTGTCCCCGCGGGCCGGTCCTCGACTAGGCCTCCACCCCCAGGAAGCAGCCCGTGACAGCTGACTAACACGCAGGTACCTATTTTACTGCTAGGTAACAGGGGCATAGGGTGAAAGAAACTCTGCCCATTGTTTCTCGCCGGCGCCCGGGATCGAACCCGGGATCACAGGATCACAAGTCCAGTGTGCTGTCCGCTCGGCCGACCGGCTCCTCCCGGTGGGAGGAAGATCCCACCTGGTTCGGACCTACGTCCGAGAGGATCCCAGACGCACCTTAACTCTGGAAATCCTCTCGGACGTAGGTTCGAACCTGGTCACGGCCCTTGTGGATTTGTTCATTAGATGCATCACGCTATTGTGATTTGTGTAAGTTCATCATTCAACTTACCACTACAACACAAATAATGACACTATTGCAAGTATACAATCACCATATATTAAATCAACATATTTAAACTGGTAATGCTGTTAGACTTAAATTAAGGAGTATCAACAACTAGTGATATGCAGGCGATGAATCACAATAACGTGGCTGAAGTATGTTGACCAAACCACACTAGAAAGTGAAGGGACGACGACGTTTCGGTCTGCCCTGAACCATTCTCAAGTCGATTGTGGACCATTCTCACAATCGACTTGAGAATGGTCCAGGACGGACCGAAACGTCGTCGTCCCTTCACTTTCTAAGTGTGTGGTCTGGTCAACAACTAGTGATATGATGTGCCCTCGTCTCTGATACATCTTGGTGATGTCAAGCACAGCATCACACTCGGGGATTTTGGGCAAGTCGCTTTACACTTGACAAT
>WNGS01005641.1:2530098-2543468 GCA_020271785.1 Procambarus virginalis
TCTCCAGCCTCTCCTATGAGTGATAGTGTAAAGAAAAGGTTAGAGGCACATAAAGGGCTCTGGCACTGAACCCCAAATTTATTTAGATAATTTTTTGTAATCTCTATTCGAGATACTGTATTAATTTACACGTAAGAAATATTAGAGACTGGTTCTAAATCTACACAAGGGAATAGGTTCTCAAAATAAATTTAATATTTCTTACCTTTGTCTTCCTTTGGAAAATATTCCTGAAGGCTCACAGTACCAGTAGCCTACAAAATCTTAATGTGCAATGGGTACGCTGAGAGAGAACTCGGTCAACATCAAGGTCCAAATCTCTTCAACATTCTCCCGCTAAACATCAAGGACATAACTAGCCGACCTCTCACGGTGTTCAAACGAGAACTTGATAAACTCCTCCAAAGGATAACTGATCCATCAGGCTGTGATCCATACCTTTTGTAGCAAGCAGCGGCTTCTAAAAGCCTGGTTGACCAGGCCAGCCTCCAGTAGACCTGGTCAGAGACCGGGTCGCGGGAACATTGATCCTCGGAACGAACCCAAGGTAAGTTGCAGCCTTAATATGCTAGTTGCATAGTTTAATGTGTATTTCGACAGTATATTTTAGCGTAATAGATTAAATAATTGGACCGCAACACTAAGCAATTTACATTTATGATAAACTCCATGCATATAATTTGAATTCGCTTATCATGCAACCCACACCAATTACTTAAATCACTTTGATTTACAGTATTCGTAATGTTTGGCAAATGTTGACCAAATGGTCATTAGTGGTTGTAACATAGTTGGTAGCCAGGTAGGATATCGTATACCTGAGGCTTTGTGCGCCCCGGAGTTGTGTTCTGACGCTGCTGATTTGGTCCTTCATGTGGAAGTTTCAATTGGAACCGTTCCCCTCACCGTGAAGGTCTCGCTTCCGAACCCTGGCAACGGCAGTGGCTTCAGCCTAGCTAGTTCACTTCCATCATTATATATGTATTTGCATACATATACATGTCGTTGAATAAAGACGACATGGTCTTCCGAAGGACATTGCCAATTTATTTGTGTTGTTTAAGAATTTATTTAGGGCATAGAAACGCCGTTGGGAAGGGAGCGTACTTGGGAACGGTGACGGAGGCTGTGGAGTGTGGAGCTAAAGCGCGCACGCCGCATTCACTCGCTGCTGCTTCTCACTTTCAGCACCTCGTTAATTCCCCCCTTCCTTCACTACGGGTTTACAGCCGGAAAGTTTTTGCTTCAGTACGGGTTTGCTGCCGGAAAACTCTTGCCTCAGTGCGGGTACCCGTCGGGGAAACACTTTTCAGGTCGGGTTTATTGGCGGGGGAAACACTGGCTTCAGATCTGGTTTATTGGCGGGAGACTTCAGGACGGGTTTACCGCTGGAGAACTCGTGTTTCAATACTGGTTTATCGCCGGGAAATTCTTGCTTCAGTAAGGGTTTACCGCCGGGAAATTCAGCATTATAGGTCTTATCCGCAAACTGTTTAATGCAAACATTGCTTTCAGTGTACACCAGACCGCTTTCGATATTTACTCTAGTATGGCGAGTGGTGACCCTGGGGGTGACTGGGGGGGGGGATCTGGTGGCCTTGGGAGTGACTGGGGGGATCTGGTGACCCTGGGGTGACTGTGGGGGATCTGGTGACCCTGGGAGTGACTGGGGGGGATCTGGTGACCCTGGGAGTGACTGGGGGGGGGATCTGGTGACCCTGGGAGTGACTGGGGGGGGATCTGGTGACCCTGGGAGTGACTGGGGGGGGATCTGGTGACCCTGGGAGTGACTGTGGGGGATCTGGTGACCTTGGGAGTGACTGGGGGGATCTGGTGACCCTGGAGTGACTGTGGGGGATCTGGTGACCTTGGGAGTGACTGGGGGGATCTGGTGACCCTGGGAGTGACTGTGGGGGATCTGGTGACCTTGGGAGTGACTGGGGGGGGGGATCTGGTGACCCTGGGAGTGACTGTGGGGGATCTGCTGGCCTTGGGAGTGACTGTGGGGGATCTGCTGGCCTTGGGAGTGACAAGAGATTTGGAATGGCAACCAAGGAAATGCGTTTGAGAAGTCACTAGTAGTGTGAACTAATGGGAATATAACTGGCAACTGGTCTTAGGAATTGAGCAAGTGGTCGGGTCTCACAGTGTGTGTTACCATGACTGAGAAAGCATTCAGAGGCAGTGGGACAATTGTCTCATCTAAAGTGGACATTTCCTGCGTCCTGGGAACATTCTCCATGTCTCTTGGGGGACCTAGGGAGCCGGTCGGCCGAGCGGACAGCACGCTGTACTTGTGATCCTGTGGTCCTGGGTTCGATCCCAGGCGCCGGCGAGAAACAATGGGCAGAGTTTCTTTCACCCTATGCCCCTGTTACCTAGCAGTAAAATAGGTACCTGGTGTTAGTCAGCTGTCACGGGCTGCTTCCTGGGGGGTGGAGGCCTGGTCGAGGACCGGGCCGCGGGGACACTAAAAGCCCCGAAATCATCTCAAGATAACCTCAACATAATCTCTTGGGGGACCTCCTGGAGAGTGACTTCATGGCAAGGGGCTTGTGAAAATGTGACCGGAGCGTAGGGGAAAGTGACCAAGAGGGTTTTGAACGTGTCTGAAAGATCATGGAAATGATGGATGGATAATTAATGAATGTTACCTTGTGAAAATTCCTGATCAGCTCTGGAAATTTGTTATGTAATAATATATGAAAGTGACACGATGAATGACCGAAGATAGTGAGCATTACACAACGAAAGGTAATAATGTTCATGGTCGTGTTTGGTGAGAGCTCGCGAAGATGACTGAAAGCCAGTTGACAAGGCCACACAAGAATATTTTTTTTGTATTCAAAGACTGCTCTTGAGAAATTCTCCCGCAAGATCGGCTGTAAGAACCTCATAATAGCAATTACAAGTAACCTGCACACTGCACAGGATAAAGAGTGTAGAGTCTCTTGCATGGACACCACCAGAAGCCTCGTAGCAACCAGGCAAGACGTCAGAAAGAATTTTTTCAGTGTCAAGAGTAGTAGACAAATGGAATGCATTAGGAAGTGATGTGGTGGAGGCTGACTCCATATACAGCTTCAAGTGTAGATATGATAAAGCCCAGTAGGCTCAGGAACCTGTACATTAGTTGATTGACGGTTGAGAGGCGGGACCAAAGAGCCAGAGCTGAACCCCCGCAAGAACAACTAGGTAACTAGGTAAGTATAAGAGACCTCTGAAGAGCTTGTCAGCTCCATCAATAAACACACCCCAACACGCACCGTACAATCATTGTTGTTATTGTTACTGCTGTATTTTTAAGACAGTCTCACTTAAACAATAATTCGGCGAATCCACTCTTTGTAAGGTCTTTGTCTGATGCAGTATAATCAACTCTGGTAATGGAGGCGGGGGATGTCTGATGGAGGGGAGGGGAGGGGTGCCTCGAGTGGTGGGAATAGGGGGTGTCTTGGATGGAGGGGAATAGCCTCAAGGCAATATGACTCATAATATGGGCCAAAGAAGTCTCGCCAACTGAATAAACAAAGTCAAATAATGCATCATTTTAATGCTTTTTTTATTGTTTTTATATATACAAGAGTTCTTGAATTCTTATGATTACTATATTCAGTTTGCTTCCGGCAAAGGGAATAGAGGGATGTTAAAACTGGTTTCTAAAGGAATGAGGGGGGGGGATAGTCCTAATTGTTCCCCCAGTTAAGGGTACAGGGGCGGGGAGAGATTAGTATAATATAAGGGAGATGTCTTGGTTAATCTTGGGTATTGGAGATGATGATGAGATTCTTTGTGTGGTCTACCCACTCTGTTAAAGAACTCGTAGGCACACACACACACACACACACTGACCTATTGTCCTCTTACAAAATACGTCGCTTTTCGCTCGTATGCGTTTCATAAGGCCAAAAATTGTCGTACTAGAAAGTGGAAGCGGCTGGCGAAAGTGACGTACTGTCCTGTTTTCTGTTTTGGGTCCTCTGGTAGGTTAGGAGAGGACACTTTAAATTGACAGTTTTATTTGACGTTGGGAACTCTTAGGAGGACGGGCTGCGCGCACATACATCATTAAGAATTTAAAGGTTAAAATTACCAGAAGTGACGAACAAGGAGGAAAACTAAAGGGGTAAAAATATTAGAAGAGGCAAATGTAAATGAGTTACAGGACAGAATAAAAATGGTGGAGGATGAAGAAGGGGCGACAACAAAGGAAGTAGGGCAATGAAGGAGATAATCAAACGGGTAGATAATGCGACTGAAATATAGGGAACTAAACGTTTGCTGAAGTACCAAAACACTCAGCGAGAAGCAGAGACTAAGGTCAACAGTGATGAAGGCTGTAGGTCATGTCATGAAATGTTCATACCAGGATTTTGAGAGATCTGTGATAAACGACAATCTACCAGCACCAAAAAAGATGTTGCCGAAATTCTACATAAAAAAAGTCAGGCCAGAGAGGTATGTTTCAGAATTTAAGAAATCGCCTAGTACAAGTTATCTTTAAAACTTGTAATCCAGTATAATCTTTTTGAGGTTATCTTGAGATGATTTCCGGGCTTAGCGTCCCCGCGGCCCGGTCCTCGACCAGGCCTCCGTTTTGTTACACATCCTCAGGAAGCAGCCTGTAGCAGCTGTCTAACTTCCAGGTACTATTTACTGCTAGGTGAACAGGAGCATCAGGGTGAAAGAAACTCTGCCCATTTGTTTTCGCTTCCACCTGAGATCGAACCCCGGAACCTTAGGACTACGAATCCCGAGCGCTGTCCACTCAGCCAACAGGCCCCTTGACGTTTAGCGTAGGTCAGGGTTTAGTTAGGTTAGGGTTGGTTTTTGGTTTGGTGTTTGGTTAGGTTTTGTTAGGTTGAGCTAGGAGGAGGAGTTAGGGAGTTATGTTATTTATAGTTATGTTAACTCCTACGTAGGAGTGAATTAGGTTTCAAAATCCATTGGTGAAGCGTTTTGTATACGATGTGACTTGTACGACTTTTTTTTTTTTGGGGGGGGGGGTCCTTGATATAAGACTATTTGAAATAATAGGACAAATGAGTGGGTGTATTTGCTATCACCTAATGCCCCTGTTTACGTAACAGTAAGTAGTACTGGGTAGTTAGTCAGCTTCTTGTGGGGGTGGCATCCTGGGTTGGATCAGTAATTCGGGGTATGGTCGTTTCAGACACGATACGATTTGACGAAGCTTTTGTTTTTGTGTTTAAGTCGTGTATATTGGTATGCTAGGATGTATTATCTTAAGTTCGGCGGTATTTCGTTCTGTTAGGTTTGGGTTAGGTTGGGTTAGGTTGGGTTAGGTTGAGCTAAATTATTAAGTTATGTAGGTTTTCCAAATCCGTTAACGAATCGTCTTGTATACGATGTGATTTGTACGACCTTGGTGGGTTGGGGGGGGACCCTTGATATAAGCCTAACGTATATAATTCGGGGTATGAATACACTCTGGCTGCCTGTCCCCCGACACTGAATAATTAGTTTAGGAACTAAGATTTGATATTTTTGGTATTACCTAATAAAGTGAAAACCTTTTAAATACATACGTCACTAATTAGAAGTTTTGGATAAAGTACTACCATTGTGGCTAAAAATATTTCTTAAAGTATTAAGGGTGAGACCATTTGTTATTTTTCTTGTCACCCATATATGTTTTGGGCTTCCATGAATCCTATAAGAAAATGTATAATAAAAAATAAAGGGTAGGTAATTATCCAACTTCCAAGAACTTATATAAATACAGTATTACAATTTAATAAAAGCTGAAATTCTTTACCTGTATATCCAGGAAAATGTTTGAAATTTTACTACATATTTTTCTCCATATTTCTAACTTGTTAAATTAAAATATTTACTTTTAAATACTTTAGAAATAGCACATGCTATAGTGAACAGCACATGCTATAGTGAACAAGTGGTGTACCATGGCAGAGATGCCACACTCAAAGGTGTTAACACTGTTCAGTATTCAGTTGAAATATAAGTTGTGTTATTATTAATATATATCCTGGGCCAAGTGTTTGTCCACATACGGGAGACATCTCCCGTCACGCAGGGTGCAGTCGCACCTCCACAGATCTCCAGTATCATCTATTGATACTGGTAATGGCTCAAAAGGGCCACCACTTACGGGCTATTCATGCCCGTGCCACCTTTTGGGTGGCTTAATCTTCATCAATCAATCTTTGTCCACACACACACAGCCCCGCTCCTGTGCCAGGTAAGTCCACTACGGGCTCACCATAGCCCGTGCTACTTGGAACTTTTTGTTCCCAGTAGCTGAATCTATAACAACAATAATTTATCCACAGTTGTGCCTGCCACGGGGACTCCAGTTCCGCACTCAGAAGCATGTCCTGGAGCCTCGTTTTCATCCCTTTCTTGTGACTAAAGAAGATGGGTCTCGTGCGCATGGGTTTGCCTATGTCTTCTATGAAGAAGTTAATTCTCAGCAAATATGTACTGCCATGCACACTCTCCAGGTGAGTTTTTGTTTTCTTCATACTATTGGTTTTAACTTTTAACACAATTCTTTCAATTTAAAAATACAAATATTATTCATGTTGGTATGTATGGTAATGACGTGTGAGCTACTGTGTTGCATATGTTAACATGGGAAATGATAAGATTAATATTGTATATATCTATCTTCTCAATGCCACTTAAGACATTTCTCCAGGAGGTTTTATCAACATACAAGCCTTTTATTTTTATAAACCCTCTAACCCTCTCACTCTTTCTTTCATATATTGTCCCACTCTTCTAAGATACTGGTCATCTGCCTCTGCTCTCTTCTATTCCTATCTCTTTGTACAGTGTCTTTAATTTGGTTCTCTTTTTTTTTTATTTTTCCTCCTCTTATATACTTTAAGCATTTACTCTCCTTCCTGTCTTTGCTTGCTTTTTTTCAAATTTTCTTTCATCTCATAGGGTTTCATCTCAAAAACCTTTAGCTTGGTTTTCATGCTCTACTTTTTCCACATATACAGTATTTCATTTCCTCTCATCCCACCTCCTCTCTTGCCTTATCAGTTTTGATTTGATAAGGCTTCAGTTTGGATTGGAATGTCATGTCTTTTGTTTCATTTCATCTGTGTGGGTTGGATTATTTGTTTTCAGCCATATTGTTGTGACTTATTCTCTTCTTAATGTCAACAGTCTGTGTATTTGACGGAAATGTCCAGTAGTCATGCCAAGGCTTCGTCTGGAGCAACGCCAAACAGTCGGGATACCCGCTCCCTCCCACGCCAGTTCCGCCTCTCTGCCCCCAAATCTCCAGCAGCTCTTCACTTCTATGATATAACCAAAGATCAGTTGTATGTCACCAAATGTATTGCCCTTGTTGGCCAACACCCATATGTTTATGCTGGAAGAAAATTTCTCAAAGGACTTTACAGGTGATATATAAAACGTATATGACAATTTATAGGTTTCAATCGCACATTGTTGAGTGCTTGATATGCCACTCAAAAATGGGCAATAGAATTTTTATATATAATGGTATCTTTATTCTATTCATTTAATATCTATCTCCAATTTTCCATTGTTGATATGTTGATAAAGTGAATGTAGTTTGCCTCTTGCGGTGCAAGTGTGTTTCTAAGTTAGCTACATTAGAAGCTATACACTATACTGTATTAATATGGCTTTCCTTTCTGAATCCTATCAAAAGATTTAATATAGTAATAGGCAAAATATGTTATCAGTACAGTAATTATCGTTACTTGTGCATGTAAGGTTAGTAAAATACAGTTCTCCACATGCTTTTAAATGTTTAAGATTATTAAAAATGTAATTTAATTACTGTATTTAGTTTTGAAAACAAATAGCTATTATGAACATAGCCCTGCTAAACCTCCCCTCACTCCTTGGAATTATATTGACTAGTTAGTAAAACTTTCTGTATTGTATATGTATTCTTATTTATACTTGCATTATCTCTCTCTCTCTTTTCAGGTTCTTCATTCAGTGTGAGAGTAGTGGTGTGAGCCTAGAGTCACATGTCTACAATTTATTGTATGAAGTTCCAGCACCCCCTCCTGGCCGCTGTGTGGCATTCTCCTGTGTAGGAAAGACACACATTTGTCACCGTCCCACTAGCCATGAACTCCCCTTGTTTGAGGTGTGTTTACTTTCTTTGCTATACTTTACTATCCAGGTGTGTGCGTGCAAGCGTGCATGTGTGCTCGGGTGCATGGAAGAAGGGCTTGAGTATTAATAATACACACAAAATGGTTAGTAATAAGGATAGAGTTAGTTAAGAATGAATGTTTGACATTTATTAATTTATAAATTTGGAAGCACTTCACACTCAAGTGTATGAAGTAAGTAGTGAGAGTGCTGCTGAAGGTTCTTACTGGAGTGTGACTGTGCTGGTTCTATGTGATGCCTTACCTTGCAATGTGCTGCATGTACTTGCAATATGATGCTGCAATGTGTTGTATAGGTTATATGGCAAATGGTGTGGGCATCTTTTTTGATATCTTTATACTGTACTTCCTTTCCTATTTGCTGTTCTATTTCTTCCAGGCTGATGACTTTTTGCTCCATGGAATAGGAAATGGGATACAGTAGTAGTAATAATTTCACTTTGTCTAATTTGTGAAAACCACTGTAAAGTTCATGTAACAAGACATTAATATTATCAAACTACAACAGTAATGAACTGGGTATAGCAATATCAATTCCAAAATGCTAATTATTTATTAAGTACAGTACAATATATGCCTTAGGTCATATTGTGTCATTAAAAGTAAAATTAAAGGAAACATTGATTACTAAATTGTAAGTACAATATATACTGGGTGCCATCTTAAATTTTATTTTTTTATTTTTTCAGTATTCTTTGCGGGAGTTCTGCTCATGCCTTGGAGTGGAAAGTATTGTTCAGCTACTTACATGCGTGTTGTTGGAAAACCAGGTCATTCTCGTCTCTAGTGGTAAGTTGTCAATATTTTCTTTCAATTACATTTTGTTTAATGCACTAGTTCCTCAGCATGGGCAAAATTGCCCACTCATTGTAAGAGCCAGAAAGTATTTAAGTCTACCCATTCTAGGGTCTGAATTGCCATCATAGTGTGAGTGCAGTAGGAAGTATTTAGCCCTCATTTGGTTGGATATTTGCCAACCAACCGAGTTTTACAGCAAACCAGCAGCTACTGGTTGCTGGTTTGCAACCAGCAAAAATAGGAAAGCTACTGGAGGACCAGGTACCAAATATGCACAACAAAATATCAACTTACTGGAATGAGATATGGTGGGAAGTGCAGAATAGACCCAGTGAAGATTAGAAGTGTCATAGGCACACTTGGAGGACACTGTACGAGTGTCAAGAGGACTACAGGCATTTAATATCCTTTCCAACAGATACAAGAAATATTGCTGATATGAAAGTGGATATGTTCAAGAAACAATTAGACAAGTTACTGCAGGGAGTGCCAGCCCAACTGGGTTGTATTGGACATATGGGCCTGTGGGCCTCTCTTGGCAATAATCTTTTCAACCAAGTTATTTCAAAACAAGCCTGGCCCCAGTTTAGGTTTGAGAAGTGGAACAACTCTCAGTATCCTCTCCTGGTATTCATTAGGTATAATCCAGGATATTGTTATGCTATACATCTGAAGCTTTCCAGAAGATTTCCTGAGACCTGGAACTTCAAGAACAAGAGGTCATAGATTTAAACTAACTAAACAAAGATGCCGAAGAAATATATGAAAATTCACTTTCGCAAACAGAGTGGTAGACAGTTAGAACAAGTTAAGTGAGAAGGTGGGTAGAGGCCAAACCAGTCAGTAGCTTCAAAGCGTTATATGACAGAGTGCTGGGTAGACGGGACACCACGAGCATAGCTCTCATCCTGTAACTACACTTGGGTAATTACAGGGACAAACGTCTCAAGGATGGACTACTAGGTGGTAAGTGAGGTTGTGGGCCTGCAGGCTTCCCCAGCAACAGCCTGTTGGACCAAGTTAACACAAGTCAAGCCTGGCTTCAGGCCGGGCTCGGGGAGTAAAAGAACTCCCAGAATCCTCTGTAGGTATGTATGCTCCCCAACCCTGTTATGACCTGTACTGATAACTAGTGGCAGTTAGTGTAGCAGCTAGTTTCTAACCACTACAGTGTGATAATCAGACGAGACCATTTTCAAAGTTTCTTACCATGATGGAGTGATAGGTCAACTAGAGTTAGTGTGAGTGTGTGATGTCCATATTGGACTATAAGGATCTAGGCTGGAGAGTACAACTGGAGGGTCTTAACTTGAAAAATATATATATTCTCTCAATCTGGTGTTTACATTGGTCTTTTCTATTTGTGTTCCATTCAATCAAGACCAGATTACAAATATTGAAGACCATAATAAAAAAATCTAAGGCAAAAGTGTGTGTTTCTAGACATTAAACAATAAGATTTGTGTAATTCATATTTTGCTGTTATAGCAAATGTTGTTAGTGTTAATAAATGTATGACTTTTAATTATAGTAATCTTAAATATAGTATTATTTTATTATATGGCTTGAATCAAAGTAATTTACTTTCTTTTTCTATTTGTATGGGCCATGCAAATTCAGTTAATTTTTCACTCCCATTTTGTCTTGCAGATTACAATAAACTTATGCTGGTTGCAGAGAGCATAGGTACACTAGTATTTCCATTTGTGTGGCAACATGTGTATGTGCCAATATTACCTGCGTCTCTCCACCACTTCCTCGATGCCCCTGTGCCTTTCATTATGGGTCTGCAGTGCTCTCATGACTCCAGAGATACCATACAAATCCCAAATGAAGTAAGTTGATATGGCTAGATGATGATAAAAATCATTATGTAACACGGACAAACATTATCTAATAAGTCATGTGTCCTGTTGCCAAGTAAAAGGTACATTTGATATCCCAAGTAATATTATATAAATAAATAATAATTTATTTAAAATGTGCCGGGTAATGAATTGCAATGGTTATGGTGCACTACTGTATTTGTATATTTTATAAAGCCAATTCTGTACTAACAAGCAGCATTTTTTTGCCAGATATTGTATTTACTGTACTTCACTTTTGCAATTAAAGTTGCTTCTAATGATATATCAGTGATGTCAGTGTGTATATATAATACAGTATTTGGTAAAGTATGCCTAATACTTGGCTTATAGTTGTGGGCAATGTGTTAAAAGAATGACTTGCTTGGGTAGTTTTGCAGATGTTACATCATTACATAAAGGAACTAAAATATCTTTTGGAACAGTGTATCCAGGTATATCCAGTCCATATCCATATATATCCAGTCCATATCCATATATATCCATATATATATATATATATATATATATATGTATACATATATAGGTACAGTATATCCATATCCAGTGTACGAATCAGGTATCAACCAGTGTTTGAGTATTCAAAATACAGTGTTAATATCTAGTAAAATAGGAATGTCTTAAGAGATAACATTAATTTGATGAATAAGTTTAATAACAGTTAAATGAAACGGTGGCTAGGAATACTAATGTGAATGTGCATTTTAATATTGCATTTTGTACATGTTTGCTACTTCCTGAAATGGAAAACCTGAAATACAAATGAGAACCAAATATTCTTGATATACTTTGTTTTCAGGCTAATTTGTGTCTGGTAGATGTTGATGAAGGCACAGTAGAAGTCCGGAAGATCTTCCCCAGTTCCCGCACCGTTCTGACTTTGTTCATGAATTAACACAGCTACTTATAAAGTGGGAAGTGCCAACTGGCAAATTAGACAGGTGAGGTGAAGTGGATATTAGCACTTATTTCAAGTAATTGATAATGAAGAAGCTTTCTGAAAATTATATATTTTATTACTTAAAATCTGAAAAAAAATGATTTGAGAGAAGATGAATATTGAGCTAAAATTGATTCATTGTTGTCTAGGTGAAAAAAAGTTTCTGCACTTGTACAGCTAATTTTATATGTTTAATTTACTATTAGTCCTCACATTTTCATATCCATTAATGTAAAAAAAATTTATGTTGTTAAATGTTAAACATAAAATTTTAAATTTTATGTTTAACATTATAATGTACGTTATACATTTTGTATAATATTATCATTCATTCCACTCACTAAGGCTGATGGCATCACCTCATCATTTACATAAAGAATTCTCATTAGACACAAATGCTAATATTTTAGATTATTGTGTGGCAACATGTGTATGTGCCAATATTACCTGCGTCTCTCCACCACTTCCTCGATGCCCCTGTGCCTTTCATTATGGGTCTGCAGTGCTCTCATGACTCCAGAGATACCATACAAATCCCAAATGAAGTAAGTTGATATGGCTAGATGATGATAAAAATCATTATGTAACACGGACAAACATTATCTATAATCATGTGTCCTGTTGCCAAGTACAAAGTACATTTGATATCCCAAGATAATATATATATAAATAAACTAATAATTTATTTAAAATGTGCACGGGTAATGAATTGCAATGGTTATGGTGCACTACTGTATTTGTATATTTTATAAAGCCAATTCTGTACTAACCAGCAGCATTTTTTTGCCAGATATTGTATTTACTGTACTTCACTTTTGCAATTAAAGTTGCTTCTAATGATATATCAGTGATGTCAGTGTGTATATATATAATACAGTATTTGGTAAAGTATGCCTAATACTTGGCTTATAGTTGTGGGCAATGTGTTAAAAGAATGACTTGCTTGGGTAGTTTTGCAGATGTTACATCATTACATAAAGGAACTAAAATATCTTTTGGAACAGTGTATCCAGGTATATCCAGTCCATATCCATATATATCCAGTCCATATCCATATATATCCATATATATATATATATATATATATATATATGTATACATATATAGGTACAGTATATCCATATCCAGTGTACGAATCAGGTATCAACCAGTGTTTGAGTACTCAAAATACAGTGTTAATATCTAGTAAAATAGGAATGTCTTAAGAGATAACATTAATTTGATGAATAAGTTTAATAATAGTTAAATGAAACGGTGGCTAGGAATACTAATGTGAATGTGCATTTTAATATTGCATTTTGTACATTGTTTGCTACTTCCTGAAATGGAAAACCTGAAATACAAATGAGAACCAAATATTCTTGATATACTTTGTTTTCAGGCTAATTTGTGTCTGGTTGATGTTGATGAAGGCACAGTAGAAGTCCCGGAAGATCTTCCCCAGTTCCCGCACCGTTCTGACTTTGTTCATGAATTAACACAGCTACTTATAAAGTGGGAAGTGCCAACTGGCAAATTAGACAGGTGAGGTGAAGTGGATATTAGCGCTTATTTCAAGTAATTGATAATGAAGAAGCTTTCTGAAAATTTATATTTTATTACTTAAAATCTGAA
>WNGS01005641.1:2552034-2581432 GCA_020271785.1 Procambarus virginalis
GGAGTGGCTGGCTGGTACACGGCGGTCACTCCTCGTTACTTTTTGACTCATAATAGCTACTTAGTGGTTCGTTATAGTGAACAAAACATGCAGATACTTATATATAACCTGTGCTTATAGTGTAATAACCGACAAAGTATTTGTTCACTGATTGATGAACATAACTGAATCAACAATATACACACCATATTTTTGAGTACAGCAATGATTCACTCATTTTATTATATAAATATATCAAACTATACACACTATTGAATAATATTACAGCAAAAAAAACTATGAAACATCAATCAGAGACATTGAAATAATTAGGTAATTATCTCTTTGTGGCAACTCTGGCCTGACAGCTGGCGAGCAACAGACCGCCTGGGACGCATGCTGAGTCAGCGCCTATAATTTGCCAGACTTCCCCGCCCTATAGCGGGCAATATATGGCACTTACGCTTTTTTTATTATTTTTCCCGTGATCAGTGAACACAAATTAACAGGTTAGGAAAAAAATATTTTTTTTTTTTCAAAATGACATGCGCCTGTGCGGATAGCAGGATATTAGACCCCGAGCATGTTAAGGGTTAAACTAGATAAAAAGCATGCCTGCCTTCAGAGGAAAAGGTTAAAGTTTAATGAGGGAGAATTAAGGGGTCTTGTTGGCCATATTAAGTCTTGGTATGATACTTATAAGCCAGTTTCGGTAGAAGCATTTTATGAAGATTTAATTAAGGAGGTAGATGTATTTAATGCAACATTGAACCGGAAAACATCTAGTATAAAAAAGCATCCCCCCAGAAAAGAAAATTATACACATGACGAGATGCTTAAGGGGTGGACATTAACAATGAGGAGAGCTCACAGGAATTGGAATAGGAATGGTAGGACTGAGGAAGGGAAGAATGCTTTACTGGCAGTTGCTAGGCTGTGTGGGAGAAGAGAAAGGAAATTAGGAGCAAGTATTGGCAGGAGTTTGCAGAGAAAGTTGGGAGTAACAGAAACTTGAAAGAAATCTGGCAAAACGTAAATAAAATAAGGGGTAAAAAACATAATTTTGTTGCACATCCTGACCCGCAAAGAATTGCAAATGGTCTCGTAAATAAATGGGCGGAAGCTGCCAAACTTAGTTCATTACCCGCTGTAACGAGAGAGTCATTAGATTCTTGGAAAGATCTAAGAATGGATTTTATACTTACAGCAGGTAACAGTGGTGATGTCACTTGCACAGGTATTACCAGAGAAGAACTAATAACGGCGATTAAAGTTGGGAAATCTACTGCCCCTGGGGAGGATGGAGTAACTTATGAAATACTTAATGAACTTGCCATTATGACGAAAAGCCCACTTTTAGACCTCTTTAATATTAGTTATAAAGAGGGCAGTATTCCCGGTAAATGGAAAAAAGCTATGATCATCCCTATCCCTAAAGCCAATGGAGAGTACAGACCTGTGTCTTTAACCTCGTGTTTTTGTAAAATGATGGAGAGGATCATTTTAAATAGACTTTTATATATAATAGGTGATCAGCTGTCTAGTAATTTGTTCGGGTTCCTCAAAGGAAAAAGTACCTCTGATTGTATTATTAAATGTCTAGCTAATGAAAATGATTATTATAGAATTTTTATTGATTTACAAGGAGCTTTTGATAAAGCCAACAAAGAGGTTATTTTATATGAATTAGCTGGTCTTGGTGTTAAAGGGAGATTGTTGCGCTGGATAGGGGATTATCTTTACGAAAGGAAGGCTCAGGTTTGGTATCAAGGTTGCATGTCAGGTGTGAGGTCTTTTGAACTCGGCACACCTCAGGGAGGAGAGTTGAGTCCCACCCTGTTTAATGTACTAATGAATAAGATAGCATCTGAGAGATACTCAAATGGGGTAACTCCAATCATATATGCCGATGATATTTTGTTTCAGGGCAAAGATATTTCAAAGGTTCAAACAGTGTTGGACAATTTCGGATACCTGTGTCACCATATGGGACTGGTGGTTAATGAAAACAAAACTAAGTTTGAATGTAGAAGTCGGAGGCCCATTATATTGAAAATAAATGGTAAAAATATAGAGAGAGTTAATATATATAAATATTTAGGCATATATGTTGGATATGCCCATGAGAGTTTGGAAGCCGAGATGAACAGACTGTTGGGTCAATGTCGGGAGAGATTACAACCTCTGAAGGCCTTGGCATGCTGTGGAAAGGGAGTGGGAGTCCCTGTGCTACGAATGATATACTTGAGTACTGTAAGATCCCTTATTGATTATGCTGCAGCTGTCATTTCTTGTTTTGGTAAAGGTAGGATGGGCAAGTTGGAGAAGGTACAAAATGAAGCCATGAGAATTATCTTAGGATGCCCAAGAAATGCTATGATTGAGATAATGAGGATGGAGCTTAATCTGCAGAGTATTGGGGATAGAATTTCAGAGATAAATGTAGCCTCTGCCATTAGATTAATGAGAGGTGGGGGAGCTAATGAATTAATCCTCTCGGTTCAAAAGGTGGGAAGTAGTGAACAGTGTATGAAGAAGAAGAGAGTATATATGAATAACTTATGTGCTAATGTTATAAAGTATGATGTTATTACAGAGTGTATTGCAGTGCCCAAGAGAAAATTCACACCACTATGGGAGGATTGTAATGTAGATGTAGTAATTACTCCCTTGCAAAAGAAAAAACGTATGTATGAAATAGGAGAGCTGAGGGCGACATATGATTGTATAATTAGAAAACTGCCCACAGAAAACACTCTACATGTATATTGTGATGGGTCAGTAGCTAGGGGTGGGAAGGCAGGATGTGGAGTCTTGATCAGGGAGTACACTGACATCGGCACTGTAGATACTGTTATTGGACGCCGCTTAACTGACAATGTCTCTTCAACGCAGGCTGAACTCCAAGGAGTATTAGCAGGATTACAGGAAGTAGTCAAATGTGGTAAAAATGCTTGCTTCTTTATTGACAGCAGAGGAGCGTTAGAGTCTTTTAAATAGCAGACGCCCAGTATATCAGAATATTGTGATAGAGTGTAGAGAGAATGTTAAGAAATTAGAAAAAACTGGGTATAAAGTAAGATTCATGTGGATCCCTTCACATGTGGGAATCCTGTTGAATGAGGTAGTTGATGACATAGCGAAAAGAGCCACTGAAAAACCTCTTGTTGATGTTATATGTCAGTTAACCTTGAAACAAATAAAAATAAGAATCAAGATGATCCAAGACGGTGAAGAAATGATAAAGAGAATAGCAATGGTGGACAGTAGTAACACACTTAAGCATTATTCAATAATAAATACAAATTCGTCCTTCACCTATGGTAAAGGAAAGTCTACTTGGAAGGATTCAATTTACATGAGATTAAGATTAGGATACAAATATATCTGGCAATACGGTGTTGATGTCAGTGAAAAAGATAAGGAGTGTAAATTATGTAGTATGCCGCACGCCCACACCTTAGAACATTATGTATTAGAGTGTCAACTTATTGAAAACTATAGAAATAAGGAATTAAATAGTGTACCACATCAAATTGTTTGGATGTGTGATAATGGTATGATAGACAGTATACTTAGGAGCTACAAGAAGTTTGCCCCAAGAGTGTGACAATTATATACTGTACATAAGAACATAAGAACATAAGAACAAAGGTAACTGCAGAAGGCCTATTGGCCCGAGGCAGCTCCTATTTATAATCACCCAATCCCACTCATATACGTGTCCAACCCACGCTTGAAACAATCGAGGGATCCCACCTCCACCACGTTACGCGGTAATTGGTTCCACAAATCAACAACCCTGTTACCGAACCAGTATTTACCCAAGTCTTTCCTAAATCTAAACTTATCCAATTTATACCCATTGTTTCGTGTTCTGTCTTGTGTTGATACTTTTAATACCCTATTAATATCCCCTTTGTTATGTCCATTCATCCACTTGTAAACTTCTATCATGTCACCCCTAACTTTTCGCCTTTCCAGTGAATACAATTTAAGCTTTATTAATCTTTCTTCATATGAAAGATTTCTAATTTGGGGAATTAACTTTGTCATCCTACGCTGGACACGTTCAAGTGAATTTATATCCATTCTATAGTACGGCGACCAAAACTGAACTGCATAATCTAAATGGGGCCTAACCAGAGCAAGATATAGCTGAAGAACCACACCAGGTGTCTTGTTACTAACGCTTCGATTAATAAATCCCAGTGTCCTATTTGCCTTATTACGAACATTCATGCATTGATCCTTTTGTTTTAAATTCTTACTAATCATAACTCCTAGATCCCTTTCGCAATCCGACTTCGCAATCTCAACACCATCTAGCTCGTATCTTGTAACTCTATCATCATTACCTAGCCTCAAAACTATACATTTATTAGCATTAAACTGCATCTGCCAGTCTTTTGACCATTTTAAAACCCTATTTAGATCAACTTGAAGTGATACCGGGTCTTCTTTCGTGTTAATTTCCCTACTGATTTTTGTATCATCTGCAAATTTGCAAATGTTGCTACTCAAACCTGAATCTAAATCATTTATATATATTATAAACAACAGAGGTCCCAGGACAGAGCCTTGGGGTACTCCACTAACAACATTATCCCACTCTGACTTAACCCCATTTATACTAACTCTCTGTTTCCTGTACTTACTATATTAACTTGCAATATTAAATGGGATTCTTGTAATATGCTGTACTTACTATATTAACCTGCAATGTTAAATGGGATTCTTGTAATATGCTGTACTTACTATATTAACCTGCAATGTTAAATGGGATTCTTGTAATGTTATTTGTGTATTTGACTCACTGAATTTGTAATTACCAAAGTGTAATTACCTAAGTGTAGTTACAGGATGAGAGCTACGCTCGTGGTGTCCCGTCTCCCCAGCACTCTTTGTCATATAACGCTTTGAAACTACTGACGGTCTTGGCCTCCACCACCTTCTCACTTAACTTGTTCCAACCGTCTACCACTCTGTTTACAAAAGTGAATTTTCGTATATTTCTCCGGCAGCTTTGTTTCGTTAGTTTAAATCTATGACCTCTTGTTCTTGAAGTTCCGGGTCTCAGGAATTCTTCCCTATCAATTTTATCGATTCCTGTTACTATTTTGAATGTAGTGATCATATCACCTCTTTTTCTTCTATTTTCTAGTTTTTGCATGTTTAATGCCTTTAATCTCTCCTCGTAGCTCTTGTCCTTCATTTCTGGGAGCCACTTAGTGGCATGTCGTTGCACCTTTTCCAGTTTGTTGATGTGCTTCTTAAGATATGGGCACCATACAACCGCTGCATATTCCAGCTTTGGTCTAATAAAAGTCGTGAACAATTTCTTTAGTATTTCTCCATCCATGTATTTAAAAGCAATTCTGAGGTTAGAAAGTGTAGCATAGGCTCCTCGCACAATGTTCTTGATGTGGTCCTCAGGTGACAGTTTTCTATCTAAAACCACCCCTTGATCCTTTTCTTTATCAGAATTCTTTAAAGATTTCTCACATAATTTATAAGTTGTGTGGGGTCTATGTTCTCCAATTCCACATTCCATAACATGGCATTTATTCACATTAAATTCCATTTGCCAAGTGTTGCTCCAAATACTTATTTTGTCCAGGTCTTCTTGAAGGGCATGACAATCATCTAGGTTTCTTATCTTCCCTATTATCTTAGCATCATCAGCAAACATGTTCATGTAATTCTGTATTCCCACTGGTAGATCGTTTATGTAGACCATGAACATTACCGGTGCAAGAACTGAACCCTGAGGTACTCTACTCGTGACATTCCTCCAATCCGATACCTTGCCTCTGATTATGGCCCTCATTTTTCTGTCAGTTAGGAAATTTTTCATCCATGTTAGTAGCTTACCTGTCACTCCTCCAATATGTTCCAGTTTCCAGAACAACCTCTTATGGGGAACTCTGTCGAAAGCCTTTTTTAGGTCCAGATAGATGCAGTCAACCCAACCATCTCTTTCTTGTAAAATCTCTGTGGCTCGATCATAAAAACTGAGCAAGTTCGTTACACAGGATCTTCCAGATCGAAAACCATACTGTCTGTCTGATATTATATCGTTTTCCTCGAGGTGTTCTACCCATTTAGTTTTAATTATTTTTTCCAATATTTTGACTTACACTTGTCAATGATACAGGTCTATAATTAAGGGGGTCTTCCCTGTTTCCACTTTTGTAGATTGGAACTATGTTAGCCTTTTTCCACACATCAGCTACATCTCCTGTAAACAGGGATGCCTGAAAAATCAGTTGAAGTGGAATACTGAGCTCAGGTGCACATTCTCTCAGAACCCATGGTGAAACTCCATCTGGACCAACTGCTTTGTTCTTACCTAGCTCCTTTAGCATTTTTTCCACTTCGTCTCTAGACACCTCTATGTGCTCTATGTTGTTCTCTGGAATTCTTATTGTGTCTGGTTCCCTAAAGATTTCATTTTGTGTTTCTCGCATCTTTGTATCGCTGGTATGTTTGGGGGTTCGGCCTCTTCCTGTATTGATTCCATTTTTGTGTCTTTTGGTCTCTAGCCCTCTCGCAATTTCTATTGAACCAATCCTGTTTTCTAGTTCTGCATCTCTGTTTTGGTATAAATTTTTTTGTGCCTTTATCATATATTTCACAAAACTTGACATACATCTCATTCACTTCCTTGCCTAGCATCAAGTCTGTCCAATTATACTCACTAAAAAAATTTCTAAGGTCACCATAATGTCCTTTCCTGAAGTCTGGTTTTTCAACTGCTTCAACCTCCTTATTTTCTTCCAGATTATAACGCATTGCATACTTTATTCCCAAAAAGACATGGTCACTTTTACCCAAGGGAGGAAGGTACTGAATGTCAAATATCTCTTCCTCCTTCCTGGTAAATATCAAATCTAGCATGGAGGGAACGTCCCCTTCCCTCATCCTCGTAGCTTCTTTAACATGTTGATACAAGAATGTTTCCAGGATGAGGTCTACAAATCTACAGGTCCAAAAATCTTCTGTTTTAGCTTCATATGCTTCCCAGTCTATGGATTTCAAGTTGAAGTCACCGACTATCAACAGTCGTGATCTATCGTTATCCGCTCTCGCTATAATCTCTCTCATTATTGTTATAAGACCTTCTCGTTTACTATCTAGCTCCTCCTTTGACCATGTGCTGCTTGGCGGTGGACTATATGCATTTATTATCATTAGTTTATCATCCTCATGGCAGATCTCTAGTGCTATTATGTCAACTTCTTGTGGATTGGCAGTCATTATTTCCTTCACCTTTAGGTGTTCTTTTACCAGCACAGCAACGCCACCGCCTTTCCTAATTTTTCTGTCCCGTCTCCAAATTGAGTAGCCCCTTGGGAATATGACCTCATTTAAAATAACATCTTCAAGTTTTGTCTCCGTGAGTGCAACAATGTCTGGTGTCTGCAGCTGTATTACATCACTTAACTCCAGTATCTTCGATCTCACTCCATCTATGTTGGTGTATGCAATCTTCAGGAACTTGTTCCCCCTCTCCTTATTCTTCACTCCTCCTCTCTCTAATGATTTTGTTGGTTTGCCTTTATGTACCACTTTACTGGTTTGCCTACCCCTAACACTTTGTAGAAAAAAGAATTGATTTCTTCTTCATTCCTGTTCTCATTTAAACGTTTTGCCTCGGCGAGGTTCAGTTTCAGCTTCTCTCTGTCTTCTTTTGAAAGATCTCGTCTTAACGACCACCCTTTCCCATCCTCATCACTTTGCAATTTTCTAGCATTCCTTAGTACTTCTTCCATCTGTTTGGCACCGTTTAGGGTGATCCTCAAAGGTCGATCTTTCCCTTTTACGTACCTGCCTATTCTCCTGTAGTCGCACACATTCTCTATGGTAGTGAGACCTTCTACGAGGCCAACAATTTTATCTACTACTTTAGCTTCTTCGACAGCTCTTTCTGACCTAGATGTTATCTCCTTTTCTTTGCAACCAAAAATTATCAGGGACTTACTCCGATCAACTGTGTTTTGCACCAACTTCGGGTTAGATGCCAATTCTTTCCTCACTTCCAGCCTAATGTTTGTTTTATCTTGGTTGCTGCAGTGTTTGACTTCCTTTACAGCTTCTTCAATTCTTTCCTTCTCCTTGGCCACTTGTGCATAGGTGAGTTGCATATCTTTCTTGCACTGTTCTATTCCCTGTGTAACTTCCTCCATCTGTGCTGACAAAAGCTGTTTCTCCTGTTGAATTTCCTTGCCTAACCTATTGTAGTCATTTATGCTTAAATTTACTTTAACTTTTTCCAAAGCTATTCTTAAGAGTTTATTTTCTTCTTCCATGTCTTTGCACTTTGTTTCCAATTGATTCTTATCCTTGCGCAAGTCTTTCACTATATCCTCAAGACATAAAACTTTGCTATTCCAATGGTCATTACTTTCTTTCAATTTACGAATTATTTCTACATGAGAGTTCACTATACTATCTAAATTTACCAACTTGTTATGTAGACTGCTAATATCAATGCTTTCTTCATTGAATCCCTCAAAATCATGCTCTGTTTTGCTTCTCCACTTGCCAGTGGCCATCTTGAATGTTGTTCTCTGCACTGTAAACACTAGGGGCAACTTTTTCTCATCCGATTTTTCACTTCCCTTAGCACATTCCTGTTATCTCACCTATTTTTCAAGAGCACTATACCTTTATGTTCTCTGGGACACCACTCACTATCATCAACCTGTACTACAATACTTAGGATTGTTGAAATATGCTGGAGCTCCTCTGCTGCAAGTGTTGACCCTGGGAGTGTCACCTTTTGAATTTGTAAAAAAAGAGTTCCATTCACCTGGGCTGTAGGAGACTCGAACCCTGGCCCCCCTTGTGTGTGTGAGGTCTAAGCTCTATCGACCGTGCTATTCAAGAGTCTTGGTGCGCCCCTTGAGGGACTTGAAGTAGAGGGGGGTAGAAATAGCCTAAGCTACTCTATCCCTTTTAGATGTATTTCTTGCTTATCTCAATAAACATACTTGAACTTGAACTTGATAGCCTCACTCCCTCATCAAAATGGCTCCTCCCGCCATACTCTTTCTGAGGGGAGCCCCTACGGCTCCCTGGAGCTTATCGAGCTAATGTATTTTATATTAGACTGGGACATTAGATATGGAGTTCAGACCTATCAGGGACCATGAACCAGAACCTGGCCCTGTCAGAGGTTTCAGGTAGCAATGGTCCTGGAAAACCCCCCCTGTGGTTGGGGGTTTTCCTTACCTGTCATCGACCAGGGTTAGGTACCCAGAAAGGTAGGCATAACAAAACAAACCCCACTTGGTAAGACACTAACAACAAAAACCAAATAGAGAGGTAGAACTCCCTTCAATCCCAAGCAAACGTAACACTACTGCTGTGCTGCTAGTCCGTGCAGCCCTTCCCTTCGCAAGAGGGGGTCAACGGGATTTGGCCCCGGACCTCACCGCGCTGGTTGCATAACTCTGGTTCGTAAGCTAATGTCAACCGGGACAGAAGCTTCTCTGGCCTCAGTTTCCTAGGCGGTGTTTGCCTCCATGGCGCTCGCTGCGTGTTATTGTGTTGTGTAGTAACCAGGTGTTCATCAGTACTGGGGCTGCATGTGCTTAGGGGCTTCCTTCCCTAAGCGCCCTGTGAGTACTGCCCCTGCGTGTCAGGGTTATCTTCCCTGGGGCGTTCGGGACCCATTCCCATAGGGGTTCTTGCTGCTTGGCATTTGCCTCGCCCTTGGGGCTGGCTGGGGCTTGGGGACCTTGTTTGTCCTTGAGTAGGGACTGGTATCATGCTGGTTGGGGTGTCAAGGTGTTGCGTGACCTGCTACCTATGCAGCGACCGGTTCTTGTTGCCTCTGGAGACGGTGTACTTCTGCGGGGCATTTCTTTTCTTTTTATTTTCATTTGCCTGGTGGGGGTCTGCCTAGTGTGGCTATGGTACCACTGGTATTGTTTAGTGGCCCTCTGCTAGGCCTCCATGATTGTACATATCACAGGGGTTTTCACTGTTAGCATCTACCCCTTGTTAGATTTGGGTGTTCACCGGTTAGCGACACCTTGCCTGGGCTTCCCGTAGTCATCACCCAACGGGCCCTGGAAAACCCTGTCGGGGCTCGGTGGACCAGTGGATGTGTCTTCCGGGTTCCAACCTGTCTTGCGTGGGTTTGTTGGTTGCTGTGCTGACTCAGGGTGACAGTCACCTCTTTTACCTCCATTATGCTGCCTGTTGGGTCACTGACACCTTGACCCAGAGTCGCGAGTTGTTCTCCAGTACTCTTCTGATGTCCTTTCTGTTAGACACGTGGATGTATGTACATGCGGTATCCCCGTTGCATGCTCAGTTTAGGTTGCTGCAATGTGCTCGGTTGGTTTCCCACCCCGATGTCCCGGGACCACCCCGTTTTGGTTATGTGTTGTTAGCCCCTTTCCCCTCCCTGTTCCCGGCTCCTGACCGTCTGTGGGTTTTGGGTTCAGGGTGGGGTTTACTTGGTGCCGAGACTTGGGCGGCTTCGGGGGCTGCCCCATTCGGGTTGGGGGACAGGTTTTTGAGCATTTTCCTCCTCCTGGGTCTTGCCAGCAGCACTTTCTTTGCTACCTTTCCCCTGGACTCATCCTTTTTTTTTTTTTTTTTTTTTTACGGGCAGAGTGCATGGAGAAGAGCTCTACCTCGGGGCCTCTGTTGCAGGTTCCTGGGGCTGTGGGGGGGGGTGCCCTCTAACAGTTCTGGGGCTGTTTGCTCCTGCTTGGGTTTTCTGCTTTCTGAGTGGGGTTTTTCGTCCCTCTCGTCTACTTCCCACATTTGCTGGCGTGTTTTCGGATCTCTTGCGTTGGTCACGTCTCCTCCTACCAAACACACACCGAAACTATGACGTTGGTACAATGTTCGAACAAATTTTAACTGCTCCTAACCAGTTATAACAACCAATATAGCAAGATGTAACAACGTTCTAATACGTCATAAACACGTTTGCCAAGATGTAACAACTTTATTACAAGTTGTAACAAGCGGATAATAGAGACAGTTTCGGTTTGTGTTTCCAGG
This sequence comes from Procambarus virginalis, assembly GCA_020271785.1. Lineage (NCBI taxonomy): Eukaryota > Metazoa > Arthropoda > Malacostraca > Decapoda > Cambaridae > Procambarus > Procambarus virginalis. Next base: position 2,563,042 of record WNGS01005641.1, read on the forward strand.
GTTTTGTTCTGGTGGCCATTTTCTTTCTGCAGGTTCCTTTCCCGCCTGGTCACTGGGGCAGCACTGCTGTTTGTTTACCTGTGCCTGGGTGTGTGAGCTCGCGTTTTAGGGGTGTTTTTCACCCTCCTTCAGGGGTTTTATCCTCTTTTTGTCATTTCTTTGCTTTTTCTGGGGTGTTCTGCCCTTCTTCTGTTCCTCTGGGGGATGCTTGGGTGTTGGTTTTTACACCGGTTTTTGCATTTTTTGTTTGTTTGGGTCAGGGCTTTGGGTTTGAGCTCAGTGTCCCTGTCTGTTTATGCTTGCTCCCACACCTTGTCCCTTGGTTTTCGATCCGTTTTGGCCATTTCAATGGGGGTTTTGTCTGGGTGCTGTTCTTTGTCCTTTCTGTGGTGTATTTCCGCCGGCAAATGTCGTGGTTTGGGTTCCCCTGGGTTTGATTCCAGGTTCCTTTGGGTTCTTTGGTTTTACTTCTTTGGGTTCTTCCTCTTGGGCCCTCTTTGTGGGTTCAGGAGGATTTTAGCTACCTCGTGTGTGACCCAGTTCTGCCTTATGGGGTTCTGGGTCTTTCTGGCTTGCAGTCTGCTCTTTTTTGGGTCTTGGCATGTGTTGTGATCGTGCCGGGGCCTTGGTTTTTGTTGTTGAGGTGGGCCTTTTGGTGCGGCTTTTGTGCTCTTTTGGTGCCTTCTTCATCTGGCCGGTGCGATGCTCTCTGCCCGTCAGTACCAGGCAGAATCGGCGGCTTGTCTTTTTCTTTTCTTTCTTTATTTTTATTTTAATTTGTACTATATACAGTGTATATATATATATACATTTTCTTTCGGAAGGGGCTTCGATCCCATCGCTGTTAATGGGGTGCGGGGGGGGGGGGGGCGCTTGCTCTGTTGGCTTGCGCTTCTCCCATTTGTGGGCATTTTTTGGTTGTCTTCCGGCCTCTGGTGGCATTGGGTTGATCCTTCCCCTTTGGGGGGTTCAGGGCTGGTTGGGTGAGGCTTCTTCCCCTGCGCTTTGTCATGTCATCTTGGTGTGGGTGCGTTTAGATGTGGTCAATACAACTCCATCCTTCCGGGGTTCCTGCCTGTTCAATGCCGACACGAGACTTTGCAGATCTGCGGTCTTCTGGAGCTGGGTCTTGTTTGGGTCTCTCGGATCGCTTTTTTCTCTCTCCCTCTAGAGGCATTGCTGGACTGCGGTCCCACCTTCGGTTGTTTCCGAGGGGGTCACTCAGCGGTTGCTCGAGCAGTTGTGCGGGGAGTCTGAACTTTGCCATGCTGGTCTACCCGCTGGGATGGGTTTGGCTTTGGGGTCTGTTTTGGTTCCATCGGGGATGCCCCTTCTGCCTCTCTCGGAATCGTTGGGTTCATCCTCTGGGGGCCTTGCGTCAGTTCCTGCATTGCCGGCTTCCTCTTTGTGGTTTACGGGGTTCAGTGCCTTGGTGCCCATCCGAGCCTTTGCTCAATGTGTTCACGGATGGGTCATCTCTTGGCTTGGGCTTTGTGACCAGTGCTCACCAGGCCGGCTGGGAACAGTGGGATCCGTCATTTTGTCGGGCTCACAGCACGGTTCAGGAGTTTGCGGCGGTCTGGTTTGCACTTCGGATTGTTCGGGTCACTCTGGGCTCTACCATCCGGCTCCATTTGGACTGTTCTCTAGTGGTTCATTGCCTGAACCACAGGGGTTCTCTTCAATCCTTGGCTCTTTGGGGTTGGTCCCTTGGAGTGGCTCATCTGCTGGATTCTCGGGGTTTGGCTCTCCATGCGGTTAATGTTTGGGGAGCGTCCAATGTCCTGGCAGACGGCCTGTCTCGGTTCATTACCCTGTTCACGGAATGGACGGTCGACGCCGACTCGTTTCGTTGGCTCTGTCAGACATACGGACTCCCAGACATGGACATCTTCGCGTTGGCGTGGTCTCGGCTTCTCCCATTCTATGTGGTGCCCTTCCCTGCCTGCGACGTTTGGCAGTTTGCAGCTTTGGCTGCCGTGTTTGGTAACATGTCTTGGGCTAATATTCGGGCATGGGGATTTTGGAGGTCAAACAGGGTCCTGGCCGCCCATTATTTGGTGAGCATGTCTGCTCCTGGGCATTCTTGTGTTGGTTTGGGTCGCAGGTTGCAGCGAGTTGTCTCAACTTCGCGTTGAGGAGTTTGTGGAAGCTGCCTCCCGGGTCAGCTCCTCTCTTTTCCTTCTCTTTGAGTATGTAGCTCCAGGGAGCCTTCAGGGCTCACCCAGAAAAATGGCGTTTCATTACATTCAATGCTGGTTTTTTGCTGTTATTACACTATTTACACTCATTATAAGTATCTGCATGTTTTGTTCACCATAGCGAACCACTAACTTGGAATGGTGAGTCCAAACAACAAGAGTAGGCTGCTGCATTCAGCCAGCAGATGCTACCTCCCTCCCTCCCTCCCTCTTTCAACACCTTAGTTGCCAACATTTCTCTTCCCACAATACTGTTTGTGCTTTTATTACACTATACACACGTTATATATAAGTACATGTTATATTCACCATAACTGTACAACTAAGCTGGTATGGTGGTCACCATAAATAGGATGACAGGTCACACACGAGCCAGCAGACTATTCTACCACCATTACTAAAATTGCTCCTCCCAACATACTCCTGTTGCTGTTATTACACTATATACACACATTATATACAAGTATCTACATTTGTGCTCACCATAGCAAACCACTAAGCTGGTTTGGTGAGTTCAGACAATAAACAGAGGACGCCACACACAGTCAGCCGAGTCTCCTTCCCTCACTCATAAAGGTTATTCCTTCCGCTGTGTGCACCATACTACGTAGCACTAATTATCACCTCAGTCCTGCAATTATCAGACTTCTGATCATTTTTATCACAGTTAGGGGTCTTCTGTAATACTATCATCGCTAAATATCATATCGATCTCAACCAACAAACTAACACTTAACATAGAAAAGACCTACTACATCTTATTTGGAAGCAAATCAGCAAATGCAATTCAGCTTCAGATAGATAATGTTAACATTAGTAATAAAAATGATGGAAAGTTCCTTGGCCTGTTTCTAGACAAGAAACTCAACTTCAGCACCCACATACAACACATAAAGTCTCTAAAACAGTAGGTATACTCTCCAAATCAGATACAGAGCACCACTTCGTTTCCGAACTTTAGTTATCCGAAACTTCCAGTTTCCCGATTGGGGTTGGGGAGTCATGCTACACGAACAAAGTTCGGGTAAGAAGCGGTCCGCCAAGCCTCGCGCCGGCCCGTGGTGATGGGTGGGAGATGGTCCAGTTTGCCCACTGACCGTGTTGGGCGCCACTAATCTAGAGTGCCTTCTACCCTGTGATTTCACAGATTCACGGCCTATTATTCCTGTTTGATTTGTCATGAGGCTGGAGAGTTCAATCTGCACAATTAAGAAACATCTGTGCACCATGTCGGCTCCAAATGCACGCATTGCGTCAATGATTGCTGACTAGTACGTGGATGGATGGGAGCTTAGGTGGGAGGCAGTATGAGAGAGAGAGAGAGGGAGAATTAGTGAGAAAGGGAGGGGGAGGTAGGCAGGAAGAAGTAGTGAGGGGGGATGGGAGAATTAGGGTGGGAGGGAAAGGCAGGCAGAGGCAGGCAGAGAGGTAGGCAGGCAGAGAGGCAGGCAGGCCAGCAGAGAGGCAGCAGGCCAGCAGAGAGGCAGGCAGGCAGAGCAGGCAGAGAGAGAGGCAGGCAGGCAGAGAGAGAGGCAGGCAGCAGAGAGAGAGGCAGGCAGGCAGAGGGCAGCAGGCAGGCAGGCAGAGAGAGAGGCAGGCAGGCAGAGAGAGAGAGCAGGCAGAGAGGCAGGCAGGCAGAGAGAGAGGCAGGCAGAGAGAGAGGCAGGCAGACAGAGAGAGAGAGAGGCAGGCAGAGAGGCAGGCAGGCAGAGCGAGGCAGGCAGAGAGAGAGGCAGGCAGGCAGAGAGAGGGGCAGAGAGGCAGAGAGGCAGGCAGGCTGCCTTTCCCTCCCTCCCTAATTCTCCCATTCTCCCTCACTACTTTCCTCCTAGCATCTCTCCCTACCTTCCCCTCCCTCCCTTTCTCACTAATCCCCCCTCTCCCACTATTTCTCCTCTCTCACTATTTCTCCTCTCTCACTAATTCTCTCTTCCCCCCCCCCCTCTGTTGGTGGAATGGTGAGGACGGCAGTAAGGAAAGATTTGCTGACCAGGTGATTGTTGCCAAACTCTCAGTCATATTGTATTACAAATTTTAATCTTAGCTGTAAAATATTTATGCCAAAAATGGTAATTTTCATATATTAATATATTATTAATCATTAACATGTTATATGATTTCCTATTTATTAATTAAACAAATATAGTTTTATTTATGAATTATGCACAGCTGGCATCTGTGAGCAGGCGCTGACAGACATGTCCGCCTCTACGTAGCCTTGACCCCGTTAGTAGCTCCCCCTCCTCCATAGCCTGCTGTTCTCATGTTATGAGGAAGGCAGTGAGGGAGGATGGCAGGCATTGAGGGGGAGAGGCAGTGCGGCATTGAGGGGGAGAGACAGTGAGGCATTGAGGGGAAGAGGCAGTGAGGCATTGAGGGGGAGAGGCAGTGAGGCATTGAGGGGGAGAGGCAGTGAGGCATTGAGGGGGAGAGGCAGTGAGGCATTGAGGGGGAGAGACAGTGAGGCATTGAGGGGGAGAGACAGTGAGGCATTGAGAGGGAGAGGCATTGAGGGGAAGAGGCAGTGAGGCATTGAGAGGGAGAGGCATTGAGGGGAAGAGGCAATGAGGGGGAGAGGCAATGAGGGGGAGAGGCAGAGACGGGGGAGGCAGAGAGGAGGGGGGAGAGGCAGAGAGGGGGAGATGCAGTGAGAGATAGAAATAGTGAGGGAGGGAAGGCTGGCAGGCAGGCTGGCAGGCAGGCTGGCAGGCAGGCTGGCAGGCAAGCTGGCAGGCAAGCTGGAGCAAGCTGGCAGGCAAGCTGGCAGGCAAGCCGCAGGATGTTTCTGCAGGCTGGCAGGATGTTCCTGCAGGCTGACAGGAAACATCCAGAGGATGTTTTCCAGACGTCTTAATAATCAGTTAGGAACAATAAGGACTTTATAAAGCGGATCAGGACTTCACTTATTGGTAAGTACAACAAAATACTGTACGGTCGCGTTTACGCTATGAACCTGTCGATTTTTTCCCCTAGAGTTTTTTCATACATTTTTCGGAAACATTTCTTTTTACATTTCTAGTTTATTTTTTCCCCTCTATTTCTCGTATACGAACTTACATGTTAACCGACGGGTCTCGTCCCCAAGGGGTTCGGAAACCAAGTGGTGCTCTGCTATCAAATAATTTAGAAAATTTAAAATGATTGTACAAATTTTTGTCTCTGGCAAACCATACTAGCTTTGAGGGCACTTATTATTTTTTTAGTTGCAAATTACTTGAAAGAAAACTTCTAAAGTTGTGATTGTGTTGTTTTTCACACAACCACATGATCAATTTATACTGATGTATAAATTGATCATGTGTTTACACTTCTATGTTTTTTTATTTAGAATGAATAATAAATGAATGTTACAATCTTTGTAAACTTTCAAATCTGTCATGCATAATGTATTATAAATACACTTTAGTTTTTGCATCATTTCTGGAAAGAAAACCTGGAAAGTTTGCAGTCGGGAGAGTGCAGAGTAGTTGGACCTCCAAAGTGTTGAGATTTTATCACAGGCAATATTCTTAGTGATCTATATGTATTATATTTTCTTACACAGGGTAAATCAGCCTTGTGGTCTCACTTGCTCAACTTCCAGGAATTAGAGGAATGTAATGACTCCTCAAAGCCTGTGAATCCCAATTTCCTCTCACCAGGTCAGTAATTAGTACATTTGCTCTGAAGAATTAATATACCCATTTGTTGTACGATAGGTTTTGTTGTAGAAACTCCATGCTACCACCTCATCTCTGGAAAAATCTTTGTTGTAGTGGACTCTGACCAGTAGTTATGTATCACCATAAACCATCTTTGCTAGCAGTCTTATGGTGAGGCATAACTGGACTAGGCTTTCTGCTACAGTAGACAGTTTTCCAATAATACTTTTGTTCTACTGTAATGTTGTTACCACCTGTTACATTTTTGTTAGGAACCCTGAAATAAAATATTCCTTCTTTAACTCTAATGTAATTTATTGAAGGAACCAATTCAGATGCAAGGTTCTTGCCCTGCAATGGCAACAACAGCAAATCAGATTTTGCCTGCCAAAGGAGTTGACACTGCAAGAACCTTTGTAGGATCAGCACATCCTAGAATTTATCCTGCTGGCTAAATTGACTCCAAGGTGGATGCATCATACTGGAACTGGGACAAGGAGGTACAAAATCTGCTTGACATGTAGAAAGAGACCAGACTGGGATACCAATGCCCAGTAATGATCAAAGGAACCTAAGCATCCTCTGATGTAACTGCTTTAGGAAAAGTGTATTAGCGCATAAGTTCTGGAGCTAAAGTCCCACATAAAGTGCAAATTAAAGCCAGGGACACCCAAAGAGGGTGTCTAACTTAGCCTGGGATGGAAAAGCTGGATCCTCTCATACATAGAAGGGAAGAGGACAAGAACACTGGAATGGGATCAGTGCCTCTGGATACATCCTTAGGGAGAGTGATGCCAGTAGTATTAGTGTTTCTTATGCTCTCTTATGCTTGCACAGACTAAAGCCAGGAGTATTTAGAAGCTGCCAGAAGTGGTGGAGGTTGTGAAGACAACCACCACAAAGTACAAGGGCCCCAGGAGGTCAACCAAAAGAGAAGCATGAGCAACCACCTTGTGAGCCTACCATGTTGACCAGACCACATTACAAAGTGAAGGGACGACGACGTTTGAGTCCTGGACCATTCTTAAGTTGATTGTGAATGTGATTGTGACTCCCACAATCGACTTGTGACTGGTCCAGGATGGACCAAAACTTCGTTATCCCTTCACTTTCTAGTGTGTTGTCTGGTCAACATACTTCAGCCAAGTTGTGACTCATCATCTGCATATGGAGCCTACCATGCGATGATTTCAGGGCTCAATGTCCCCGCAGCCCGGTCCTTGACCCCCTAGTCTAAGGTGACTAAAGAATACAGGATCAATTACTTAGTTTCCTTCACACAAAGTAGGAGAGGCTGAAACACACATGCACCAATCAAGACTGGAGGCTGACTCGGCTAAAGGAGGAATAAACAGTATGTGTCCACTGGGCTCGGTAATCTTACCCCTGTATGCAAGACCCCACCAAACACATAGATGCTCATCCTTACTCTATATATTAGATCAAGAGGCATAAAATACATTCACGAATAATGTTATTTTCTCTGTTTGACCCATTAATACATCGGTAATAATTATTCACAATTATTTTGAATATGCATTGGCTTATAGCAATCAAAATATTTTTTTACCACAAATGTAGAATTATGGTTTTATTTATACCAGTGGGAATGACTGGTTGATGGATATTCAGTAACTTGGTGCTTAAACAAGATATTGCATGGACCACTTTCCATTATAATAGAGAAACAGAGTTATTAAAGCTGTGTGAATATACTGTATGAGTAAATTTTGCTTCTGTGGATAAGGAGAACATTTTGGGAGGATTTTTTGTCGAGAATGCTGGGAAGGTGTCCATGGTAAAATAATAAGTGCAACAGCTGAAAGATTGGCATAAATAGTCCTGCTTGTGGCTGTTGTCAATGTTAAATGGTTCCCCCTTATCTGTGTGCCATATTGTAATTAGATGTGTACAAAAACTACCAGTCTGTAAATACATTCCATTGATTGTACAGTACCTATGCTTAAACTGTGAATGAGTGTTCTATGTTATATGGAGAAGTAGGCCTACAAGGACTGTCTATTCTCTTGTTTTTTGTTTGTGTTAAACCTCGCATTGGTTCCCTAGTTATGGGATTATTATACATGTTTAAACTTCAGATTTGACTTCATCAAATATCTTTTTCCAATTTTGTTTGTTTTCATCTTATCTCATTCATTACATTTTTATTTCAACTGTGCACTGATTAATCTAACTCTCACTTTTTATACTTTCATATACAGTATCTCCTTTTTTTTTTAATAATGAGAACTGTTAATACTGTTATCATTCATGAACACCTGGGTTAGGTACAGATTTAAGTTAACATTTTCAGAGTTACTATTATGTTTCAATGTTCAGAGTTTGATTATTAATAAATAATATGTATATACTGTAATTCAAGAACATCATGTTGCAGCTGCTTAGAATATGGGAAGTGGAAAGGGATTAAAAAGTGTGTTACAGTGAACAAATCCACAAGGGCTGTGAGGAGGGTTTAATCCTATGCACGGGATGTTCCCAGCTGAGCCTTAGTTGGTTCCCGTGCATAGGTTCGAACCCCTCATCACGGCCTTTGTGGATTTGTTCATTTGATATATATCACGCTATTGTAATTTCTGTGTGTGTGTGTTACAGTAATTACAGTATGTATATGAATACTGTAACTAAAAAAAACATATTCATCATTACTGTAATGTGTTATTCATAGGCATTTTAAAAGATGTTTTCCATAGAATTGCTAACTACTAACCCTTTCCTTCCTCGTTGGTCAAGCAGCCATGGCCTGGTGTATTCTCAGGAAACGTATTGATTGTACGTTGGATTTCTTACTCCTTTAGACCATAGTACAGTATTTGGGAATGCATGAATAGGTCCTAGTTTATCTGAATATAATGGTGCTTGTTTGGTTCATATTTCCCCTGATTATAGTCGGAGTTTTTGTAGTATTTTTTAAAACATTATATTAATGCAAAAGCCAGAATTTTCCAGTTTTGTTATGTTTAAATCTGATAGTTTAATTTACTTTTTTAATACTATTATTAAATAAGCATTGGGACAAGTAAAATGTAAATTAGAATGGTTGAAAGCATATGAAAACACTGTAGTGCTTAAGTGCATGGTGCTGCAGGAAAACACTAGTAGTAATACTAGCATCTTTTGTAAAATTGGTAAGCATACAGTGGAATTTATAAACAAACACAATCATTTATATAAAGTATACTTAGAATACAGTATGTAGAACCAGCATGAAAAAATTGTATAGAGTATGTAGAGCCAGCATGGAAACCCACCTTGTGCAGTACAAGAAAGTTTAATAAGTTCTGAAATTTACTATTAGAAAAATGTCAGAAATGCAGGAGTTACTCTTTGATACATAGGCTGAGGAAGTTTAGTCTAACAACACTAGAAAATAGAGAGGCCAGAGGGGAGATGATCACAATATATAAAATACTGAGGGGGATACATGAGGTGGGGAAGGGTAGTCTTATTTTTCACAAGTATAAATAGAATTAGGGGACATGGGTGGAAAATGAAACAAATGAATCAGAAGTGTAAGTACTTGGAGAAATTGTGGGAGGGGTAAGTTAATATTATGAACTGGGGAAGATGATGTGGCTTCCACCTCCATTCACAACTTTAATTGCAGGTACACTAAAGCACTAGATGCCCTGAAGGAGTAATCATGCTAAAATTAATATATCTGAATGTAAAAAGAATCTGAGAGTCATGATTAGTAGGGATCTTCAGCCAAAAAGTCAATACATATATGCACAGAATGAAACAAATGTGATATTAGGATTTATTCCTACTACGATTGGAAACATGATGTCCAATGTCATTCTTCAGCTTTATCTTGACCTAATTAGGCTCTTTTTAGATTATGCCGTTCAGGTTTGGTCTCCGTACTATAGAATGGACATAAATTCACTTGAACATGGACAGAGATGGATGATAACATTAATCCCAAGAATTAGAACCCTTTCTAAGAAAATAAATTGAAAAGTTTAATTTACATTCTTTAGAAAGAGGAAGCATAAGGGGTGACATGAAGGAAATACATTACTGTAAATAAATGGATGAGTTATAACAAAATGGATGAGTTATAACAAAGGGGATATAAATAAGGTTTTAAATATATCGACACAAAACATGACACAAGGGATATATATTGGATAAGTTTAGATTTAGGAAATACTGTACCTGGATAAATATATGTCAAACAGAATGTACTGTAACACAAATGTTTATCACAAAATAAATATATAATTATGTAAGAAATATTTGTTAGTCTTGCATATCATATGCTCCTGGTCCATTGTAGGGGTTTCTACCATGTAAAAAGGTTTGAAATTACTGGTATACATTGCTAATGTGAGTCCATTACTGGAGTATGTAGTATTAGCATAGAATCTGCACCTTCTGGAGCATAACTGGAAATTTGAGAAAGTACAGATTTTTGTAAACTAGGTTAATACTAGAATTGAAAGGGCTTGGCTGTGAGGATAGGCTAAGGCAACTCAACCTTGCACTCTTAAAGGAGAGTACAATAAGAAGGGCCATAATTACTACATACAAGATACTGAGGGGAATAGACAACATGGACAAGGGCAGCTTATTTAATTTGAAAGGAGGTAGGAGGAGACATTGGTTGAAGCTGGATATACTGTTGTGTTGTGGAGATGTAAGAAAGCTTTTGTACCCTTTACAGGGGTCTGCAAGTAGTCAGTTGCTGAGTGACAGTAACATGGCTGAAGATATGTCCAAATCACACATCACAAAATGAAGAAACAACAATGTTTCGGTCCAGTGTGATCACTATCATTATCAAGCTGTGATCATACTATTTGATAATAGTATGATCACAACTTGGTCATACTATTATCAAACTTCAGGACAGACTGAAACGTTGTAGTCTCTTCATTTTCTGATGTGTGGTTTGGTTGTCAACTTGAACTTCAAGAGATGTAATAAAAGCACTGGGTATAAATGGCTAGGAAGTGGGGCATGAAGAACTAGGTCTCACTGCTCGGTAGTCACTGATAGCTAAGCACTCACTCTAATGTTGTGTAAATTGTTTCTAGCCTTAAATCTATTAAATTACCCATGACTTGTCACAAGTGTATCATGCCTCAATCTGTCATATACCTCTTGACGATTCTGATGATCAACATCCCTGCAGCCTGGTCTGTGACCAGGCCTCCTGGTTGGTTGTCTGGTCAACCAGTCTATTCGGTGCAGCTGTTTACAGTCTGACGTACGAGTCGCAGCCTGATTGATCAGGTATCCTTTGAAGATGTTTGTCAAGTTCTCTTTTTAACACTGCGAGAGGTCAGCCAGTTATGCTCCAAAGGTGTAGGAGTATTGAAAAGTCTTGGGCCTTTGATGTTGATTAAGTTCTCTCTCAGCATATCTTTTGCACCTCTGCTTTTCAATGTGGCTATTTTACACATCCTGCTTTTTGGGCTATTGTGGTGTTATTTCTGTGTGCAGATTTGGAACTAATCCTAGTATTTTCCATGTGCAAATTATTATATATCTCTCTCCTGTGCTCTAGGGAATACAGATTTTAAATTTTTAATTAGTCCCAATAATTTAGATGTTATATTGAATGAATTCTAGCAGTAAAAGATTTTTTGCATGCTCTCCAGGTCAGCAATTTATCCAGTTTTGAAAAAGGGGTTGTTAGTGTGTCACAATAGTTCTCTCTAAAGAGCACTAGTATCTTAAAAGTATCATTATTGGTGTGGCATCTCATGTTTGCAAGGTTCTTGTTACCCAACCTGTAGTTTTTCTTGCAGTTACGACAGCTACTTTATTGTGTTCTTTAAAAGAACACAATTGTCTTTTGACATGATTAATCGTAAATTTTTACATTGCTTTTTCTTTCAATAGTGTGGTTTGACTACATTTTATACGTGGTTTCTGTTTTCATATTTTGTTTTCTCAATGTACAGTAACTGGAACTTATCCTCATTAACCCTTAACATGCTCGGGGTCTAATATCCTGCTATCCGCACAGGCGCATGTCATTTTGAAAAAAAAAAAATTATTTTTTCTTCCTAACCTGTTAATTTGTGTTCACTGATCACGGGAAAAATAATAAAAAAATCATAAGTGCCATATATTGCCCGCTATAGGGCGGGGAAGTCTGGCAAATTATAGGCGCTGACTCAGCATGCGTCCCAGGCGGTCTGTTGCTCGCCAGCTGTCAGGCCAGAGTTGCAACAAAGAGATAATTACCTAATTATTTCAATGTCTCTGATTGATGTTTCATAGTTTTTTTGCTGTAATATTATTCAATAGTGTGTAGTTTGATATATTTATATAATAAAATGAGTGAATCATTGCTGTACTCAAAAATATGGTGTACATATTGTTGATTCAGTCATGTTCATCAATCAGTGAACAAATACTTTGTCGGTTATTACACTATAAGCACAGGTTATATATAAGTATCTGCATGTTTTGTTCACTATAACGAACCACTAAGTAGCTATTATGAGTCAAAAAGTAACGAGGAGTGACCGCCGTGTACCAGCCAGCCACTCCCGCCCTCCCTCCAGTCATCTGACTCGCCCACATTCTCCTCCCACAATACTGTTTTTGCTATAATTCACTATATACAGACGGTATATATAAGTATCTACATGTTTTGTTCACCATAACTGTACATCTAAGCTTGTATGGTGAGTAAAGTCACAAAGACATAGGACCTAACACAGTCAGCTGATGGCTGCCTCCCTCAAGGCCAGATACACTAATATTTCTCCTCCAACAAAACTGTGTGGTGTTATTACACTATATACACACATTATAAATAAATATCTACCTGTTTTATTCACCATACTTGTACAAATAAACTGGTATGGTGCCCAAAGACTATCGTGGTAACCAGTAAACAACACCGTCGTCTGCACGGTGGCGTCGTGCAGACGACGCCACCGCCCTCACCAAAATGGCGGCTCCAAACCTTCTCTTGCTGTTTATACCCTCTATACACACTTTATATATAAGTATCTACATTTGTGTTCACTATAGCGAACCACTAAGCTGGTATGCTGAGTGCAGTCAATAAAAGGTGGCCACACACAGTCAGAAAACATCGCCACCACCCTCCCTCCCACAGCATTACTCCTCCCTCCATGGCGCACAGCGCTAAATATCATCGCAATCCTGCTATTATCAGAACCCTGGTCACTTTTATCACAGTCAGGGGTCTTCTGTAATAATATCATCGCTACATAATAGCATGAACAAGTATATTATGGCATTTTTAGGCGATGCTGTGGTCACAAGCTGAACAGCAGTGCTGTGAGCTCATGCTGCGTGCGTCAGGCTTGGTAGCTTATGCGATACTGAGGCCCCTAACACCCGGGAGTTTGGCCCACGATTTTTTTTTAAAATGGCGTCTGTTTACAAGAGCCCTGATGAAGGTGTGGTGAACCCCGTGTATCCGCGGGCTGTTTAAATCTTGCGTAGTGCTCCAACACTTCATATGAAGTGAAGAGCAGTCGACTGGTAAAACGCCTAGCACTTCATATGAAGTGATGCGCACTTTAAGGGTTAAACATCATATTATTTTCTGTGGCTAATTGAAAGACTTGATTAGCATCCAATTGGAGGTTTTCTGTGCCCTCTGAGTTGTCTAATTTCTTGAAAATTCTAGTGTCATCTAGACACTAGATGTAAAGGATGATACAGTACTATAATTTGTTTCCCCTGTCTGTTTGATATGAGGATGAGAAAAAAAACTGGAGCAAGCACAGTACCTTGGAGCATTTTGCTTTTCATGGTGGAAGATCCATATTTTTCTTTGTTGACTTGTACTTTGAGCTCTCTTCATTAGGAAATTAAAGATGCATCTCCCTACTTTGCCAGTATTTCATTGTGTGTCCAGTAACATCATGGACACATTTGTCGAAAGCTTCTACAAAATCTGTGTATATTACAGCAGTGTTTTGCCTGTCCTCCATGGTATCTAAGGCATAGTGGTCTAACAACTGTAAGAGGCAGGAGCGCCCTGTCCTGAAACCATGTTGCCTAGGGTTATGTAGACACTGATTCCATGTGTTTTGTGATTTTACTTCTTGGCACTCTTTCAAAGATTTTTATGATCTGTGATGTTAGAGCTATTAGTCTATAATTTTTTGCATCTGCTTTACTACCTCCTTTGTGAAGTGGTGCAATCTCTGCTGTTTTAAGTACAGTACTGTATGTCAGGGATGCTAGTATCTAGACCCAGTCTCCAAAAGATGTTTAGGGCATGTGGTAACGATTTTTGCAATTCTTCGTGAATATAGAATTCTACCTTTCTCCTAGATGAACATCAGGCTAATGGATTTCTACAAGGATTTTGGTTCTTCATTCGGAGTGTTTGAAATTTTTCCGTCACAAATCACAAGACATTTTTCTTGTTAACATCGATTTCGGTGGTGTAGATCTCTTTACTTGGTCTAAAATTTTAGACTTGCACGTAGTAATAGTCCCAGTTGGGGAGCAGTTACCACCAAAGACATGTGTGGTATGATGATGATGTTTCTTACTTCTCAGAGTGCTTGCTTACCTAAAGTTTTATTTCAGGGGCAATGAATAGCCTCTGCCTAGAAACTGGTGTTTCACCAACACACTTCTTATTAGGCAGCCCAACCATTTGGACTGGACGGTAGAACATTGTTTTGCTTCTTGCAGGTTGACATTCAATTCCGACTGTCCAAGTATTGGCACCTTTCCTTCCTATGTTCTATCCAAATCCTTATCCTTGCATCCCTTCCAAGTGTTATATAGTTGTAATGGCTTAGTGCTTTCCCCTCTGCAAGGTAAGGTAATTACAAAGTTTTCCCCTCAATAAATGGCTGAAATAGTCCTTAAAAAGCACTGCTGGTCTATATTGGTTGTGAGGGATTGTTGATGGGGGTAGTGTGATTAGCTACAGGGCATCAGCAGTTTATATGGACATAAAAGTGGCACCTCACTTGACCATGCAGACATAAAAGTAACAATTCATATTATGGGAGTCACGTATGTATTTGTAAAGATAATCGAGATGCTAAAATCACGCTTTGGAAGCTGTTCAAAAGATTAGATGTCTGCAAGTTAAGGACCCCCTGTATTTACTTTTTCACTTTTAAAGAAATCAGCTTTCAGTTCATAGTATAGTACCCTCAAAATGCATTTTAAAAGCTTAATTGTTCATTGATAAATTATAAAAATCAGTGGAGTCAGGACCGCAGCAAAGCCACAACTCCACTGGGAGCAAAATTGGGCCACCAAACACAAGTCACAGCCAATGAATGGTCACTAGATTACTACACAGTGCAGCAAAAAACCAGCGTTGAATGTAATGAAACGCCATTTTCTGGGTGAGTCCCGGAGGCTCCCGGAGCTATCCCAGGCTGATATGCTAATTTCAGACTTGGCATCAGTCATGTGTATGGAGTTCTTAGGCCTACCGGAGACCACGGCCAGAACCGGGCCCCCTCAGAGAGGCACGGGAGCAATGGCCTATAGAAGCCCCCGTGTGGTGGAAGCATTCTATGTCTGCCATCGACCGGGACAGGCACCCAGAAAGGTAAGCGCCCCAAAACAAACCCCTATTCTGGTTAAAATTGCTACCAAAATCCGAACTATGGATAGAACTCCCAAACAGAAAAACAAGCAAACTAGTGTGACGTCACACGTCACCGCGCCGCTGTCTGCGCAGCCCCCCTCCCCGGGAGGGGGAAGGTGGAGCCCAGACCTCCCACGCCGGCTATCCACCATCAGTTCTGAGGCTGGATGTCAAGACACGCGAAAAACCGCCGACGGAGGGAGGGAGGGTTGCCGGGGAGCCTCCGGGACTCACCCAGAAAATGGCGTTTCATTACATTCAACGCTGGTTTTTTGCTGCACTGTGTAGTATCTAGTGACCATTCATTGGCTGTGACTTGTGTTTGGTGGCCCAATTTTGCTCCCAGTGGAGTTGTGGCTTTGCTGCGGTCCTGAACTCACACTGATTTTTATAATTTATCAATGAACAATTAAGCTTTTAAAATGCATTTTTGAGGGTACTATACTATGAACTGAAAGCTGATTTCTTGTGTTTCTGTTTTCATATTTTGTTTTCTCAATGTACAGTAACTGGAACTTATCCTCATTAACCCTTAACATGCTCGGGGTCTAATATCCTGCTATCCGCACAGGCGCATGTCATTTGAAAAAAAAAAATTATTTTTCTTCCTAACCTGTTAATTTGTGTTCACTGATCACGGGAAAAATAAAAAAAAATCGTAAGTGCCATATATTGCCCGCTATAGGGCGGGGAAGTCTGTCAAATTATTGGCGCTGACTCAGCATGCGTCCCAGGCGGCCTGTTGCTCCCAGCTGTCAGGCCAGAGTTGCAACAAAGAGATAATTACCTAACTATTCAATGGCTCTGATTGATGTTTCATAGTTTTTTTGCTGTAATATTATTCAATAGTGTGTAGTTTGATATATTATATATAAAAATGAGTGAATCATTGCTGTACTCAAAATATGGTGTACATATTGTTGATTCAGTCATGTTCATCAATCAGTGAACAAATACTTTGTCGGTTATTACACTATAAGCACAGGTTATATATAAGTATCTGCATGTTTTGTTCACTATAACGAACCACTAAGAACCTATTATGAGTCAAAAGTAACGAGGAGTGACCGCCGTGTACCAGCCAGCCACTCCCGCCCTCCCTCCAGTCATCTGACCTGCCCACATTCTCCTCCCACAATACTGTTTTGCTATAATTCACTATATACAGACGGTATTATAAGTATCTACATGTTTGGTTCACCATAACTGTACATCTAAGCTTGTATGGTAGTAAAGTCACAAAGACATAGGACCTCACACAGTCAGCTGATGGCTGCCTCCCTCAACGCCACACACACTAATATTCCTCCTCCATAAATACTGTTCGTGGTGTTATTACACTAGATACACACATTATAAATAAATATCTACCTGTTTTATTCACAATACTTGTACAAATAAACTGGTATGTGCCCAAAGACTATCGTGGTAACCAGTAACAACACCGTCGTCTGCACGGTGGCGTCGTGCAGACGACCGCCACCGCCCTCACCAAAATGGCGGCTCCAAACCTTCTCTTGCTGTTTATACCCTCTATACACACTTTATATATAAGTATCTACATTTGTGTTCACTATAGCGAACCACTATGCTGGTATGCTGAGTGCAGTCAATAAACGGTGGCCACACACAGTCAGAAAACATCACCACCACCCTCCCTCCCACAGCATTACTCCTCCTCCAGGAGCACAGCGCTAAATATCATAGCAATCCTGCTATTATCAGAACCCTGGTCACTTTTATCACAGGGGTCAGGGGTCTTCTGTAATAATATCATTGCTATATAATAGCATGAACAAGTATATTATGGCATTTTTAGGCGATGCTGTGGTCACAAGCTGAACAGCAGTGCTGTTGAGCTCATGCTGCGTGCGTCAGGCTTGGTAGCTTATACGATACTGAGGCCGCTAGCACCCGGGAGTTTGGCCCACGATTTTTTTAAAAATGGCGTCTGTTTACAGAGCCCTGATGAAGGTGTGGTGAACCCGTGTATCCGCGGGCTGTTTAAATCTTGCGTAGTGCTCCAACACTTCATATGAAGTGAAGAGCAGTCGACTTGTAAAACGCCTAGCACATCATATGAAGTGATGCGCACTTTAAGGGTTAAACATCATATTATTTTCTGTGGCTAATTGAAAGACTTGATTAGCATCCAATTGGAGGTTTTCTGTGCCCTCTGAGTTGTCTAATTTCTTGAAAATTCTAGTGTCATCTAGACACTAGATGTAAAGGATGATACAGTACTATAATTTGTTTCCCCTGTCTGTTTGATATGAGGATGAGAAAAAAAACTGGAGCAAGCACAGTACCTTGGAGCATTTTGCTTTTCATGGTGGAAGATCCATATTTTCTTTGTTGACTTGTACTTTGAGCTCTCTTCATTAGGAAATTAAAGATGCATCTCCCTACTTTGCCAGTATTTCATTGTGTGTCCAGTAACATCATGGACACATTTGTCGAAAGCTTCTACAAAATCTGTGTATATTACAGCAGTGTTTTGCCTGTCCTCCTATGGTATCTAAGGCATAGTGGTCTAACAACTGTAAGAGGCAGGAGCGCCCTGTCCTGAAACCATGTTGCCTAGGGTTATGTAGACACTGATTCCATGTGTTTTGTGATTTTACTTCTTGGCACTCTTTCAAAGATTTTTATGATCTGTGATGTTAGAGCTATTAGTCTATAATTTTTTGCATCTGCTTTACTACCTCCTTTGTGAAGTGGTGCATCTCTGCTGTTTTAAGTACAGTACTGTATGTCAGGGATGCTAGTATCTAGACCCAGTCTCCAAAAGATGTTTAGGGCATGTGGTAACGATTTTTGCAATTCTTCGTGAATATAGAATTCTACCTTTCTCCTAGATGAACATCAGGCTAATGGATTTCTACAAGGATTTTGGTTCTTCATTCGGAGTGTTTGAAATTTTTCCGTCACAAATCACAAGACATTTTCTTGTTAACATC
>WNGS01005641.1:2581457-2630057 GCA_020271785.1 Procambarus virginalis
GATTTCGGTGGTGTAGATCTCTTTACTTGGTCTAAAATTTTAGACTTGCACGTAGTAATAGTCCCAGTTGGGGAGCAGTTACCACCAAAGACATGTGTGGTATGATGATGATGTTTCTTACTTCTCAGAGTGCTTGCTTACCTAAAGTTTTATTTCAGGGGCAATGAATAGCCTCTGCCTAGAAACTGGTGTTTCACCAACACACTTCTTATTAGGCAGCCCAACCATTTGGACTGGACGGTAGAACATTGGTTTTGCTTCTTGCAGGTTGACATTCAATTCCGACTGTCCAAGTAGTTGGGCACCTTTCCTTTCCTATGTTCTATCCCAAATCCTTATCCTTGCATCCCTTCCAAGTGTTATATAGTTGTAATGGCTTAGTGCTTTCCCCTCTGCAAGGTAAGGTAATTATAAAGTTTTCCCCTCAATAAATGGCTGAAATAGTCCTTAAAAAGCACTGCTGGTCTATATTGGTTGTGAGGGTATTGTTGATGGGGGGTAGTGTGGATTAGCTGCAGGGCATCAGCAGTTTATATGGACATAAAAGTGGCACCTCACTTGACCATGCAGACATAAAAGTAACAATTCATATTATGGGAGTCACGTAATGTATTTGTAAAGATAATCGAGATGCTAATATCACGCTTTGGAAGCTGTTCAAAAGATTAGATGTCTGCAAGTTAAGGACCCCCTGTATTTACTTTTTCACTTTTAAGAAATCAGCTTTCAGTTCATAGTATAGTACCCTCAAAATGCATTTTAAAAGCTTAATTGTTCATTGATAAATTATAAAAATCAGTGTGAGTTCAGGACCGCAGCAAAGCCACAACTCCACTGGGAGCAAAATTGGGCCACCAAACACAAGTCACAGCCAATGAATGGTCACTAGATACTACACAGTGCAGCAAAAATTACATAATTGACTTAATAAACATGGCAGGAGGCCTAGGCTTGCACACATACAATCCTGTTCACAAAAAACAAGAAGCTATGTTGAAACAAAAATAGGGAAAATGAATACAACTACAAAACCTCTGGTAAGGCAAGACTCTTTGGGGTGGGGAGGGAGGGTAGCCTTAGAAGAGGCTATGCCACCAAATACTGGAGGATAAGAAACCAGTCATATACCTTGTATTGCACTAGCACACACTACCAGAGACAAAGCAGGGAAGTTGTGAATACCGTATACAGTAGTGGAAACGAGAGAGGAGAAGCACAAAACCTAGTGCACATCCAACACTGATTTGTATTAATGATCTCTTTGTGTCTTTCATTGTATTGAACGAAAGCATTGATGAACTAATCTTACACTTGAAATACTCTTTAATTATTGATGGAATTGAGGTAGTAAAACCAAATAAGCTATTATGTTAGGTATTGAAGGAATGTG
Source organism: Procambarus virginalis (assembly GCA_020271785.1). NCBI lineage: Eukaryota > Metazoa > Arthropoda > Malacostraca > Decapoda > Cambaridae > Procambarus > Procambarus virginalis. The sequence goes on from WNGS01005641.1 coordinate 2,582,848, forward strand.
TGAAAGAAATTGGTTTGTCCGCTTTTGATTACATTTGTGATTTTATTCTTTAAGGCTGACAAATCAAGAATTAAATTGAACATTGCAAATTTTGTATTAATACTGTTGTTAAAAGGGAGCACTATATAAGTATACATGTACTGTATGTATGTTTGGGATTAACTATTGTATACTTATTTGTGGTTTATTTGATATTGCTCAAGATCATGGTATCCCATCTTCTTTCATCTATTGGGCAGCGTGTTCACGTGCGTGCAAGTACTTCTATACTGTTGTATAAGTTATAGTGCTTCAACAAGTTTTCATGCCACAAGCTAGCCTAAACATTGGGTGGGCATATGCATTTGCAGATTACAATATACAAATGTTTATAATTAGCACTGCTTTAGATATACAGTATACCCTGTGCTATACAGTACCGAATTCTTGGTGGCTGAGCATGAGTTCTTTGCCTGAGGAGAATTCTAATTTATTCTTTAAGGTAATTTCCTTTTCAATTTAGTTATCTTTTAGAAGTGCATTTCTCTTCAACCATACAAAACATTACGTTTCTTTCTGTTTGTCTTTTTTGTGCATGTGTGTGTAAGATACACCTGTAATGCCACTTGCATGTAACACTAAATGTTGTGTATCTCCTTTTTTATATCTTTCTGCCTTTCCGGACATCTTTGACCACCAATGCTGCTAGTTTATTCTACACTTACAAGAAAAACACTCTTAATGGCTTATGGTAAAGGTCTTAAGCCTTAGTCTACAGGGTGTCCCATACAGCTGGAACTGTTTCTCATACTCCTGGACCATTTTCTACATGGAACTGTTTCTTATATTTCTGGAACCATTTTTTACATGTCTGGAACCACTTCCCATACATTTGGAACCATTTCCTATAGAATGTCTATGAATAGTCCTATGTCTAGAATAATTTCCCATACTTTTGGAATCATTTCCCGTATGTCTGGAAATATTTTCCACACATCTGAAATCATAGGATGCACTGATGAAACTGGCTTTTATTTTGCATTCTACTTATTTTGCAAGTGTCTACTACCATTATGATTTAAAGAAATGCAAATGAGGCATCCAATCCATAATCACATGGTAAATGGTCATATGTGATGGTTCCAGACTTATTGGGCCATGGTTCCAGACTTATTGGGCCATGGTTCCAGACTTATTGGGCTATGGTTCCAGACTTATTGGGCTATGGTTCCAGACTTATTGGGCCATGGTTCCAGACTTATTGGGCTATGGTTCCAGACTTATTGGGCCATGGTTCCAGACTTATTGGGCCATGGTTCCGGACTTATTGGGCTATGGTTCCAGACTTATTGGGCTATGGTTCCAGACTTATTGGGCTATGGTTCCAGACTTATTGGGCCATAGTTTAGACAGGACATGATTCCACTTACGGGACACTCTGTATAATGTAACCTATACAATAGGTTTCTGGCTTTGTGACATGTAGCTGTTGCACTAAAACTAACAAAATCCTCATTAGCTCTTATAGATTTATAATCCCGCCAACCTTAAAACTTATTTAAATGTCTCTAGTTTCCACTAACGTAACAAGGCTGAAAGTGTTTCGGTGTGTGAATCACGCTCAGAAGGGCTCACAATTATTTTTCAGTTCCTCAAAACACCTCACCAAAGATTAGCAGTTTGTCACCCTTGTCGGAGATTGTCATGTCCATTAAATTGGGTAACATTAGTGGTCTTGGGTATCTGGCTTCACAATTAGCATATACTTTTGGTAAGTGGCTTTGGTGTTTTTTTTTAATCTTCTTTAGTGTGTGTCCTGAAAACTGCTTTCTGTTTGGATATAATACTGCTTATTTATGGTACAGATTGTTTAATTTATATAATGCATGATTTTAATCAAAATATATATGTTGGTAATTTAAATATACAGTACAGTACTGTAATTTTAACAGCTAATTCTTGGGTTTTTCATTTCATAGGTACATCTATCAGTTTTTTAATACATAACTTCCTACTGTATTTCTAACAAACTGAGAGATGGTTTCCTTGACATTCTTGTGTATTGAGAGTTAAATTTATGCCCAAGATATTTTATTGACAATTTATAGTTTTACTTATGGAATTATTTTCCAGACTGTTTTATGATACATTTTTCTCCTTATTAGACTTATCAACAATGGCACTGGAGACTGAGAGTGCACCTGCTTCACCAACAAAGTCCCCGAGCAACACAAACAGTTTACGGAAAAAATCGTTACACGAGCGGTGGCCTAGTGACCGTAGCATCGACCGCCGATCACGTCCCTCTGATCCTGGCATTCCAACCTTACGTCCACTCCCTATATCGGTCACCTTTGATATGCGTAATGTGCTGGCAATGACAGAAATAAAGACGCACATTGGGTATGCACGGGCCTGGGTGAGACTCTCATTGGAGAAGAAGGTTCTCTCTAAACACCTGACAGCTCTCCTAGGTGATTCAGAACTACTACGAAGCTTGTACAAACGCTATGCTTTTCTTCGTTGTGATGATGAGAAGGAGCAGTTCCTGTCTTATTTACTCTCCCTGAATGCTGTAGACTACTTCTGCTTCACAAGTACTTACACTTCCACAAGTAAGTGATAAATAGCTGTTGTAAAGTTTAGATTATTTTGTTACTTTTTTTCCTAAACAGATTATGTCTTACACAGATGAACTTTGATAATTTGGGCTGAATTACCATTCTGAATTTTAGGTGAATTCTGGATTATAAAGATTTTTTTTTTTAGATGGTTTTCTTATGACAAATGATAAGAGTACTGTACATCTTGTGCATTGTTTACACACGTATGAACAATGATTTTCTAATACCGGTACTATATAAATATCTAATAATCTTCCAAGCTGTTACATTTGGTTGCCCTCTAAGTTAAAAATTTGCTGCATATGTTACAAAACTAAGTTCATTGTAATATTACTCTACCTTTATGAGTAATGCTTATCCATAATTGTGTCAGTATCATTGCTTTCCCTTAATTGTTCTTGTGGTGTCCAATCTATTGTTATTGCCTCATAATGTGAGCCTGTAGAAAATATGTGAATAATGATCCTTGTATATAAACCCATGAATATTGAGAAAAAAAATGGACATTTCTGGTAGGTAAGTTGCCATGAGAGAGTACTCGTGTACTGTCCTATTGCAGATTATAGAACATCCATGTATCTTTTTCAGGTGCTTTGTGGTCATGTATGTCTCAGTTGGCACTCATCATGTTTCTGCCTTCCTGTCTGGATTCTTTATACAATATGTTGTGGCTGGGCTTCTGTGGTAGCTGGGGTCCTAGTTGTAGGGGGCATTTAGTTAGGCAGCAGCCACTTTTGTCTTATGCAGTCTTGTTTTGGGCTCAGGTGCTCAGGGTTTTCTCTCCTGTTGTGTAACAAGATGGAAGCAGAGAGACCTTGTATGAGAGATGTATCTTGATGCTCTGAATGCATGGGATTGGTGTGCCTGGGATCCTTACACCACCACATGTTTTAAGTTGATTGGTGGGTAGGGGGTCGTACTTAACAAGCGGTGGTTACAGGCTAACGAGAGTGTACCTAGTCGATAGGGTTACCAATATTTCTCTGTGCAGATGCTTGTTTTAAGGTACGTATTGTAGGCAGTTGTTCAAAGTGAAAAAATACTCACCAAATCAAAGGATAAGGAGCTAATGAGGCAAATTGTTTGTGCAGCAATATACAGTAGTGTAACAGTTTTGTAAAAGGGTTTGTTTCGTATTGTATGCGTCACTATTGTACTATTACCCACACGTTCCTTAAATTGTTATCTTTTGTTTTTATATTTCGTAATTTTACTTTCAAGTATATTTAAAATGTAATATTTTGTATAATAATGTTTATCTATATATGCACAAGTTGTATTCTATCATTTGGGGCCATAAATAACAAAATATTTTTTAATACAGTAGTGAGAAATAGCACGGCAGTTAATGGGCTGGGATCGTTGGTAAAACGGAACAGGTCTAGTCTCGGTCCATTCAAACAAGGTGCCATTGTATTGCTTTCACATAATTTTAGTATTAGTCGGCTTAGTTTGTGTTTATATTTCATTATTTCTCTTTCAGTTGTGCCATATAGAGTGGTGATATTTCCATCACGAAAGTTGAGTGGGGCCAGTACATCAGCGAATGCCTGGGTCAGTCTTGGTGGCACTCTTGGCCAAACGTCGAATATACCTGTACCAAGAAGCCAAGTGGAACTTGTTTTTCAGGTAGAATTTAATTACAATTCTTATATTATAATTTTTCTTGTTATATACAGATTTTTAATTACTGTAATTATGAGTTTATATTAGGCAGTTCATATTGTATGTGGAAATTAATATCATAGCCCCAACATGCACTCATGCACTGTACAACATTACAATTCTGCCACTCCACATGGATTCCTAGGTACCTCGTTCATTCCCTGACACCCTGTATAAATTCCTTGTGTCTAATTCCCCTTGCCTTCCCCTTCCTATGTAAATTTGGACCAATTACGTTTTTACAATCCAATTTTTCCCCATAAATTTCTATGTTCCAAGACATTTTAGTAGTATATGTAAAAAAAGGAGACATTTAGTATTGTACTGTACAAAAATATTAGCACAGTACATTACACTGTAAAAAATAGTGAACAAGCTGGCTGAAAATGAAAGCAAAGCGAGAATCAATGAGTGAGTGACTAAGGTAGGGCAGGTGGGGGCAACTGTTTTAATTAGTGAGACAGGCAGATAGGTGTGCAACCAAGTTGGGATGCTAGCCGATGGTTGATTGGTGGGTGGGAGATTTAACCGATGGCTTGCCAACTAGTAGATTTCTTAGCAAGTTGGCTGGCTGACTGGCTGGTTTGTTAGTGGATTTGCTGTCTCGTGGGTAGTTTGTGGTGCATTTGAGTAGGTATTGTCATTTATATGCTGATACAATGTGCAGCATTGAACACATCTGCCTGTATGATGTGATCTGCATACACAAGATGTGAGATGGCTCATGTGTGCGGTAGCTCAAAACCACACTTAAAGAATCGACATTAATGTATTTTCTCTTTGAGTCAGTATTATTGGGGCAAGAAATTGTGATGCAGGAGGCCATAATTTATTATTATATGGCATCGTGACCACTAGAATAAACTGACTGATCCACTGAGACTGACTCCCCGAGAGTAATCTAGTGGCAAGTGGCAATTTGTAGGATAAAATGTTTAAAAATTCTTTTTTTTTTCTTTGTATTTATGACATTTTATTATATGTTGTCATGTAAAGCTTCTTTGTATTTATGACATTATCTCATTGATATTTGTCATGTAAAGCGCATTCTGCCTGTAATTTTAGTACTGTATGATATTGCACATTAAAACATGTTACAGTACTGTATTTCTAAATATATCTGGGCCATATACCGTACATATATTTTATCAACTCCTCTTAGCTGTTTTTTATACAGTAATGAAAAATAAAGAAATACAGTTCATCAACATAAAAACGGTCAAAACTTTCAACATTTGGTTGTAAATAGATCAGTACACAGTACTACGTACAGGACACAGGCTGGCCAGAGTCAAGGATTTCAGAGAAGATGCAGCTTTATTACCCAATTCTTGAATGCTAGAAGTGTAGTATTAGTTAATTGTATTAATCTATAATTTTATTCCTAAATTAAAGAAAATTTCTTTGTGCAGCACAAAATTTAGGTTTGCTGACAACATTACGAATTGGCCATGACAACACGGGTATGTCTCCCAAGTGGATGGTGGAACATGTACTAGTCAGAAATGAAGTTGCTGGACACACCTGGAAGTAAGTTACACATAATTGTACCGTGTTCTCCTCTATCTAGAATACAGGAATGCAACTTTGTTCTGCACAAAATGTAAACAACTGTTAAAATTACAGAATAATTGCAGATGTAGAGACTATAATTTGCACATAATTTTAAGAAAATTCACAAATTCTCACTTTAAAATGTAGTAGCAAGTGACTGGCTTTACGCAAGCTTTCTTATCTTTGCAGAACATTCACACCTCCATAAATAACACATGGACACTCAAGCACTCACTCTATCCTTCCACTATACTTTCTCTTCATTGATTCTCTCTACTTACCTTCTGATTGAAAATTTTAAACTATATCTGATAATATTGAAACCATGAATTTATTAATTGTATGAACTACCCACATAAATGGTCTCAGAATAGTATTGTACTATAATTTCTTAGCCAAATAAAGCCAATAAAGATTACTTTTATTCTTAATATACAATATGTAGTGTTATTAGCTATAATGTATTTCATATTACAAATTTTCATGCACATATTTCCAGGAAATTGTGTATGAAATGGATAAATGTGGGAAATATTGTTAGAAACTAATTTCATAAGGTAGAAGAGTGCTATTGATTATAATGCCTATATCCCATGTTTTCCCTATTTTTAATTTAGGTTTCCTTGTGGACGTTGGCTTGGCCGTGGAATAGATGATGGGTCACTTGAACGCATTCTTGTTGGAGAGTTGGTTCCGTCCCACGTTACTTCAGATGATTTAGTAGAATCTTGCCGAACGCCCCCACGATGCAGGTCCCCGAATGTTCCTGGGCCAAGACGTTCAGATCTGAGACTTACAGTTCCTGATATACAGCAGCACCTAGGTATGGTGCAGTCTTAAACTTATGATTAAGAATACAGTGGAACCTCATTTCTGTGAATCTCCAGTTGAAACGTGCATTTTCTATGCTGGATTTACTCGCCAAATTCGACGAACAAGAAGTTGTGGATGCGAGGAACAGGTTAGGAGATAGAGATAGAGATAGGTTAGGAGATAGGAGATAGACAACATTATAAGAAATAGTTGGGGAATTGGGAAAACCATTGAGCATGTTTAAAACCAAATTTTATGGTTGTTGTTTATTGCTAGTTGCAGCACGCTAAATAACCAATGGGCCCTTTTTAATTTGAAAATGAGATATCGAGGCTTGGGCACGAGACATATGCTAGATGTGCTTAAATCTCTTTACAGACAGGTTCTCTTCGATGTTGCCCTTTACATGACTGGTTGAAATTATAATTTTGCTCGGTGAAAAATATAGTGCGTGAAAAATATTAGGCATGAATGTTAACATATGGGTTCAATCACATTTTTGATAACTTTCGTAGCTGGGTGCAACATTACAAGAAATAGTAAGGAGCCTTCAGAAAGCTATTGAGCATACTTAATACCAAAATCTATGTTTCATTTTAATTTTGAGATTCTCGGCTTTTGTTCACAACTATGGGGTTATTTTTCTTAAGTGAGGTATTGCGGTTACACCCAGCTGATGGTTTGCTTTATGTAGCTTAAAAAAAAAAAAAGCTTATGTAGCATAAAAAAAAATTTAGGGGATACTAAATAGTTTTTTAATTCCACATTTCACATGTGAGAATAAACCAACATTACAGTCTTGATGTACTCCTACACTTAATCTTTTCATATTTGCATTTGTATGTGCTCAATACCCACCAGTTTGTACTTTCCATATATCATACACTTTCTGCAGATTCATTCAGGTCATGCTCTATTTGAATTTTTTTTTTTACATTTTTCTTACTTTTTTGTGGTAAATATCTTGTCTACTAAAACCATTCCATCATTAAATCCACATTGTCCAGTTGTCAATTACTGTACATCTTGACCTCCTTCAGTCTCAATCCTGCTACACGTTTTACCTGTCATGTCGTACTCAGGAGGCCGTTGCCTCGGACTCTCTTCCACTCACACTGTTCATGTTAGCTGTTGTACAAAGCATAATCACCACTCATTTCTCACTTTGTTACAAATTGTAGCTAATAATATACAGTAATTCATTGTGTCAGGGCACAGGAAGCCCAAATGTGTCCAAACACATTAGGTTTTTATTGACGTCCCTCCCCCCCATCCAAGGGCGAATTGCAGACCCCCTCCCAGGATGCAACCCCCACAACAAGCTGACTAACTACTGAATAACTACTTACTGCTAGGTGAACAGAGGCATTAGGTGAAAGGAAATGTACCCAACCACCTAGATACCGTTTATACCAAATGAAATACCATTTCTGTCCCGCCCGGGATTCGAACCCGGAATTCTCACTTGTGCGTCAAGAACGAACCCTCCTGTACTACCGGGACCCTGTACTGATGGCATTTTTAGTGTTACCTATGGAATGATAAACACCAAAATATTTGTTTTAAGTGGTACAAATGAGTATGAGATTGGCAGAAAGTCAAGTAAAATGGTGTGTTTTAATTTTTTTATACCTGTTTGTAATAATAAATTTATATCAATCTTGATATTCATGAAGTATTATTGTGATTTGAGTTATTATAAAATGTTATTGTTTTGTCAGGGGATTCCGTCAATAGCTTGGTGAAGTACTTCTACAAGCCAGAGAAGGAGCGAGGAAGTCTCACACTTCTACTCTGTGGAGACTTTGGTCTTGTCTGTTGCCTTGAACAAGTCTTCAATTATGGTTTTAAATCTACACGTTTTTTTGGCAAGAATCTCTATCTTTGGGACTATTTTGGTAAGTTATTTATTTTCATCAATACAGTACATTTCTGTATCATACTGCAACCAATACTGTACTGTATCGTACAGTATCGTACTGTATTTCTGTAACCATTTTCAGAAGACAACACTATTAGTAACATAGGAAATGTATATATTCATCTCTCGGAATGTTCAGTAATACGTTTATTGGTTGTGATGTGTATCTATGTATGTATTAACACGATGTACTGAACGGGGTGAGAATAGCTTGAGCTACCTCATCCCTTTGTGTGTATTTTACCTCAATAAACTTATTTCAATTTAAATTTCAATTAGTAACACTAGTTAGATTACAATATAGATGACTTTTACTCCAGATTTTTAAGTTATTACGGAGAGTAGTTGGAATAAGTGCTTAACTATTAATTTTTGGCATTCATGGATTATAAATAATTTTAGTTGTTATAAATATTGTGATTTTTATGTACTGCATTTATTTGTTGCATGTAAATATGAGATATGGGGTCAACATAAATTGTGTACATACAAGAAACTTTAATTAAAACTTCAATACAATTTGTATTATTTTGGATGTTTAAATCTAATAGCATCTAAATCAACAGAAAGGGTGCAGCAGCACTTTGAGGTTATCTTACGTGAAGAAATGGAAAGAGAACAGTTGACAGGAATTGCACGAGATGGTCGGGATCATGGGCTAGCAAGCATGGTGAATTTGTCTCTCTTGTGGCTCGCATCAATGGCTCTTCATCTCATCTTGGCAAAGATGACAAATTCCAACTTTTTGTTTGTCTTGCAGCCAGGTTAGTTGGAATTGTTGCTTTTTCCATACAGATAAATTTGACAACTCTGTTCACTAGACTGCTGATGTTTTCGCGATTGCATTATCCATACGATTTAGATTCAATTTTTCCTGCATGCAGTATGGATAATTCAAGATCATTTGTAAAGTTCCATAAAGTTAAATTTTTTCCAGTACACTTGGCACTCCTGTAACACTGATTCCCATAACACAATTATTATTATTTTGATTTAAAAACAAATCAAGGAATGTTTCTCTCGGCAGTCGTTTGTGCAAGGGAATGGTTCGGACAGGCTGGGCCGGGTTTGTTTATAGAGTAGCGATGGTATAGAGGGATACGTACTTTTCTCAAATCTCAGACCTCAGATCTTACTTCCTTTATCAGGCACTTGAGATTTCCTTGACCTGTTGGGAACTAGGCCCAGAATCTGGCTTCCACAAACGGGCGAGGGAAATACTTGGGAATCAAAGATAAACTTCACCACCAAAGTGAAACATTAATAAAGTCTACGACATAACAAAAAATTCCACATCTCTGTGAGAAATAAGCCAACTAATAGTTTGTGACAAGTAAACAAACCCTGCCCTATCTACACTGGTTACCACCAGATGGTTGCCCAGGACTTGTATTTACTAAGTGCCATGTATTTTTTCCCCAAATGGTTGTCATGGAAGATTACTGTGTATAAAGCAAGGCTAGCAAAGTAAGAAAAACTGACTTTAAATGCCCAGGAAGAGGTGCAAATGGAGAAGGTGAGGAGCACCACAGCCACCATTAAAAGCCCTTGCTTGCAGACACAGGTAGCCAGAAGCCTATACTAGCCAATCATCGAGGCAGGCTCAGACTTTGAATTGCAACCGCCCCAAAGAGGAGAACTATGCCTTGTCTGGGAGGCCAGAACAATCAAAAGGAAAGGACCTGAAATGGTAACTGAGAATGCCCCGACAAAAAACCACACCAGGTTTTGAAATAACGGAAAACATTTCATACAGAGTGAAATGTTTATGGTTAATCAGACTTTATTAAAAATATAATTATTGATATAATGAAATTTATTTTGATTTTTCAGATCACACCTTTTGCCACGCATCTTGTTACCACTCCAGAGATCTCCAATCACAAGTCACATGTATGATGATTCGTCCTTCCTAAGAGATCCACAGTTAGTTCGGGACCTCATTAATGTTTTGTCTGCTCTTAATGAATTTGACATCACACTTGAGAGTTCTCTAACTAGGGGAATTGATTAAAATATTGGATTCCATTAGGATGCATGAAGAAATTGTGTGCCATTATGATACAGGCTGTCCAAATTATGGGGTCTTACTGATGTAGGAAATATGATATATATATTGCATCAGTGTTATATTAATTGAGTAATTTTATATTATGAGAGTGTCATTCAGATTTTTACATACAAAAGAACAAATGTAATTGTTTTATCATGGATCCAGGAAAGAGAAGACTATTTCTTATAATTTTAACAGCTTTAGATGTACAGTATGTCAAAATTAAATAGTTCTTGTGTGTAGGACAATATTACCTTGCAAACTGAACAGATTGTAAGAGACATATCAGTGTCAGCTTCTATAGTTTAATTTTTAATCACTATTTAGGTTCCAATTTGTGTACTGTATTGTAGATTTGTTTGTAATAATGTCCATCATATTCCTTCACTCATTCACTTCAGTATTCAATTATAATGAGGCAGACTACATTTACTGCCACATTTTTAACCTTTTTTGTGAAGTAACTGAAGTTGTCGGTACAAAATACTCATATCCATGCTGTTAGGTTTAATATAATTATTTCTTCATATGTACTCAGTGTTTTAGCAACACTAAAAAATGTACTTTGCCAAATATTTGTATACATATTTCATGATAATGTGTGTTTACAGGTATGTTTTAAATAAGAATATTTTTTTTAACATATTTTGTTTGGCAAAATTATTGATATAAGTTTTCTGTGAGGGCTGCTATTAGTGGCTTGTTGGTATTTGCTACTTGGCAAAATCCACCCAATTCAATCCTCACCAGGTCCTTGAATGTTAGGTGTTAGCTGGTATTGTTCCATGCCTGGCCTGAGTTACCATCTTTGGTGGGTTCAGGTGGCTGTCTCTGAGAGTGGGTTCCAATATGAAGGTACCGTGCCCTTAGCGGTCCACGGATCTTTGGCTCCTTGTTTTTGTACAAGGTCACACAGGTTGTTTGCATGCTTGTTACACAGTGTGCTTCACACCCTTAACAGCCAGATTTTCCCCTATGCTACTTTATTTTTGTAATATTCAGTGAGTGGCACCAGAATTGAGAGGCCTCACAACCTTAGAGAGAAGAAATGGAGGGAATATGATTACTATGAACAAGATCTTGAATTGGATAACGTGGACAAAGGAAGTCTATTTTAAATTAAAATTAAAGAGATAGGACAAAGGGACATCAGTGGAAGCTGGCCATGCATTTGATTCGAAGGATGTTCCATGTATGGGTGGTAGTCAAGTGGAATGCATTGAAAGCTATTCCATCCACAACTTGAACACTTTCATCTTTTTAATATTAAGAGGGGAAAATTAGCACACCAGGTATGAGCCGCTAGGAGGTGGAGCATAAAGAGCTAGATCTCGCTCCCCAGTAGTCACCGATAGGTAAGCACCAGTGCCTGGCATTTCCTGCTTGATCTACCCTTCAGGATCCCGCAAGCTCTATGCTATTTTTGTAGGAATTTATTATAGATTCTGTCCATGCAAGGTTTTGGATGTGCCTTGATTTTTATGTATGTTGGTTGTAATTCTTATTGCTTCCATCATGTCACCTGTTGTATGGGGGATACATTCCACATTGAGGCCTGCAACATTTGAAGTCAATGAGGGTCTGTTTTAGCTGAGCCTCCTGCTAAGGACTTTGCTTTACAGGCCAGGTTTGTCATACTTGCATTATGGATTAATGTTGATGTGGTTGCCCCAGGGTCAGCCTCTGTCTTTTCAGGCTCAAGAACACTTGCTATTTTCTACTTGGTCCAAGTTTGCTCCTCCATCTCCTTCATTATGTTCGGTTGTAGCTGTTCATTGTTACCACTGTGCCACATTAGTGGTGCATGGGAAGGACATTTTGTTTTTGGATCTGGTGACCTTGGTTTCTTGTTTCAGGAACCATTTGTCTTGTTGTCTAGTGTAAAAATATATTAGCCAGCTTGTGGTTTACCCTCGGACCAATAATGTTCATAAGTTCACGACCATCAATAGTTTTTCAAAGGTGTCAAGGGCAAATATTAGGGCTCGTGGGTTTTGGTGGTCCAACGCCGACATTTTGGTGCCTACAGTTCATTACTTGGTGAATGTTCTTGGTCCGTGCTGGGCTTGTTACTTTGGGGCAATTAACTTTTTGCTAATTCCCCCTTTTATAGGGTGTTACTTTCCAAGACTCGCCTCTGCCCCTCGCGAGTACCCGTTTTGTTTTTTCTCCATGGCGACAGCAGCAAGAAGCCACCAATAGGAGCACTCCTAGAAAGCCAGGATTGAATGTATTGAAACACCTCATTCTGGTGGGTCCTTGGAGGCTCGTATTGAGCCCCTCGTTTCCAATTCACAGGCTTTGGGTTTTCCATGTAAATGATAGGTTCACGGCTTGGGAATGGAGGAAGGTGGTACACAGTGGAACTAGCAAGAGAACTGCTTCACCAGCAGACGATTCATTTAACTCTGAGCTTCGTTGTCTTGTTTTCTATACCTTGTTTACCTTGCATGTTTGCATTCACCCACCTTTTGGTGGCATTTTCTTTTTTTTAGGGTTTTATTGGCTTTCCCCTACTCCCTGCACCTCTTTTAAGAGGGAAGCCAAGTTTGACTCTGATCTCTGGAAGCCTTCAATGACTTGAGTGCCTGACATGAATTGAATTGGGGTTGTTTGCCAGATAGCAAGCATCAAAGAGCCACCAAGGACTTGCCATAAAAATGTGTTTCATTACATTCAGCGCTGGTTATTTTTACTGTACACAATGTTTTATCTTTAGACTAGCTCGGGTGCGTGCTGTTGTGTGCTGTAGCTCGGATATGTGCTGTATCTCAGATATGTGCTGTAGCTTGTGCACATGCTACAGAGTACTGTAGCTTGGGTGCATGCTATAGTGTACTGTAGTTCAGGCCTGTGCTGTAACTCGGGCATGTATTGTTGCTTGGGCGTGTATTGTGTAGTTCGGGTGTGTATTGTAGCTCGGATGTGTATTGTAGCTCGGGTGCGTATTGTAGCTCGGGTGCGTATTGTAGCTCGGGTGCGTATTGTAGCTCGGGTGCGTATTGTAGCTCGGGTGCGTATTGTAGCTCGGGTGCATGCTATGTGCTGCTGTGTATGGTGTTCATTTTGAACAGTTGTGAATGTTAAGAATTATTTTTTTATTCCATTAATATATATTTCATGTTATTTCTAAATTTATCTTCAAAGCATTGAATTGTCTGGAGCAGAGAGAAGGAAATGAAGGTGGGGCCATATTGGCCAAACTTAAAATGCAATGTGTAAATAGTATACATAGGGTTTGAAGTTCAATTAAAATGAAAATACAAGCTGTGTAGATAAATTCTGGTTGAACCTGCTCTTTCCTGGATTTTCAATATCATTTGCATAAATCACACAGAAAATTAGGCTTTCTGCGTTTTAGCATGAAAGCTCAAATAGATATATTATTTTGTTAAATGCAGTTTAGGGTTAGCATATACAGTATTGCCAAATCTGAATGGTATATATATGCAGGCCTTCATTCCTCTGAAACATTAATAGGGCTTTACCACCATTCAAACAGTTTATGAAAGTGAGAATAGATCCTGAACAGGTTTGTACATGTACTACAAATTATTTTGTCATTTTCTTAAGGCATAATACAAATGCAGTAATCACTACTTACATTTGTTTAAAGAAATAAGATCATACGGTAGATTAATTAGAGGGACTTGCCTCCAGAAGTGAGGTGAGTTTTTTTATGCAAGGGAAAAAATTTAAACAAATTTATATATAGTAAAATTTTAAATTACTTGTGTTTACAAAATATTATAAATTTAGAAATAACATACTAAAGCATTCAATAGAGTAAGCTTTATAATATCGTCAATAATTATATATAATGTGACCTATGTAAATTTTTATTGATTTTATATTTGAGTTATTATTGTAGAAACACAGTAATGTAACAAATTCAGTAGAATAACATTTATGGTGACTCAAAGGAAAGGCATATGTAGACAAATCATTATGGATAACTTGTGTCGTCTGACATTTAACTCTCGTTATCGGTGCTTCCATTGAAATCTAAGACCAACTGATCATACATCGGTTAATATCTTTCTAATTTTGTTCCTGAATTAAAGTACTTATGCTCCTGTTCAGGGGTTATATATTAAATATTGTTAGATAAAATTTTGTTCAGGAATAAAGTTTGACCAGTATAAATTCAGTTATAATGGCTTTCAATTGATTAATTTAACACATTTGTTTAATTCATTTGTACTTCAGCCTTGTGGCGGCCACGGCGGTGGCCCTGGCGGCGCATCAAAATGACGATGTCCAAACCACACATCAGAAAATATAGAAATTAAATGACGACGTTTCAGTCTGTCGTGGACCATTCATCAAGTCAAGTAATTTAAAAGAGAAGCAACTATAATGTAAGAGTGTAAGATGAGAGTGAGGAGCAGGTAAGAGAAAGGTAATCATAGGATGAATTTAAGAATAAGGTAAGAATTATTCTTATTCATCCTATGCTTACCTTATTCTTCTCCTACCTGCCCCTCACCTTTCATCTTACACTCTTACCTTATATTTGCCTGTACCAAAATCCTCTCTTCTATTACATGACTTGATAATGGTCCAGGACAGACCGAAACATTGTTTCTCCAATTTTTGTGTGGTGTGGTCAGTGTGTGTTCAGCCACATTATTATGACTCATCATTGTAATGGCAGTATTGCCATAGTGCCCCTTGGCACAACGTCATAATGGCATGATGTTGCGATCTTGTGGTAAGCAAAATGGTTCTATGGCCTCAGTCTTTAGAATGGAGTGAAATTTATTAAATAATTATATTTTTGTTGTTCTACATAGTGAGATTTATATACCAAAGCATTTATTATGTGATGTATAAGTTATGAAATGTCTTCATTGCTTAAATAAATCATTGTCCTTTTCTATCTAATTGTTGTATTCTAAGTTTTGTGCATCATGAAAGGTAATTATCAGCAATGGCATGACTTACTCTGTTTGAATGGAAGAGTTTTGTTTAAAGTTATTGTAGCATACTGTAAAGAAAAACTGAAACAATGGATCAATTTTCATGTACAATATTTATGTTCACCCAAATATGAATGAGTGAACACAAAGCATATATATATATTGTATTTATCCATGAAGGTGTTTTTCCTGGTTAACCGAGTCAAATTTAGTGTGAGAAGGAGTGCCATACTAATAGTGAAGACTCCTATGGATTCCTCGAGCTGTGATACCCGTCGTGTTCATGATTCATAAAGCCCGTAAATCGATATGGAATATTAATCGAACAAATCTGAACAAGTACTCTTTAACAATTAGTTTATTTATTATAATTATGAACATGACTGCTGTCTGTGGCTGCACACAGACTGCAACTTGAACCCTTGAGGGTTCAAGTTGGCTGCATGACACTCTTCAACTTTGAACATGAGTACAAAAGTGGTACTCTCAGACATTATCTTGCAGACATCTAAGTATTATCGCGGGTACTCCTGCAATAATGCCGATTGTATTGCAATTCTCATTGGGTGCCCAGATTTAGCGTAATTGTGTATAGAAATTTGTAGAGTTACAATTTTTATGTACAGTATAATTAAAAGCAAGGCAATACTAATTTTGTACTCATAGTACAAGCTGTTACACTTGTTAAAAGTGTGTTAGTATACTAGCAGAGACTGCTGTGCTGTCATTAGGAAACATATTTTATCCTATTTATGTTAAGAACAATGAGCTGGTAATAATGCTCAGCTGTCAAGACCTGATGGTGTAAATGTATATATGTATTGCATGAACTGAGTTTCAATGAAATAAAGACAAATAATTTTTGCAATTTTATTCCAAGAACTGGGACATTGTGAATGTACCAATCCATCCTCAGGCCAGGGTCATTAAAGCTGCAGACATCCCCTTTAAGATGTATTCATTAGTTTTAACACTGTGTTAAACATTGACATGTTCTTATATGTTGTTGTTGTTATTATTCATTAAAGGTCTGTGTATACTTAGTTGTAGGTTAGGTTAAGTATTTAGGTTCTGTTGGTAATAATTTATATTTGAAGTATGTGGGTGAAGAATTTATAGCACTGGTTTGAACAGATGTCATCAGTGAAGCACTGTTGGAGACACATTCAACCATCATCAGTTGAGAGTTTACATGTAACCTGTTTTTCATTCATAAACTGGTTTGGAGGCTGGATTAATGAGCATTTGGCTTTTATTGATGAGGATGGGCTGGAATGTACAGCACATATTAGTAATTAAGTTACTTTGATAATGTACTTTATTTGTTGCAAAGCACCATAATTGGATGTAGACATTTTGAATACCTTCAGTATTCCAAGACGTTTCAGATCCATGAAATATGTCATTAAATTACACAGACTTGAAAGTTCAAGAAGGCAGGTAGTGTTAGACTAAGTTAGACTAAATACACTAAGCTATTTTATGACGAAGACAGGTTGCATTGCCAAATGAACATTATCTTATGCGATTAATGAGCAAGTACTTATCAAGCGTTTTTACTAATAACCTCCATTTCAATTGCAACCCTATAAATGCTTCATCCATGCACTTCAAAATGTGAATAATTTCCAACAGAACCTAAAATATTTAAGCTACCCTATGCATGACTATTCATAAAACTTTAATATGTAATTATATTAATTTATATGAGAAACCTATTTTGGATACACAATGTCAAAATTGATAAATGCATCTATAGACCTGTCTATAGATGCATAAACAAGCCTAGCCAAGAACAGGTTGGGTAATGAGAGCATAAGACTGTTTAGTAATGGCTACAGGCAATGTACAGCTATGGTAGTAAGTTTGTGTGGAGCTAAGGCAATGCTAGCTGCTTACCTATCAGAAACCGTAGGAAACTAAGATTTAACTCTATGACCTGCCTCCTAGTTGTTCATACCTGGCACTGTGTGGGTATATCGGTACAAGGCTAAATATGGCGCACTACAAGGTTAGATGTGCAGTAGCTGAATAAGGCTGGATGTGGTTATAGCAGTGTAGCTATAGCAGTACTATTATCAAAAGAAAATGCCAAGCACAAAATGCTATAAAAGCACTCGCAGAAGTGCGAGTGAATATATTCAAAAGTATCTATTCAGGATGCCAATGCAAGAGCAAAACCCAGCATTGACTAACGAAATACCTCTTTCTGGTAGAGCCCTGGTGGTTCCCTGAAGTTATTTTGCCGAGAGTGCTCCATCTAATGGGTCACATCAGCGGTAGGAATTCTGTTTGGTCTACCGGGATCAGAGCCGGGACCTGCTTCCCCCTCACAGAGGTGCAAGGAGCAAGTGACAATCTGCCACTCCACCAGGAAAAGCATCCAGAGTCGGTGAAGCTTTAATAAAATGAAGCCTTGAAACTGCCAAACAACTCTGCAAACAATCCAAATGAAACAAGATAATCACTCTATACTAGTTCAAACCCTTTAGTTGCAATAACTGCCACCAGGCAGCCTGGCCCCAGCCTGGAGCTGGCTCTCCTGGTCAGTTCAAGAGCCGAGCAAGGAATCTGGAGGAAGGGCTTGATATTAAATACCGGGCTGCCAGAATCCTGTATAATCCCCCTCCCCCCCAAGAGTCAGATTATCAGCTCAGGACAAAGTGGCATCTTTGCAAACATCATGAGCTTGAGGTTAGACTGCAGGCTGGCTAGACTTAATGACATTGAATATTTGGCAAAATGTGAACCTTGGAACAGGAGATTAAGGAAACTTTTTCAACCCACAACATATCAATCTGGGCAGAACTGGTAGTCCACATATAACAGCGAAGAGCAGCCACTGGACACAACAAATGATGCGCCTTTGGCTGGGCCAATGACACATCTATCACTAAAGCATCCCACCAGAAAAGAAAGCTGCAAACGAACAAATGCTCACTAGGGTAAAAGGAGCAAAACCCCCTGCTGCTGGAGAAGTGCGTGGAGCTTCTCGACAAGGTAGCCAGAGGTGAGGGCCAACAAGAACAGTAAGAATGACATAATGAGCTGAAGGGGAACCGAGAACTGAGGCGAGGAGATGAAGCCCAAAACAACGTCCAGGAACTAGGATGGCTCGGGAGGAGCATGAGCAACCTGTAGAACAGTGCTGAAGAAGAATCGATGCTGAATGTAATCAGTGGCTCCAGCAAAGTTGAATGTTAAGATGCATCAGTATTAAGCATGAGATGTCAAGAAACCAAGACAAATAAGATAGGACCACGCTGACTGAGACAAAGAGATGATGATGAAGCACTCATGCTTCCATGAGCAAATGAGCACCAGGCAACTTCATTCTGCTGCCACAAAGAAAGCTGCAGGTGGGACAATAACAACACCTGCTTACCACACAAAATAGCAATAGGCCCACATCAAAAACTCCAGATGTGTAAAGCAAAGAGGTTTGAACCAGTAAATTACATTGCCAGGACGATCCGCTGAAAGAGGTGGAGCCACTGATAAACACCCTGGTTTGGATACTGGGCAAAAGCACATGAAACCAAGGCTTAACTGGCCATCAAGGGGCAAGAAGGGCTGGAGAGCAGCTCCAGACTGGACAGAACCCAGAGCAACAATTGAATTGGGAAAAACAGGCAAAATGCATCCACGGCAAGACTTGCAATCAGAAAATGGAGCTACGTAAAAGAGAAGGTTCCACACTCGCATGCAAAGGTCCACCTTGGTGTGACTTAGCATCCTACAAAGTCAATGGAAGGACTCGTCATCTACAGTCCACTGTGGAAATTGGATGGAAGCAAGATAATGTCTGTGAGAATGTTGGAAACACACTACACATGAACCACATGAATCCCAAGAAACCAGAAGCTGAACTACATAAAGCATCCAGTTCCGAAGGGAAAGGAACCAAACGGACCCCCCTATTCCTCCCCTCAGTTCAGGTAATGGACCACAGAAGAACAGTCTGAGAGGAGACAGAGTACAGAGCATGGAGGCAGTCAAATTCTCCCCAAAGCATGCCTCTCAAACTCATACATCGTACTGTGCACCTGAAGGAACAGCCTCAATCACTGACCCAGGGTGCCCTGTTGAATGCTGGTCACGTAGCCCCCCCCAGAACCATGGTTCACATGAACACATCAAACAATGCTGTACTGAATGAGGTGAGAATAGCTTGAGCTACCTCATCCCTATGTGTGCATTTATACCTCGATAAACTTATTTCAATTTCAATCAAACGGGGTAGGATGGTGAATGCTGCAATACTAAATCATCATATATGGAGTAGAAAATGTAGATAATGTGTGCATAGAAATAGCAAAATGATTAACAAATCATTTGGGAATATTCAAATGTAGAGGTTATTGGCAATTTCTGCAGAAAATACAATGCTCTAAGGATGAGAAAAAATCTCAATAGAAATGTGCCAAGCTGTACCTTAACCTTTAGAATTATAGATACTAATTGTTGTTTTCTATATATCAGGAGCCTCTTATCACATTTTGTTATGAAATTGCCTCAGTCTTATTATCTCTGCTCATTTGTATCTGATACTCTAGTATACTATAACTTATTAAGCTCCATGATGAAGAGTATGTATATGAGGGTCATTATCACATTTAAAAGGTTTGCTTGAAAAACTGTTCATGATTAGTGGTCTTAAAAGATAAAAATAGCAATGCTGAATCATGTACCAATACATAAAATATAACCAGGAAATATATTAAAAAAAATTAATTATTATTTCCCTATGTATATTATGGGAAATAAAAGTTCCAATAGTGTGTCATCTTTACTAGAAATTGCTAAGAAAAAAAATCCCTTAAAACTAACATAATATGCCTACTTTGCCAGACTGGCCTCAAACTGTAACTAAGAATTTAAAAAAAATCAGATCTCGAACTTAATGCACAAAAACTGTGTATGAAGTGAGCTAAATAATACAGAACTTGGCAGCCATATTGCCCAGCCAATGGAATATGGGACTGGCACCCAAGGAATGAATATTACATGAGTGGTCTGCCTGCTCAAACATGGTATCATAGCTGAAAGTTAGAGGAGAAAACTAGTGACCTGCAAATGCAAACACTTGCATGGTATAACCTCTTTTTATCATCCCTGTTACCAGAAGTTACTACAAGACTCCAAGTTTGGTTCCAAGTCAATATAGACTCCAATGAATAAATCCATACCCCAAGAGCAACATTTATGTAAGCAGCGGCAGTTGACCACAAAGCCAATATACATCTTTTTACAAATACCATTAAAAACTTGGAACTTAGTGAATCATTTATTATGTAAAGGTTTCTTCTTGATGGTCTGCCATAGTTGGAGCATACAATACTTGTGACATAAAAAGTGCACTTTTAATAGTAATAACTTATGGAACCCCATAAAACAATACCATACTCTGAGTCTATCAGGACTCATAATATCATGAAATTTACCTAAGGGTGACATCAGGATAAATAAATAAGAGCCTCAAATACTGAGGCCATGGCTCTATATTACCAATGAGACCAACAGTTGTTACTCTCATATTTGACTTAAATTTCCCTTGCTATGGTACCTTCTATCTGTAATAATATATTATGATTACATTACAAAGCTACAGCATCGGTGAAGCTATCCTTCGTTACCTCCCCTTTCCTTTCCCCACATTCCTCACACTCAGGGCAGGGGGGGGACCTCAGCACAAAGTCAACAACTGAGCCTATGTAAGTACATGGCAAATCTACATCTAAAAGCATTTTAGTTTCATGTAGCCACTGAATATTACCACTGCCCAAATGACTGTTTACAGTATATTCTTTCTTGCTGCAGAGTACATCTCTTATCTTTAAAGATCCTATTAGCTAAAGAATGATTCCCAGCTTTTAATTTATTATGTCAGATTTTTGTATCATTTGGTCTAATTATTATTAATAGTAGACCTTTATAGGAAATGTGTTCATAATTATTTTTCTTATATTACACTTACACACACACACACACACACACACACACACACACACACACACACACACACACACACACACACACACACACACACTTACTTTCAAGGCAATTCAGTGACTAAGAATTTTTATATAAATACTAATAGATTGACAGACATCTGGTCAGCTGTTTTGACTTATAGGTGACAATAAATTCAGTCCACAAAAATTCAAGATGTTTTTCAAAAACATTTAATATTAAAAAGCTATTGATAAAATTTGACTATGAATGTCAGGTGTGAATAATGCTGGTATTGCAAGTGGAGACCCACAGCCTTGCAGTAGGAACCCACAAACATGGTACCTATTCAGTACACACTGAAGAACTACTGTACTTTGAACAGCATACATTTCCACCAGCACCATTCAAGAATCCAAAATACCTTCACTCCATAATTTCAAATCTGCAAAAATTTGTTTAACCACCCTAGAATAACAAGTGAAAACAAACATTGTGATGAATTATAGAAAGAGAGCAAAAACATTTTTTATGATGGGGGGGAAAAAATGGGTCTGTTCTAACAGTTCATTTCATCACAGACCGCTCAACAAGATAACAGGAACAGACAGATGATCCGTGTAAAATAGAGAGCAGAGGAGAGTAAATCATCAACCATCAGCACTACTAGTAACGGATCTGTCATCAGCATATGGTGGTGGTAGTAGAAGTAGCTCAAATTTTATAAAATACTGGCAGGAATATGCGATTCCAAGGGTTCATTCAAGTAATGCACAACTAGGTGACCACTTTAATCTACCAAATACTCATTGGTTTGATTTCATGCTGACCACTGATCTGTTAACTACGTGTACTCACCTTGATCATTTATCCTTGAGGCTAGTAAACTATGCCCAAAAGAGGGTTTCTGTTTTACATTCTAAAAGAAAAGAAGGAAAAAAATGGAAAAAAAAATGCAGTACCTTATTTTGTCCAACTTTGGTTCATGCTATCACACGAGCCCCACAAGAGCCAACCATCTTCTTCATTTCCAAGCTGCATCTGTAGCTGGAGGAAATTGTTTATTTGATCATTTCAATGTCATGCCAACACACACTTGGGTCTTCATATTCAACTGCATCACCAAGCTGCTCACTTGTTTCTTCTTGCCAGTCTCGAAAGCCATCTTGCGACTATAGTTAAAATGTCCCTTGTTCAAAATATAATATCATGCTGCATTTGAGAACGTTTCTGTAATTCATCATAAAATACTTAACAACTTGCTACATAGTTGAAAATGTTCAAAACCCAACTTCAAACACTATGGCATACTTGTGCCAGTACCAAGTCAAACTCACTTATCTGATAATATTTGAGCTAAGGAATCAATATGACTCTCTTGCTTAAGTGGTTACTGGACAGACGAGTTGTGTCAACTTGAAAATGTAGAAAATAAGTCACCTGGAATACAAGTCAATGATTCTCTTAACCATACTGCTAAGAGTGCATACCATTACAAGGAACAACAATTTTTTTTAACTACACTGTATGCTCTGTTTTTCAGTATTTTAGTTCATTTAATACTATGTCCAGCAGAACAATGTTTTACTTTGTAGTGAAAAACTTCAAATATCGATCAACTATTGCAAACCACATCTCTTTCAACTCGGGTAATTGTATGTAAACAAAGACGAGGAAGAAAACAATCGAAGCTGTAACGACAAGGCGGGTTCGCGTCTGAAGTAGTGGTGTCAGGATATTGGCCACTGTTGCTACTACCAATAACAAGACCTGAAAGAATTTAAATTTTCATTATACTGTACTCTATTCACAAAACAAAATCAAATTGTAATAGAGTAATACTGTGTTTCACTTTGTACATCACTGATAAAATTTGAGCATTATCTGTAATCATTTTCACTAACAATAAATTGAAGTTTTCTTCAAACATTTACTAAAATAATATACTTTGGTAATGAGAGTGTATTACTAGTTACTGCCAACATAAGAATACTTTACAGTGTGCTATTACCTGAAGCACAGTTAATAAAACGTTGATGAGCTTTACAAACACAGCTCGTGCATTGCTGTTCTCTAAACCTTCTAATGTGAGATATTGTTGCTGCTGTTGTGCTTGCTGATGTTCCATCCGGGAAATCTGGCCAGAGTATAAATGACATTTAGTAACTTATAGTTAAAAAATAACAATGTTTAATTAGTTCTTATATCAATTGGAAAAGTATAAACAGTAAAGACCTGGGGTAAATAGTGGTTTGGAAACTGTTGTTTTATGTAATAAATTATTGGATAAAATAATATATGTGGGATTGCTGAACTGTTTCAACCATAGGTTAGAAATATATGAGTGAGTTTGGGTGAATATTAATAAGAGCTGCCACGTATGGGCCAATAGACCGCCTGCAGTTTTCATTACTCTTATCTTCTTAATTAGAAATACAATATGCCTTATTCACCACACAACTTTTGTTTATCTTGTATATGTTTTCAGAAAATATTCTCTTTCCAAAACCACACACAACATTTTGATGAGCACAACAATCTGTTCTGTGCACACACCATTATTCATATACAACAAATGTTAAAAATTTGACTAAATTCAACATAAAATGTGACATAAAACATATGCGCAGAAATTATAAAACAAGAAATATCACCCATTACCCTATAAATTTCAATAGTCTCTCTCTAAATTAGTATCATAATGTTAACCATTAAATTAAAAAAAACATTACCCTTATTAGATTCTTAACAGGATGGAAAATGGGTATGAAGCATAAAAGAAATTAGATTCATACTGTCATTACCTCATTAAGATGAATGACCTTGCCTACTTGCCTGCCTGCTTGTTGAAGGCTCTGGGAATCAGTGCCCACTCCGGCACAGTCTCTGACCAGGCTTCGTGGTCAGAGTTGTGTTTTCTATGATACTGGTGGCATAGAAAAAACAAACCTCCTCCCACCTGTGGTTGTGTTGATTGGTTACACAGCACCAATCCCTTCTCATCTTACACTTTTCAAAATTCTTCAAACAGAATAAACAGTACAGTACTGTACTCTCCTTCTAATAACACTGATTAATGATTGCAATAGTGCTACTAGGTCTGATACCAATTTTACATCTATCCATAACATCAAGGAAACCAATTCTTCCTGCAGTAAATACGCCTGTTGAAAAACACGAAAAACACCTGTTTCTCGTTATTTACTAGATTGTGTGTGTTTAATAACTTGATGAATCACATAATACACGTAATACATGATAATGTTTGAATTGACGATTGGTTTACCTGTTATACTTCATTACACCCATATAGTTGTGAAAAGCACACAAACATAATCTACAATAGTGTTGGGGTCTGGGCTATGGCATATGGCCTAATTAGCACCACATAGTTGTTATTGGAATTCAAATAATTTTACTTGCAAATCGACAGAATTTCACAAACACTGCCCATTGATTTTAGGACCTTTACAAGGAATTCCATCACTACATCCAATCCTCTCAGCACATCCAATCCCTGAACTATATGTTTAACTATTCTCTAACCCTGTCCATGGAGGACAGAAGAAAATGTATATATGTGTGGCCACATCTGTGGTAAAAAATAATAAAAAATAAAATAAATAAGCACATCCAATCTTCTCTAATGACACTCACCCTTGTGTGACAGTTTTCCACAATCTCATGTAGGTCCCGTATACGTTCTTCACTCTGGTATTGCACTTTTTCTTCCATGTCTGACATATTAGTTACAAGATTTCCCATTTCATTTTGGTGTAGCTCTGTAAGATCATTTATTTGTTCTTCAAGTCGATCACATCGGAAACGCTCTTCTGCTAATCCATCACGCATTGAATTCACTTCTGCTGCTAATGTTTGCTGCAAAGTGTAAGTCATTATAATGTATTACCAAAAAGACATATTTTGAGTAAGTAAATAAAATAATCCAGCAAAAAATTTAGTTTTTTAACTTGTATAAAGCCCATTTCTAATCAAATTTATCACACCACTGCCAAAGGTATAGACTCTCAGTGCTTCTCAACCCCATGAAAGTTATGCAGGAAAATGTGGTACCAATGCTACAAGGTCATATGTACAGTTTACTTATCAGTGCTAACTTACAAGTGACTAAGGAGTGAAATCTAGCTCTTTGCAGCTGCAAAGGTCAGATAAACCTGGATGATTAATTTTCCATTATTTATAGAAGGTACCCTGTAATATATAGCCACCTAGGGGAAAAGCTATACATGTTTAATTTGAACTGCTTAGTTAGGTACACATTTTCCCAGCCCCAAAAAAATGCACCCTCCAATCTGCCTGCACACCTGCATTCACATACTCCCAGACCAGAAACTGACCTCGGGCACCATGATATGGAAAATTGTTGTCACATCATATAGTCACCCAGTTTCATAAGTAATGTACTTGTATAAATGCAGTACAGTATTATAAACTATCACATGATGGGGTCAGATATTTTGTCAGGGAATAAAGTAGGATATGTAAATATTTTTTAACCTAGTTATGATGATAAGAGGAGACACCAGGTTAACGAGACTTTTCTAGGAAGGTTTAAATAATCTTAATTTATCAGATGTGGAGGCTGACCAGAAGGGTTGCACTCACATGTTTTGGTAGGAGGCGTAAGGAGATTTAACACATTCGCTGCCCTGGCGGCAACCTGCCGCGCACCTCAAGGTCGGCCGAGTGGGTGTGCGTGAACTCACCATCACCCACAAATGTTTATACAGTACTTTTTTTTTAGCTTTCTGACCTCAGTTTTCATGCTATGTCATTCAATTTGATATCACATTGTTCGCAATCGAATTCTCCAAATTAATATGTGCATACAAGAACATATAAGTCTCACTTTCCTATACTTTAGACCCACCGCGCACTGCAAGGTAGCCCGAGTATTGCCTAAGAGTTTACCACTGCAATGTTTATACTCTTTTCAACTTTCTGACCTCAATTTCCATGCTACGTCATTCAAATTGGTATTAAATTGTTTGCAATAGAATGCTGTGAAGGGATATTTTAATATAAAAACATATAAGTCTCACTTTTCTATACTTTCGAAGAAAACTCAATAACTTTTCCCTCATACGTGTTTCTTTCAATGCTTTTGTCATGGATTGTCTCTGTTCTTGATCAGTATCTATCTGGAAGTCAATCTGCAGTGTTTATAAAACCAGTAACAACAAATACCCAAGATAAAAATAACCAGAATGAGGAAACTTTTTGACTCGAGGGGAGGCCACAGCTGTCACGAGCAAGGTCACGAGAACAGTGAGCCTCCCGCGGGAATGGGCACCCACATGGCGGGGTCAGGATGCCACGTAGGGGATACAGAGAATGGGAAAAAGTTGGCGCTCATTTTAAAACAAGTCCCATAGTATTTGCACAATAAATGGAATTTGTACAAATTTTTAAAATATTGATTCTGTTTGCGTCATGCTGCATACTCCATATTTTGGTTTCATGACGGAATGTGTGTGATCGGGCAGTGAAAGTGTTAAACAACATATGCAGTTTGTCAGTAGTAGAGATGGTGGTGATAATATGGACTGGCTTGATAATGATCAACAAGAATTATCATAATCATTATGAGGGATGTACAAACATTTCCAAAGATGAGAACTACAAGACACCAAACTCATGAACAACTACAAAATTGTACATAAGTAGTATGTACACAAGCACTTATGTTCATAATCAAAATGAAAATAAAAATTCAAATGAAGTGAATTTATGTTTAGAGGTGCACTTTACATTGTACAGCCATATATTAATTTCACGAGTAGAGGACCTTATGAAATCCACTCAAGAGATGTTGACCAGACCACACACTAGAAGGTGAAGGGACGGACCGAAACGTCGTTGTCCCTTCACCTTCTAGTGTGTGGTCTGGTCAACATACTTTAGCCACGTTATTGTGACTCATCGCCTGCACTCAAGAGATATAACCATGACACTTTAAGGCACAGTAATGACCAGTTAAGACATGTCATTAACATTTAAGCATTTTGTTATCAATATTCTTAGTTTATACTTTTCTTTAGCAGTATCTGTTGTTGATGCAGTAATCAAGTTTTTGAATGTTTATTTACTGAAAAAACTTACTTTTATTGTATCAATCTCTTCTCTAAGTCGTGTTGATTCTTCCCGACTCTCTCGTAGCTCCATCAGCAGCTGTTCAATAGTTGTTCCTCCAGGTAAACCATAAAAATCTACACTAGTTAACTGTAAAACAATGACAGGTTATTTTATCTACTCTCAGCAAATTAAAAAAAAATAACAAAAATCTGCAAATTACTACAGAGTATTTAACAGTCCCAGAGAAAGTAGAGAGCCAAAATGAAACACTGTTGACATCAAAGTAAAAGAGTGAAGAGCAAGAGGCTGGACTACTTTCACCTCACTTTGGTGTAAATCAAGAACTGCTGATAATAAAAGGCTTTCCTTTACTTTATTACAGTACCTCTTTCTTGTCTAACTACAGCATATTTGTTGTTGTGAAATCAGATTCACTCCTGGGTAAGCTTTCAAACTTGTTTAGTTTTTAAGCTAATTTATATCCTGTATAATAAATAAATTGAAAGCTCAGGCTATGTTCTTGAATTTGCATTGTAACCTGATTGATTTGAACATACAGAATTATTGAACACACAGAGCATATAAAAATAACAGCTTATATGTCCTATACATTTCAAATAGAAACGTATTCTATAAATACGGTAAATTTATAATAATCTCTAAATATATAAATTGGTAACACTGTATTTATAGTCATCATCAATCAACATTACAAAGGTTCTCATTTTGATGGAGTGCAGGTGGGGAAAGAAGAAAGAGGGATCTGCCCAGAAACGATGTGGAAGCAATATAGAAAAACTGTGTTACAAACTACAGCAGTATCAATAACCAAGGTCTCCCAGATATACTTTTAATTTGCCTGAATTTACACAAACCGCTTGGGCTGGACGGTAGAGCGACAGTCTCGCTTCTTACGGGTCAGTGTTCAATCCCTGACTGTCCAAGTGGTTGGGCACCATTCCTTCCCCCCCCCCCTGTCCCATCCCAAATCTTTATCCTGATCCCTTCAAAGTGCTATATAGTCACAATGACTTAGAGTTTTCTCCTGATAATTACTTTACCTTACCTCACCTGACTTTAATCAAGGACCACCATCTTTAGTGGCCTCTATTGAGACAGAAGCAAGTGGTTTGTCAACCCCCACACATGTGCATAATTGGTGTCCCGAATTAAGTAAGGAGGAATGACACATGTAATATAATGCAACTCTTCCCTTGAACTCAGATACACTAAAACATTCATCCCTGGCAAGGATAAAAGATCTCCAGTATAGATGAACAGTGACAGAGTAATGAGTGCATACCCACAAATCACAAAGAAGGTTTAAGAATTACAAGAAATGACACTGGAAGTACAGCCACAAATTATTACAGTAATGGGGAATACAACCTTCACAGGATGCTACTTGGAAGAGAAGCGGAACAGTTGCTACACTTATACTGTAGTCTTGAGGGAATACCTGTGACAGAGGTAGCCACTCTGCAGAACTACTGTACATAATTGACATAACAATGGAAACAAGAAGTGGATTAGTGGTATAACAGTAGTCATATATAATCCCACAGCAAATAGGAAAAGGCTCATGAAAGAATAGAACCCCAAACTGTCTGAAGGTCATGGAAAGGAAGATAACAGAGGCAACTACAGTACTGGAAAAATGCCAATTCTCAGTGACATTACCAACATGAAAAAAATTGGGTAACTATTTTCACAATAGGGATGATACATATTGAAAAACGTAAGTGAATAAGGAAATCTGGAGACAAAATATTATATATTCAACAAGTATACATAGTAAACAATACAGTATACATAGTCTACAATAGTAAACCTTGTGATCACCCACAACAATGTGAACACTGAGAAGATAGAATAATGTGCTGTATCTAGAGTTTGTTTACACCTACACATATGAAATGAAAGTGTTCAGCATTTCAGTCCATCATAGACCCTTATAAAGTCGTATCACTTTCATTTCAATTCAAGTGTGGGTCGGGTTATTTTTTTAAATGGATATTAACATACAAAAGTATTGTAATGAGTATGCTGACTACCTGGCTATGGTGGTTCCTGGGCGATGCGAGGTGAGCTAAGGTAGTGCTTCCTCCCGGAACACTTTCACTGGTGATGGAAGAATTACACTCCGAGCCTTCTTCCGAGCCAATCTTGCTGCCATGGTGGCCGCCACCACTGCTGCTGCCACCTGCACCCTGAGCTGAAGAACCCTGGTGATGACTGCCGAAAGTAAATGATTATGAGCAGCCTGCATCATGTAAAGAATACACACAATATTTAAATACAAAAGTACTGAAAGGTACAAATTTCTAACTATGATGGAAATTTGCAAAATTGTGGTTATTTCTACTTAAAGTGATATTTAAATAGAGAACAAATAAAGTTTGCCCTTGGCATTGACTTGAGCACCTCAGGAAACTCAACAGTCCAGTATGCAGATGCCATCCGAGTTGTTTATGGAACAAAACATGGCAGCAAGCATGACATGACAAAATGCACCGGAATGCACATAACTGAGGAGAAACATTGATACAAATAGGTTTTTGTATTCATAAAACAATTTTATTTGTTTCTGTATATTTTTGCATAAACTGTAGCTGATGAGTAATCAATAATCTTGGAAGTACAGTAATATAGGGATTTATTTGGGATCGGTAAGAGTGGTTTTTGTGAAGTTTAAGGTATTCTACTCTTATGATGCTGTGACTCATGAACCAAGATGAATTAATTGGGTGAATGCATCATTTTAGTAATCTCTGAGAAATATGTATTATATATATTTTTTAATTACAGTATTTGTACATTAAAAATATTGCTCACTGCATTAATAATGTACACACAACCAAATATCATTGGGCTACAGTTAAAGATTGGCGCCCAGTCAATCCTCCCCAGCCAGGATACGAACCCAGGCCAGAGAGCTAGCTAAACGCCGGGCGAGTGCTTTACCACTGCACCACGGGGACTGCATCTACAATAAAGCAGACTGCATCTGCTTTACCACTGCATCTGTGGAAACTGATGTATTTCTTTTTTGTAGGCAAACAATATCAACTCTCCTCTATTAACTTGATAAAAAAAATTATCTTGCCAACATTTACTTTCAATCTAATTATTGTACAAGATATAAAGCTGTATTGATTTGTATTATACTGTCAATTAACCCTTTCACTAAACCTTTATATTTAGCCGAGAACAGCAAGGTGGACCTGCAGACCACTGTACTGCGCAGACCACCTTAAGGCACTCTGAGAGTTGTACTTTTTTTTTAATTAGGCTATACAGTATTTTAATGTTTGTTAATGTTTTCATCACTCTGAAATGAAAATGGTTGCGTTTGGAAACATTTTGACATTAACTTTACCTGAACATTTATAAAAACAACAGAAATAAATCCTTAACGATTGCACTATAAAGTTTTTGCCTGAACCAGGTGAGCAGTGCAGTGGTGAGCACTTAACCTAACCAATGTGGACTGTAAACATTCGCACAATATTTGTGGCCTTTGTTGACCAATAAAGTAATTTCTATACAGGTACCAGACCACACTGAACTGACAGCTTCCAGCAGTTTTCTGTAGAATTCTTGATGCTGTGTTGTGAGCTGTATAACCTAATATCATAGGGCTAATAATTTTGTTAAAATAAACTGACACAATTTCCCATTGTGTTGGGTGGGAGGGAACCTGGTGACAAGATTACGACCCTTTGATTGTGTACATAATGAGTCGTCAGCACCAATTTCTTACATTTTTTTTATTCCCAGAATGGATGTATAGCTTAATGAATCAAGTAAAACTCCTCTGCAATTTTTAATCTCATAACAAAAAATCTAGAAAAAAGGGCAAAGGTACTGAAAATACAAGAAATGTGTGATCTAGTTAATAATAGTAAAAGCTTTGAAATTAATTACAATACAAAGATCTTCACATTGTGTATACAGTATAAGGTACACAAAAATCATGCTTGTGATTCCAATGAACACAACTGACTACTTCTAGGCAACGTACTTAAAATATTTATCCATCAAGATATTAGTCTTTGTTGTGTAATGTCCCATCATGAGAAACACAATCCTAGTACTGTAGTTATAAACAGGGCAGAAAATATGACTCTCTGAAGCAAACTCTCATCAGACGCATTTAAAACAGATTAAATAAAAATAATTTCTATATATTCTTCTGCTTAGGTGACAAACTGCATTAAATAACATCTATAACAAAAAAAAATAGAAGCACTTATTTTAAATCTAGTTATTCAAAAGGGTCAGCACACCATATTTGCTGGTAGATAGGATGTACAGCTTTGATCCATCACCAACTGAATACATTATATATATATATACTGTATATATGTTGTATTTACACGAACAACTCGAACATCACTTTCATTAAATGTATAAGAATCATACTAAAATTTTTCTTTTCCACAAAATATTCTTGTGAAATAGGTGCATACCTAGAGTGTGTTCTGGGAGTTGTTCTCCCCAAGCCCAACCTGGGGCCAGGTTTGACTTGTGTTAACTTGCTCCAACAGGCTGTTACTTGGTGCAGCCCACTGGCTCACATATTCCACATATGCATCTTATATGCCAGCAAAAATGGGAAGTTCTTACAAAAAGCCAGCAAAGCATGCAAAGCAAAATGGATAACAGCTCAATAGTAAGTGGCTCGTAAACTTCAATCTAATATGAAAGCATCACTGCAAGGGTGAATAAGTCTCCTCGAAGAAATCTGTCAAAATGGCCTCATTCATTAGATGTTTCACTTGTCCTCCAATATGTGCACTGCAATCCACTGTTACGATTTCCACATGTACTGTGGCAATCATAACAATGTTTGGCAGAGTACAATTACCGCTACTGTATGTCATTTCTTTTAATTTCAAAAAGACGTAATAAAAAAAATCCATTTACGATCTTTGTAATGTTATCCTGTTAAAAGTGCATGGAGATCTTTCTTTTCAGTTTTAACTATTTTAATTTTTAACAAGTAGGCACGAGGCACAAAGTGTCATAAAATATAACACTGATTAATTAAAAATGAAAAATAAAGGATTCAATTACGACAAAATTGTTGCATTTTAAAGAATAATCCTAGACTTATTTCTAGATGCATCCAATGTCTTGTTTTTTATATACAGTAGAATCATGAAAATAGTTAAACAAATATAATAAGTGGCATGCAATACAATTTATGCAAGAAGGTTGCAAACCACTTGTCAATGAAGCGTTCCATAAAACCTTAATACACCTCTCCTCTGGTGCTACAAACTCTAGCTAACTTCCACACTTTTCAACTTCATTAAAGTCCCATCTTATTGAGAGAGGGAAAGATCATTTGAAGATTATCTACACACAACTGCTATGAGTACTTGACTTGATACCTCTTGTACATGGCTTAATAAGCACAGTATGTATATTCCAAATTTGATTTTGTCATCACCACCCTCTTGAGTCATGGAACCGCTGCACTAATTGAAATACTTTAACTAAGCTTAATAATACAAGGTATAATTTATAAAGAAACTAATATAATTTACCTTGGGAGATTGCTCCCTTGATTAGAGGAGGTAGGAGGCACCAAACTTGCACCTACGGGTAACGTAGCTGACCCGTGATGCACCCGCTCCTCATCACGCTCCTCCTCCCCTGCTAGTTCCTTGATATTGTCCGCAGAACCAAATTTGTTTTTGATCAGATGTGCTATCTCCTTAGGCTTACTTATCACTGTCCTAGAGAAAGAAT
Organism: Procambarus virginalis; assembly: GCA_020271785.1. Lineage (NCBI taxonomy): Eukaryota > Metazoa > Arthropoda > Malacostraca > Decapoda > Cambaridae > Procambarus > Procambarus virginalis. Next base: position 2,616,187 of record WNGS01005641.1, read on the forward strand.
AATATTCTGCACTGTACTTGGATTCTGTACTTCCTACTAATTGTATTTTTGGTATTGAATGCATAACAAAGATATGGCCAAAAAGTGCACTGGTTGCGCATGAATACACAACCAATTATTACCTTATTACAGTTTTAATCCTTGGATGAATTCACAGCATGAATACCTTTAGCTATCGCGTATAAAGTACAGCGACTAATCTATTGTATGTCCCTTTGGGCTGGAGAGGTCCCAGCAATTAAACATGGATATTTTTCAGGCCCACTACTGAACAATGTGTTAGGTTCAACAAAAGGCAATAATAAAATAGACTAACATTAGTGATAATGGATAAAAAAGTATGTCACATCATGCTTTTGCTCTTAATTAATTATACTTAAATTTATATACCATAATCACATTTGTTAGCCTTAATTTATTTTATTCACAGTAACACAAATTTTGTCCCCATTTTGTAAAATTTACTCATAGTAAATAGGAGTTGCCACTTTAAGCCAAACAGTGATGCGAGAGACAGTGATGCATGAGATTTCATGACCTGACATGTTGATACAGACTAATTAAATGACCCCCGAGTGATCACTGTTCAGCAGTTACTGAGGAAGTGGTATTTTATGCTCAGCTGTGACTAGCAAGAATGAAGAACAGCTGTGCTGCTTGGTGGCACTCGCTGCCACTCTACTAATGTAAACAACTGCTATCCTTATACAAGCGAGTGAATATAATAGTGGGAAAGTTACACACCATAAAACCAAATAATGAATCAGAAAAAAAAATCCAAAACTGATGATTATATATAAAATAAATGTAAAAACACATCAATTATGTACTCGTGTACACATTACACTTATCAGAATACTGTACTGATATTACGTATTCCGAATGACAACTAAAGCCACTTTGATTACCATGATTGCTTTCATACTTCATAAAGTGAAAGCAGAAGTACAGCCTGTTCATACTACCCAGGCACCAGATCTCAAACTCTATATTTTATTTATTAAGGAATTACAAAATCTCTATGGCAATAGAATTTAGATACCAGTGACAGCCTCTAAAATCTAAAGAAATAGCCAAATTTAAAATGGAGGCAATAAAGAAAATGCAAAAACTATAGACAAATAACAGTATCACCATTCAAATATTTAGACAAATACTAAAATGCCCATGAAATGCAAGCAAAGCCCATGGAATCTCAACACCTAGACAATCCAAGCAGCAAGAGCCTAGAGCCCAAAAACCCCTCCCTTTAAATTAATAACATCAGAAACATTATGATTATGAGAGAGTCTTGGATGCACTAAAGGACAGCAAAATGCCAATGAAATATATGCAGGCTTAGCAAAACCCAATTATAAATAGTGTATACCAACAACTGCATTTAAGGCCGATATAACTGTTAACAGAAAATATAGAGATCATTAAATACAGTACCAGCATCTATTCAAACACCCAAGATATTGGAGTCCAGGCAAGAAATATACAATATAATCTGGGCCTGGGAAATACTGGCGATAATGGTTCCAAATATAAAAGCTGAAATAAAATAACATGAGAGCCGGAGGCACAGTATAATATGCGAAACAGCTAAAATGAAGGCGGAGGAGTAATATTGTACATCAAGACAACTCTCTAATTGTGGCTTTCCAATACCCTTCTTTCAACTTTAGGGGAATTCACTAATGGTCCACCTGCTTTTTTTGGAGAGAACTTAATAAATTGCACCAAGACGTCTCCCACTGGCCATGTAGTTATGTCTTTATTACACTAAGAGCTGCAAGAAAGAAAAATTGCTAGAACAAAAATTTGCAAGAATTGAAAACCTAGTAGAAAAAACTCAACTAGAAGGCCAGGTCACTAGTGGTAAACAGTGGTAAGAGGAAAATGACCACTATACACAGTACATTGTACTTTATCTCAAGTTATCAGTAATTACTACAGACATTCATAATTTTTGTCAAGAAAAATATAGGTCAGAATAAACCTAAATCTTTGATAGACAATTTAATTTTCCTGACAAAAGGTTGAAAAACTAGGAACAATAATACTTTTTTTTAATTCCTTAAATATTTCCCTTATTGTAATTATTTTTAGACTATTTTTATATCTACTTCGAATATGTGACAAACCGCCTAACTCGATGTCACCATCTCTACCACTACCAGCATTCAACAGTAGCACACTATGGCTCAAACCTGTCTCAATGTCAATATCCTATCTATTACCAACCTCTGTAACCAAGTTATATTACATATATATTTAGTCACCATTCTGTGTGTTTGTTGCAACTTTACAAAACTTTATTGAACATCAGTAATAGAAATCTAAGCACAGTGATGACTATCCGCACCTTATACCATCTGAAAGTACCATACCCATATGCTGTTTTGCTTGCTCCTTACTCAAGCAAAGAATTTCACTTGCACTTTGCCTTTCTTCTTCAAAATTTTGTCAAAGATTTTGCGATACTGAAGCATTATTTATAAAATACAGTAAAACAAATTAATAGCCAAGAGGACACACAATGAGCATAAGTAGATATTCATCCAAGCAACTATAGGTTAGAATTAGCTAGTATTTTTAACAAGGAAAGCATTTCTGATCCTCTTATATAGAGTATCAAAGAGTACTTACTTGAGGCCCTGACCCATATCTCTTAACACCTCCTTGGGCTGCCGGTGAGCAACAATCAATCCATGGGTTTCAATTTCACGTAATCTCTTCTGGTAATTTTCTAGCTTCTTTTGAAGTTGTTGAATAAGAGCAGCCGATTTCTGGTTCTTTTTCTCGAACACGGCCTTGATACGAGCCATTTGCTGACGATCAGCATTAGCAGCAAGTTTAAGGTATTCATTGACATTTTCTGTAATAAGTGAAAATTTATGTTGTGAATCAATACTATGCTTACATGGTACATGAAACTTTATTTAAACAAAGTTATAGAAGGTGAACAACTGTGATAAATTTTTTACAACTCCTTATGACTTCTTACTGATTATATTTTTTATGCTTGTGGCTTATGTCTGTTTCTTCTACTTCCCACATATCTATGTTTGATGAAGTACAGTAGTGGTTATTCTGTTTTCTAAATGCAAACAAATGGCAACTGACTCACTGTTGTGATGGTCAAACCAGTGCAGTTGCATTTTTAACAAATGTTATGAGTTATCCTTTAAATACTGAACATTTAAAGGTGGCTGAAATGTCTCAAGGCGTGTCTACATAAGCCACAGTGTTAAGGCAACTGTATGCAAACAAAGTGGATTACAGAGGCATAATTATTTTTAAAATGTTCATAGATATCTTAGCCATAGTGTGTCCCAGAAGGATTAAGGCATCAATTTTTGTTTTGTTCTAATCTAAACTGTTACAGCTTATATGTGCCAAACACCTTATAGAGGTTTGATACAGCATTTACAACCAAAACATATACAGTATTACAAATGAAACGTGCTCTCATCTTAGGGTTTCCTCTATATTTTAGATGATGCATACAAAGAATTATTCATATGCAAACTGCACACACACAACCCCATTATATATGACACATTAATCTCTCATCTCAGTTCTAGGACACTGCATTTTTTAAAAATCCCCACATTAAATTATCAATAAATATTCCCATTGTATCTTAATAACTAAATTGTGTGTAAAGAGAATATAGTACAGGGACAACATTGTCTTTGAAGAAAATGATTACTGTATTCTGAAAATACAAGCCAGAAATAATGGCCCTGATTTAAGCTTATTTTCCCAAAGATCTAAAGAAATGCCTGATTAGTGCTTTCCTCATCATGTTGTATACATACCATCTCTTGCTTTTTGCTCCTCTTTGATAAGATCTTTAGTTTTCTGAATCTTAGCCTGGATGTGCTCCAAGGCTTCTCGAGTACGCTGAATGTGTGGTGTGTGTTCCTCACCATCGTCCACAGTCCCAATATCTCCACCACCAACTCGTAAAGCATCTACCAACTCCCCAGATCCATTAGACACTCCTGATGATGGTACTGTTTCCTGGAATATAAAATATATTTAAAAATCAATACTATCAGAAATTAAAGCAGAACTTTCAACTGAAGAAATTAACCCACATTTTCAGTAAATACTTCCAGTCTATCTTGGCAAGCAATTACTGTTCTTGACAAAACTTATGTGAATTTAATTTGGGAACTAAATAGAAATATTTTTAATAAGCAATAGTGTCTGGAGCAATTTCTAATTTAAAATTCTCCATTTATTAAATATGCTATCAACCTTCCAAATTTGTTGGCATCTTTTAGTACATAGCAATAATTACTATTAAATATAATTTCTAAGCACTAGCAATTCAACTTGTGCTCTCTGTTGTCAGCTGGTGATATGTAGGGAACAATTATTATGAATTCAAAGAATTAATTAGTAAATAAGATGCAGTAAAACAAGCAGAGGCAATGACCCACAGGACCTAGTTTCATTTTGTGATGGTTCTGAATATATATAAAAAAAAAAACAGTTCAAAAGGGGTGACGCTGAGCAATGAGACTCGTGTCCCTAAGATCACTCTCGCTCTGCTCCTCCCTTTCCAGCTTGCTGGGGCCTACAGGTAAACATCACATTTGGTGTAATGGTACAAACTAAGGTAAGTACTGGGACACAATCAGACATGTACTTGACATGATACTGTGCTCGGATAATGCCAATGGGGACATTACAGTACTGTATTGATAGCTGAAGACTGCACTGGGTGGGGACTGTATTGGACAAGAACATGAGCAGCTATACTAAAAACAGCATGAGGACTACACTGTTGGCAACGAGGCAATGAGGAGAATGAGTGGGGGTGAGGAAAAAAGACTTACTAGAATGAGGGTAAAATGGAACTGTACTAGGATGAGGACAAGGTATGGAAGAAAATACAGAATAGAGCCAGTGAAGAGCAGTAAATAAGTTCACCTAGCAGTAAATAAGTACCCAGGAGGTAAGTCAGTTTATTGTGGGGGCATCCTTGGGAGGGTCAGTAATTTGAAAAAGGGGCTTGAAACTAATAAACCTAGCATATACTGTATGCATAAACTGGCTGCCTGTCCCCAAAACACAATGAATTATTTGACAATTAAAAGAATACAGTAGGAACACCACGAAGTGTATTTTAGTGCTATTTATATAAAGCAAATAGAAAAAAAAACATCAGTCAAACTTCTTTTTTTGTCCAGGTTAATGTATTATATTGATTAAGCAAGGTTTGTTTTTGTTTAAGTCGGTTGGGTTGGGATTAGGTTAGGTTTTGGGTTGCTTTGGTTAGGTTTTGGATTGCTTTGGTTAGGTTTAGTTGAGCACAGGCAGCTAACGCCATTTATCCAAATGTTCTCAATATGTAAGCAATTTATGAGGAGGGGTGAGCGAGCAGACATCAATCGACCTCGGTAGCGGCCAGTAGTACCCCGTACCCATTCGTGTGGGTGGTAGGGGAAAAGGTTAGAGAGCCCATTATGTGCTTCTGTAACCTTTGCAACTACCATGCACAGGATGGGTTTGGGGTGCATAATAAATGAACTACAAGCTTGAACACTCAAGCAGAGTAGTGTACAGTGATTAAAATATAGTAAGCAAAGCGCTGTTCAACAATAAGAGAAAGTAAACTTGGTATATAAACTTGTCCGTGGGGCCATAGTATAAAGTGAAGGGGCCACACTAGACAAAAAGTCAGAGTAACCTTTGCAACTAGTCTCGAGGGTTTTGCCTGGCATGACAGTAATCAACCAGAGAAGTGGTGGTGGTTGTTAAAGATTCGCTACCTGTAACAAAAAGTTCCAAGTAGCACGGACTATGGTGAGCCCGCAGAGTTTCGAGACAAGTGGTATGTGGAGAGCTAAACTTACAGCATCACAGTCCTCGTTGGAAGAGTGTGCTGGGGCGTCATCATGGTGCCCCGTCGGGTTGCCCAGCCGGGATGCTGCGGCTCCACCACCTGTTCTGGCCTGGTGTAAGGTGGTCTGGCCTCCTACCCCTCCAAGGGCCCCGCCTCCCGGGGTCGTATTGTTAGTGGTGTTGTTAGCGGCGGTAACTTCGCCGGCGCTGGCGCCTCCTGCCGCAGGGGTCGACTTGCGGGCGGCCAAGGGCGAGCGCCGTCGCCCACCCCCGTGGCCGGGGCCTCCCACTTCACTCGAGCTGCACTTTTTCCTGTACGCACAAAATACACATCTTTAGTTACTAATTTGAACTAAAATTCATTAATCAATCACCTCCCCCACCCTCCCATCAACAGATTTGTCAGGGTTATCATGTTATTCACATGACAGTCTAACGTAATTGTTTTGCTTATTGGTGCTGTAAATTAAAATTATCATACATAGTGTTGTAGGCTGAAATGAATAAAAAAGCAGTATTGCAATTGTATTTTACTCAGGAAAAATGGCAAAGCATATGTACAACAGGAAAAAAAATAAATAACTACATTAAATGTAAGCAAACAAAACCAATAAAAAGAATAATGATAGATGAAGTAGAAAAGTGTTAGCAAACGCCCAACTGGAAAGGAAACGGAATTTTTTATATAGCAACGGATTGAAAAGATGTTCCTGTTGATGAAAATACGACAAGTGGTATGTTTTCCAAGACTTCATTGGTAACTACGACATCCTGCACTGTTGTTACCAGTGGCAACTTACATCTTTGTGACGGTATAGTTACACTAAACAGGAAGGTCACCATACCACCAGAGGCTCTCAGCGCTGTGGTCTTGGGTAACTTTTTTTTGTTTTGTTTGAGGGAGAGATGGTTCTATGTTAGGTGCATTCCTCTACAGTGAGGTAAAATAACACTAACACTCATAACAACAAGGGGGGAGACATTAACAGATCAACTGTTGAGGTGCAAGTGATCTGAAAAACCCTTATCCGTTGCCATAACATCGCGCACACAACCTTTATTTATTGTCATAATATGGCAGACAAACCTTATTCCTTGCCGTAATATGGCGGACAAACTTTATTGCAGACAACCCATATTTATCGCCATGATACAGCAGATAACTTTCATAACATACAAAAGTACAAAAATGGTGTAAGTTTCAATTCGATGCAAAGAGGCGTTTCAATACATATTTATGGAAACTGCCGATTATTTGTATTATTTACAGAATAACAGAATATTAGCTGTTAGTGAGACACCTCTAGCCTTCAATATACATTGAAGATATCCAGAACATTCCCTAAAATTTAAGCAGTTGAGGCCCATCTGATAACCTCCCCTCTCACCCGGGCGAAAATAATAGAACATTCTAGTATGCAGCCTTATTTCACTTGGCCGTTTGTTTTAGTCATAGATAAGTTTTGCCCAATTACCTACTCCCAATCTATGAGAAGAAAGTTAGAAAATATATGTTATGAGAACTGGAGACAGAACAAAATAATTTAATTTCGTTAGGAAATACATGAAAAATGAATGAACATTGATCGTCATCTCTCGCTATAGCCTCCCCAAAAATGTCTAAACTTGAGGGAGAAAAGCGAGAATATAAAGCGAGAATATAAAGAGGCCGCGTTCCACCCATGCCACTGAAATTCTCGGCGGTGCATGGGTCTCCAACTCTTAATAAAGATTCCTAAATATTACCAGAACTATGTGGCCTAAATTTCCACTCTTAAGTAATCCAAACAATTGATCTTGCACGTAGAGCAAGATCACTCATGATTATATTGTGGTCTGACACAGCACGGCTGTCAATAATAAATACAAATCATATATTATTAATTAAACAATTATAATACTCGTGTAATAACCCTTGAAAACGAAGAAAATATTCCCAAGGAAACTAGCACGAGTGAGTTCCGGACAGAAAAAAATGCACGCAAATCATGTATTTGTTGCTACTTTATATGTAGGAACTCTAGATATAATATAGGTATAATGAGTACATCATGTAAGTGTAATTATGATAATACAGATATACTTTAGATATAATGCAAGTGTTATCATGATATATTGCTAGTGGTACACATTATATAATGCTAGTGTACACATTATATAATGCTGGTGTATTTAGGATATAATACTGTTGAAATAAGTATATACTACTGTTAAAATAAATACATAGTGTCTGTGTAGCGAGGATATAATGCTAGTATAGTGAATTTAATGTTAGAATACAGTGTATATAATCCAGGTATACAGAGTATACAATACAAGTATAATGTATATAATGTTTGTATACTGAGAATGAGAATGTAATACAAAGAATGTATTTTCTGTGTAATGATATAATGTTCGTGAGCTAAGGAAATGAAACTTATGTGAAGACAAGCTATAATAGTACTTATGTACTGTGATGGGCGTAGGTGGTGGCGGGCGTGGGCGGTGGCTCACCGTGGGTGGTGCTGCTGGGCGTGGGTGACAGTCTCGAGGAAGTCAGCCAGGGAGAAGACAGCCAGGCGGGTGATGGGTGACACTCCGGGGCCATTGTCGTCCTCGCTACTGATGAAGATTTCGGGTATGGATGAGGTGGACGGAGACCGCGCCACGATGGGCGTGTTGGGGCGAGTGTGGGCGTGGCCATGGGCGCGGAGATGCCCCGAGGGGGAGGTGCTCCGGTAATTGGGGTTAAGGGTGGCCAGGTCGGCAACCTCGTCCCGTTTGTCTAGGCCGCAGTCACTTTTGGAGCGGCGGTGGCCTCCAGGACCCACCACCTCCGGCAGCCCGCCCAAACTTAGCATGGCAGGCGTGTCCCCGCCGCCTTCCAGCGCGGGCGGGCGTAGCGATACACTGTGTGGTGGCTTGGGTGTGGGCGGCTGACCACTTCACCAGTCACCCCCAACACATCCATCACACAAGCCACAACTATGGCCTCTGTCTCATGTTTATTGCACTTTTAGTTACGTTCAACGACGCTGACAGCAACGTCAACACCTGACGGATGTATCCACATCATGCTGATAAAACATAGTCTGGGGTGTTCTTAATATCCGTTAGTTAAATGCACATTCGTTATCTGCCTTATCAGTATTATGTAACTGAGTTATCTCCATATCAGCACCTTATCACTGTCACTCACCATGCCAAGTTGTGGGGAGGGGGGAGGGGGGGGAAAGATCCTCGACTACCCTAACCCAAATTTTCACAATATATACCTCAAATTAAAACCAAGACTATACATATATTCCCGGGCACGTTTCCTATCACCTAATGCCTCTGTTCACCTAGGAGTTAGGCAACTGACGTGGGGGATGAATTCCCGGGGGCTTGTCTCAACCTTACCTCTACCCCAATGTACTATTACCCTTACCCCCTTCACGCTACCACTTACACGGGTTACCCATGCCCGTGGCACCTCTTGGGAGGCTTACTCTTCACCAATCGTGCCACATACCATATCTCACCTGAAGATGTTCCAGGCAGGAACGAAACGTTTTCACATAATATCATACATACCCACATCATGGTGGGTATGTGGGCCTGCGGGCCGCTCCAAGCAACAGCCTAGTGGACCAAACTCTCACAAGTCAAGCCTGGCCTCGGCCGGGCTTGGGGAGTAGAACAACTCCAGAACCCCATCAACCAGGTATCAACCAGGTAACCAGGTAATACATCACAGTCATTCTTGTTGTGTTGTATTCTCCTAAACATGAATTTTGTAATCACCCAACTCGACACTCACGTAAAAGACTGCCAGACGCATCGAATGCCTTAACAGCAAAATCAACAACGCTATATCATTATATATTATTACACACCATGTTCCCCACCCCGGGAAATTATACATAACTACAGACACTACTCCCCTCCCTCCCACCGTACAACACACACACACACACACAGTACCTTATCACTGTACTTGACGGTTGAGAGGCGGGACCAAAGAGCCAGAGCTCAACCCCCGCAAACACAACTAGGTAAGTACAACTAGGTGAGTATAGTGAAAATATAACATTTTCCAAACTGTTTCATATATCAATAATTTGAGGCCGCGTATTTTCACATGTGTGTGTGTGAGGCGAGGACGATAATCAGCGCGGGTAGATTATGTCATGATGAATCACCCGTATGGTCCTATCTTGACACGTCAGTACCTTAACAAACCCAGACGAGAGGCTGGACGAGGCGCGCGGTCACCCACAGTAACCAGGACAATGTCATCATGCTCAGGAAACAATGACACTTGTTCCAGTCACCAGTCGGAAATAACAACTAACTAATGCAGGTGATGAGTCACAATAACGTGGCTAAAGTATGTTGACCAGACCACACACTAGAAGGTGAAGGGACGACGACGTTTCGGTCCGTCCTGGACCATTCTCAAGTCGATTGTGAGAATGGTCCTTCACCTTCTAGTGTGTGGTCTGGTCAACAACAACTAACTAATGTTGAAATACCAACACAGAATATATACTTCCCTAACTCTCTCGTATACACTCAAAAAAAAAAGCATCGAGTTTAAAATTAACAAAAATATACAAAGTGTCTTTCAACAATGCCCTTGAATTCAGTGCACTTGACCACTTCTGCTGTGTACTAAATACTGAATAATTTGAAGTGCTGGGTGGGTGACTCAACTGTTCCTCGCTGCTAGTCTGACTCAGAACTTACACGAATATCTTAAGAGTACAAGATAAGATATCCACCCCCCAAAAGCCGTGAATAACGTAACAGTTTTGGAAAAAATCATTAATGTCCGTATTGGTATACCCTCATAAGGTGAAGGTGCAACCCGTCTTCCAAAAGTTTCCCAACGTCAAGAAACTGTCGTATTAAAGCGCCCTTATCCTAACCTACCAGAGGACCCAAAACAGAAAACGGGACAGTACGTCAATTTCGCGAGCCGCTACCATTTTCTAGTACGACGATTTTTGGCCTTAGGTGGAGTATACGTCAAAATGCGATGTGCTATTAGGAGGACTGGTTGCGGTTGTTGCAACCCGTTCTCGCACTTGCTTACAGTCAATATTGGCTTATTTAATAAGTGCATATGTGACATACTAATTGATTGTGAATATTTTAGTTTACCTTGAAAAGCTTCATAGAAAACACCAACCTCACCTAACCTTCTTAGTATGTTAAGATAAACATCTTATTGCTTCTTATTTACAATTATTACTTAACCTATCAACGGTATAGGTTAAGTAATAATTGTAATTAAGAAGCAATAAGATGCTTATCTTAACATACTAAGAAGGTTAGGTGAGGTCGGTGTTTTCTATGAAGCTTTTCAAGGTAAACTAAAATATTCACAATCAATTAGTATGTCACATATGCACTTATTAAATAAGCCAATATTGACTATAAGCAAGTGCGAGAACGGGTTGTGCAGGTGACGCGGAGGAGGGAACACTAAGATAATCGTCCCCCCCCCCCCGGAACACAGTGCCATAATATTATCGATACAAAACATAAGAATATTTAACCTCTACCTTACGGGCTATTCATGTCCGTGCCACCTATTCGGTGGCTTAATCTATATCAATCGCCCTCTGCCATACCTTAAACTCACTTGTCGGAAGAAAACTTGAAAATCAATATTACATAACGTGGCAAAAATATTTATATAGTTATTGACCAGTGGACAAAACAGAATATTTCGGCAAAATGGAGCAAATCTCATCAGTTAGAACAGCGCCCATTCACGTCTACCCTACACATTTAACACCATAATAAAGAGCCCAAAACCATCTTCGCTCTACACCTACAATAATTGCGACTGGCTACGAGAAACTAATCGATATCAGTGAAACTTTAAAAGACTGTAGACCCTCTGACCTAGTGTACAATCATTTGCAACAATTTAATTGAAAATGGTATAATGAAAGACATCCAAACCATTTATCCTAAATTTGCTTGCCCACATTAAGAAGATTCTGGTAGTGGAATACCAGAAGACTGGTATTCCACTACCAGTCTGTTGTTGAAGAACGGAAAAAAAAGAAAAACTGTAGCTACATCTCTTATGAATCCATCCCTGCCTTCTGTACCAGTGAGTACAGTATCCTCCTCACTGTAATAACACTTTCATTACAGGGAGGATATTTAATTACTGTACTCGGAATAGGCAAAGTTGTATATTCATTTTGTCAATAAAGATGTCATTACTAAACCAGATAACCACTTTCGAGTCTGGCCCCAGGCCGGGCCAACCACTCGGGCTGGGCGGTAGAGCGACGGTCTCGCTTCATGCAGGTCGGCGTTCAATCCCCGACCGTCCAAGTGGTTGGCCACCATTCCTTTCCCTCTTCCCATCCCAAATCCTTATCCTGACCCCTTCCAAGTGCTATATAGTCGTAATGGCTTGGTGCTTCCCCCCTGATGATTCCATTCCTTTCCCAGGCCTGGCTTGGGGAATAGAACTCCCGAAACCCTGTCCAGGTATACTACCCGAGCGTTACCCACTAACACACACTATGCAACCAAGGACAAAACTGAGAAATAAGCAATATATATATATAAATCATTACTAATATTAATCAAAAAACCACAATTCCGGATCAGAGACTCCTAGTTAATTCGCTTGGAATTAACAATACATTCCTGCTATATTTGTGTGTATAATATATATAATATGTTTGAAGATGAGCAACAAAGTTATGGGCGGATTTGTAATTAAATACTAAAGTGAATACTGAAGTGGATAACCCTCCATGAAAAATTATAAACATTACAATGTCCCCAGGATCATTTGCTGCCTTCCCCTGCTGGCGCACACTGCGTGGGCTGCTGCCTTCCCCTGCTGGCGCACACTGCGTGGGCTGCTGCCTTCCCCTGCTGGCGCACACTGCGTGGGCTGCTGCCTTCCCCTGCTGGCGCACACTGCGTGGGCTGCTGCCTTCCCTGCTGGCGCACACTGCGTGGGCTGCTGCCTTCCCCTGCTGGCGCACACTGCGTGGGCTGCTGCCTTCCCTTACTGGCGCACACTGCGTGGGCTGCTGCCTTCCCCTGCTGGCGCACACTGCGTGGGCTGCTGCCTTCCCCTGCTGGCGCACACTGCGTGGGCTGCTGCCTTCCCCTGCTGGCGCACACTGCGTGGCTGCTGCCTTCCCTTACTGGCGCACACTGCGTGGGCTGCTGCCTTCCCCTGCTGGCGCACACTGCGTGGGCTGCTGCCTTCCCCTGCTGGCGCACACTGCGTGGGCTGCTGCCTTCCCTGCTGGCGCACACTGCGTGGGCTGCTGCCTTCCCTTGCTGGCGCACACTGCGTGGGCTGCTGCCTTCCCCTGCTGGCGCACACTGCGTGGGCTGCTGCCTTCCCTGCTGGCGCACACTGCGTGGGCTGCTGCCTTCCCTGCTGGCGCACACTGCGTGGGCTGCTGCCTTCCCCTGCTGGCGCACACTGCGTGGGCTGCTGCCTTCCCTTGCTGGCGCACACTGCGTGGGCTGCTGCCTTCCCTACTGGCGCACACTGCGTGGGCTGCTGCCTTCCCCTGCTGGCGCACACTGCGTGGGCTGCTGCCTTCCCTGCTGGCGCACACTGCGTGGGCTGCTGCCTTCCCTTGCTGGCGCACACTGCGTGGGCTGCTGCCTTCCCCTGCTGGCGCACACTGCGTGGGCTGCTGCCTTCCCTTGCTGGCGCACACTGCGTGGGCTGCTGCTTCCCCTTATATTCGCCATGGTAGTGTAGGTTTCTACCCCCCCCCCCCCCATGGTACTGTTCGTCCCCCCCAAAAAATGAATAGTATGTTATATATATATAGAATATATAGTTTATATATATATATATATATATATACACACACACAGGTGTATGAACCTGTGTGCGTGTGACCGTGACCCCTTCTCCCCCTCCTTTACCCCAACACACAGCTTCAGAGCCCCACAGCTTCAGAGCCCCACAGCTTCAAGCCACACAGCCTGAAGCTACTCCTGTATTTTATACAGGAGTATTATACGAGCCATATACACTGGTTCGAATA